>CM021100.1:463019414-463619414 GCA_007115665.2 Sequoiadendron giganteum
ACCTGAGCTTAGACCCGAGTCGGCACCTAAGCTCGGACCCGAGTCGTAACCTGAGCTGGGAACCCGAGCTCGGACCCGAGTCGGCACCTGAGCTCGGACCCGAGCTGGGAACCCGAGCTCAGACCCGAGTCGGCACCCGAGCTCGGAAACCGAGTTCGGGGTGTTTGGCCTGTTTTCGACGTCTTCTTATCGATGCCTGGTAATCAGACAAATAGCTTATATAGGGGGGTTATGTATCTGAGGTGGGAACCCGAGCTCGGACTCGAGCTAGCAACCCGAGCTCGAGGGTGTTAGACTTGTTTTCAATGTCATCCTACCGATGCCTGGCAATCTGACAGACAGCTTATATAGGGGGGTATGTGTTCACTTTTTGCCAAGTCCACATAAGAATCGAGTTGGTAAGCCGAGTCTGAGGGTCAATATGATAACAGATCGAGCTGGGAATTTGAGTGCACCGAGCTCGGTTCAAAAAGTAGGAAATCGAGGTGTTCGACTGTTTCCATCGTCATCCTACCGGTTCTTGGGAATCGGACAAATAGCTTATATAGGGGGTGTGTGTGTTCTCTTTTGGCCTAGTCTGCATAAAAACCAAGGCAGCAACCCGAGTCCAAAGGCCGATATGAGAACTAATCAAGTTCTGAATCCGAGTCGGGAGATCGAATGCGAAAAGTTGGAAATCGGGGGTGTGACTCTTTTCAGCATCATCCTACCGATGCCTGGGAATCGTACAAATAGCTTATATAGGGGTTATGTGTTCTTTATTGGCCCAGTCCGCATAAGAACCGAGTTGGGAACCCGAGTCCGAGGGCCGATACGAGAATAGCTTGATGTGGGAAAATCTGAGTCGGGAACTCGAGTGTGGCGAGGTCGGTGTGAAAAGTTAGAAATCGGGGGTGTTTCGCCGTTTTCAGCATCATCCTACCGATGCCTAGAAATCTAACAAATAGCTTATATGGGGGGTATGTGTTCTCTTTTGGCCCAGTCCGCATAACAACTGAGTTGGGAATCGATATGAGAACAGATCAACTTGGAGTGACAAGTTGATGGATTTGTGGGAACCGAATGAGTCCGCCTGTGAGGGTTACTTGTGGAATGTGAATCGACCAAGATGCCATGGATTGTGGTGATTTCCCAAGCACCAGTGGTGAAGGAATCGGTTGAGCACTCCTCACAAGAGGAATCCAAGTTGGGGCGTTTGATTTGCGAAATTGAGTGCGCCCAACTCAGTGCGAGCCGAGTGGAACTCGGGGAGCACCAAAGCAGTGATAGTCGCACCAAGGGTTCCGGGTTTAGTAGGTCTTCGTCCAGGACACCTGACTTGCTATACAGGGGCGCTCTCTCGCCTTCTCCGAACGGTCTCGGTATCGGATGCACAGCTCGGAATAGGGAACAACACTCGTAGCCGCTCCCAACTCTGCTGGGACCTAGTAAGGGATGACTCGGGAGCCCTCGCCTAGTCCAGTTTGGGTGTGAAGGTAGAAATTGGGGGGCTTGGTCTTCTCTCGGCGTCATCCTACTGATGTCTGGGATTCAAACAAATAGCTTATATGGGGGGCATGAGTCATTCGCGTGCCTCCCCTTGCATGCCCCCTCAAGCATGATCATAAATGTTGTTCGAACGGATGGATTCGGCGGTCGATTTTAGTCATGCAGCATCATGGTCATGCTTGAGGGGGCATGCAGGTCGGAATGGATGCGTAGGAAATCTGGATTACTATGCGGTGGCTACGTCGCAGTCTTAGAACGGTCTCGACATCGGACGCACCTCGAGAGCACGAGCGGCACTGGTAGCCGCTCCAAACTCATCCATGTCATGGCCAAGTAAGGGATTTCATCTAGGTACTCCGCATAGGAATCCGATGTCCTACGTGAGATGACATTCTCGGAGTTGGAATGGATGCGCAGGACGCTGGATTTGCTACGCGGTGGCTCCGTCGCCGTCCTAGAACGGTCTCGACATCAGATGCAACTCGGGAACATGAGTGGCATTGGTAGCCACTCCAAACTCGTCCATGTCATCGCCAAGTAAGGGATTTCGTCTAGGTACTCCACATAGGAATCCGATGTCTTGCGTGAGATGACATTCTCGGAGTTGGATGGGTCCCGGAACGGACTTAGGAACAGTCCATAAGACGCTCCCCTAATAAGGAGTGCACCAAGTTGCACCAGAAATGGGGCACACCAAGCCGAGCTGAGGTCGAGTTTCGAATGGACTATAGTGCCACCTAGATTATTCTGGAGGCACAAGCAGTGAAAGGGCTCGAGGACCAACTCGGATTCGACGCCAAGGTTGCCATACACGTTGGGTTGGATGTGACTCGAGTGTCATCCGGTGTTCCTGGGGCGCAATGCCCAGGACCGACACTCGAATCCCATACATCCCCCATGCATCAAAGGTCGAGGCGCACCAAAATTTTGAATGCCCACAGCTTGGGTGAAAAGTCGGATATCAGGGGGCTTGGTCCTCTCTCGGCGTCATCCTACCGATGCCTAGGATTCGGACAAATAGCTTATATGGGGGACATGCACCATTCCCGTGCCCCCCCTGCGTGGCCCCTCAAGCGTGACCATGATGTTGTTCGAACGGATGGATTCGGTGGTTGGTTTTAACCGTGCAACATCACGTTCATGCTTGAGGGGGGACGCAGGTCGGAATGGATGTGCAAGACATAGGGATTGCTATGCGGTGGTGCTACGTCGTAGTTCTAGAACGGTCTCGACATCAAATGCACCTCGGGAACATGAGCGGCACTGGTAGCCACTCCAAACTCGTTCATGTCGTGACCAATAAGGGATTTCGTCTGCTGCGTACTCCGCATGGGAATCCGATGTCCTGCATGAGATGACATTCTCGGAATTGGAATGGATGCGCAGGACATTGGAATGCTGTGCGGTGGTTCTGTCGCCATCCTAGAACGTTCTCAGCATCGGATGCACCTCAGGAATACGATCGGCACTGGTAGCCGCTCCAAATTCGTCCATGTCGTGGCCAAGTAAGGGATTTCTTCTGGGTACACCGCATAGGAATCCGATGTCCTACATGAAATGACATTCTCAGAGTTGGATGTACGTCCCGGGACGGACTTAGGAATAGTCCGTAAGACGCTCCCCTAATAAGGAGTGCACCAAGTCACACCAGAAATGGGGCGCACCAAGCCGGCTGAGGTTGAGTTTTGAATGGACTGTAGTGTAACACATAATATTTTGGGTGCACATGTAGTGAAAGGGCTCGAGGACCAACTCGGATTTGATGCCAAGGTTGCCATACGCATTGAGTTGGATGGGATTCGAGGGTCATCCAGTGTTCCTGGGGCACAATGCCCGGGAACGACACTCGAATCCCATACACCCCTGCGCATTGAAGGCCGAGGTGCACGAAAGGAACAGCTAGTATTGCCAATTTTCTCTTCATGAGCCAGCCATCTTACTTGGAGTTGGATGTCTCGAAACGGACTTAGGAACAGTCTGCAAGTCGCTCCCCAAAAAAGGAGTGCACCAAGGGGGGTAAGTCGGTCGAAAGCTCCCCATCCTGCGTGCCCCTCGAGCACGATGGTGTTGGTGTATGAACGGATGGATTTGTCTCTCGGTTTATTCATCGTGCACCAACATGAGTCAGGCTTAAGAGGCATTGTAGGTCCCCGCCCATGACACCAGATTGCTATGCGGGGGCTCTCTCTCGCCTTCTCTGAATGGTCTCAGTATCGAATGCAGGCTCGGAATAGGGATCGGCACTGGTAGCCACTCCCAACTCTGTTGAGACCTAGTAAGGGATGACTAGGGAGCCCCCGTCTAGCATTTGGGTTGACTTGGATGACCAAATTTTGAATGCCCATGGCTTGGGTGAAAGGTCAGAAATCGAGGGGCTTGGTTCTCTCTCGGCATCATCCTACCGATGCCTGGGATTCAGACAAATAGCTTATATGGGGGGAATGTGGCATTCTAGTGCCCCCCCTTGCATGGCCCCTCAAGCATGACCATAATGCTGCACGATTAAAACCGACCGCCAAATCCATCCCCATTTTAATCATGCAGGATCACGATCACGCTTGAGGGGGCACACATGTTGCCCCGATAGAATGCATGCAGGACACCGGATTGCTATGCATTGGAATCATCACCGTCTTAGAACGGTCTCATCATCGACCGCACCTCGAGAACACGGGCGACATTGGTAGTCGTTCCAAACTCGTCCATGTCATGGCCAAGTAAGGGATTTCGTCGGGTACTCCACATAGGAATCCGATTTCCTGCATACTCAGAATTGGATGTCCCACAAGTTGCTCCCTTAAAAAAGGAGTGCACCAGGACTTCGGATTGGTATTCGGTGGGCTTCGTCACCATCCTAGAATGGTCTTGGCATCGGACGCACCTCGGGAACACAAGCGGCACTAGTAGCCGCTCCAAACTCATCCATGTCATGGCCAAGTAAGGGATTTTGTTGGGTACTCCACGTATGGATCCGATTTCTTGCCATCTTGGTTTTGACCCATTTTCGGAGTTGGATGTCCCGTATCGGACTTAGGAACAGTCTGCAAGCCGCTCCCTTAAAAATGGAGTGCACCAGGACACCGGATTTGCTATGCGGTGGCTTCGTCGCTATCCTAGAACGGACTCGGCATCGGATGCAACTCAAGTGGCACTGGTAGCCGCTCCAAACTCGTCCATGTCATGCCCAAGTAAGGGATTTCGTCGGGTACTATGCATGAATCCGATTTCCTATTTACTTGATTTGTTCTATACCAACCACTGACTCCGCCTAGAACACTCGACTGTTATGCGTGGGCTCTCTTTCCATCTCGAAATGGGGCCATGTTTTGGACAAATCTCAGGAAGTGATCGGCACTGGTAGCCGATCTAGACCCGTCCAAATTTGTGACCCCAATGAAGAGATTTCTAATGAGCCTCTGTCTAACTCTCGGGCCTGCTTGGGAGGGTGTGCTCCATTTTGCTCCCCATCGCAAATTCTCCCAATTGCTATCCATGGTCTCTCTCAGCATCTCGGAATGGCCTCGGCATTGGATGCTTTGCGTAAAACGGATCAACACTGGTAGCCTTTCCAAAGCCGTCCATGTCGAGGTCTAGTAAGGGAGCCTCTGTGTAGCTTTTGGGTTGTTTTTGCTTACACCCGACTCCCGCCTAGGATGCTCGACTGTTATGCGTGGGCTCTCTTACCGTCTCAGAATAGGTTTTGGTTTTGGACGTATCTCGGGAAGTGATCGACATTGGTAGCCGATCCAGATTCGTCCAAATTCGCCCCCAGTAAAGAGATATCTTGGGGAGCCTCTGTCTAACTCTCGGGCTGCTTGGGAGGGTGCGCTCTGTTTTGCTTCCCAACACAAATTCTCCCAATTGCTATGCAAGGTCTCTCTCTGTGTCATCTTGGAATGGTCTTGGCATTGGATGCATTGCGTTAAATGGATTGGCACTGGTAGCCTTTCCACGGTCATCCATGTCGAGGCCTAGTAATCGAGGGAGCCTTTGTGTAGCTTTTGGGTTGTTTTTGTTTACATCCGACTCTGCCTGGGTCACTCGACTGTTATGCGTGGGCTCTTTTGCCATCTCGAAATGGGGGTATGTTTTGGATGCATCTCGGGAAGTGATCGGCACTGGTAGTCAATCCAGATTCATCCAAATCCGCCCCCAGTAAAGAGATATCTTGGGAGCCTCTATCTAACTCTCGGGCTGCTTGGGAGGGTGCGCTCCGTTTTACTTCCCAACACAAATTCTCCCAACTGCTATGCAAGGTCTCTCTCGGCGTCGTCTTGGAATGGTCTCGGCATTGGATGCATTGCGTAAAACGGATCGGCACTGGTAGCCTTTCCAAGGTCGTCCATGTCGGGGCCTAGTAAGTGAGGGAGCCTTTGTGTAGCTTTTGGGTTGTTTTTGTTTATAGCCGACTCCCACCTGGGTCACTCGTCTGTTCTGCGTGGGCTCTTTTGCCGTCTCGGAATGGGGGTATGTTTTGGATGCATCTCGGGAAGTGATCGGCACTGGTAGCCGATCCAGACTCGTCCAAATCTGGCCTCAGTAAAGAGATATCTTGGGAGCCTCTATCTAACTCTCGGGTTGCTTGGGGGGGTGCGCTCCGTTTTGCTTCCCAACAAAAATTCTCCCAATTGCTATGCAAGGTCTCTCTCGACGTCATCTCAGAACGGTCTCAGCATTGGATGCTTTGCGTAAAATGGATCGGCACTGGTAGCCTTTCGAAGGTCGTCCATGTCGGGGCCTAGTAAGCGAGGGAGCCTTTGTGTAGCCTTTGGGTTGTTTTTGTTTACATCCGACTCTCCGCCTGGGTCACTCATCTGTTATGCGTGGGCTCTTTTGCCATCTCGGAATGGGGGTATGTTTTGGACGCATCTCGGGAAGTGATCGGCACTGGTAGCCGATCCAGACTCGTCCAAATCCGGCCTCAGTAAAGAGATTTCTTGGTAGCATAATGACAAAATAGATTTAGTGAATCTAAAGAATATTAAATTCTCGACTTGATTTTGAATTGTTCTTGTTATCATTTGGGAAATTTGGTTCATAGAATTTGACAAGTCTTCCAATTGGGGTTTCTATTTCATGGGTTGTCATAATGTATTAGTCAACCTTGGGATTGCCTTGGGTAGTGCGTTTAACTATAACCAATTTTTCACCTGGTTATCACGAACAGGAATGTGTTGATTGTATGCCATGGATAAGGATGTGATATCCTTATGTCGCACTTGTGTACCCTTGGGTTGTGGAGTTGTTCCATTTGTCATCTTAGAGGAGTGGCTTGTAACGAGGGATGGCACACAAAGTGGTGCCAGGACAACTCATTGCAAGTTAGTTAATCCAGTGATAACGTAATTAACTGATTAGAGTATCATGTAGTATGAAACACTTAATAAGATAATTATGCCTCGCTCACGAATGCAAGGGCTTGTTAAGACTTGGGTTGAGATGATAAGGCCTGTAATGGCAAGATAACGATCTTGTCTCTACGAAAGATAACTGATTCCGCATTGGATTACATGAGGGACCAGATGTCGTTAGAGGTTACCAGGATAACCCGAGATGGGGTCCGAGGCCTAGGAAGACTCACGAGGATAACCCATGTAACATTGTGATGACACTTCTACTAAGTCAACAGTATGTTCACATCAATGATGCAATTGATTATGTAATTCTAGAAGCATTGTGACCATCGTGTTAAGTGATGTATTTATATTTATTTTTGTCGGTTATGTTAGCCTATGTCTTGAGTAGATGGTATTGGCTAGAAATCCTTGTTACTATCTCATAGCATTGGGGGTGGACCTTTGGGTTCCAATTGGTTGGGTGGAAAGTGCACCTTACTGCATTGGGTTTTTCTTCTTGATTGTGTGGATGAGACTTCCAGTTGGAGAGCTCGTATGATCCAGTGTCATTTCATGCCTTGTTTATTTTAGTTGATCTTGTGTTATATTAGCCCTCATTTGTTATCGAGGTGGAAGTTGTAATTGTAACCTTATTTATTGGACTTGCCTCATTCGGGGAATGAGAGTTGTAACCATATTTTTTAACTATGAATAATGAATTTTCAGGTTATCTCTTATGCTTGATGTAAATTTTTTTGTATGGCATGTATTTGTTTTATTTCTTAATTAAATAAATGTCATGGTTTATATTCATGTTTTTTTTTAAGGTTCTATATAACCTCTATCTTGTAACCTTAGAGGTTTTTCGCTTTAGATAGTGAACATTTGTATTAATTGTAGTTGAACAAAAAAAAAATTAGTCCGTTTAAGTAGTTAATTGCAACTTCCTCTAGGGTTACGTGGCAGGGCATTACAGCTAGTTTGTGGGTAGTTCATCGCAGTGTTTTCATATTTTTCCTACTACAAACAATAGAGAATAGAGTGTTTGAAAGAGGTAAGGATTGGTACTTCAGTTTTGGGGGCTCGAGGCCACCAAATGAAGTTTGAAAAATGAGTTCGATTGCAACATAAAGAAGCAGTTTTAAAGCACCAATGCATTTGGCACTTGGTCTATTCCCTAGAGATGTGGAATCTCACCATGTGTTCAAGGGGCATGTTTCCCCAAACATGAGACACTGATAGTACCTTCAAAGAAAATTCAAATTTTAAGTGCTTGTATCCTTTTACCGTGTCGACAAAGGTTTGGTCAACAACCTGCTAAATATGTGCCAGAGGCCCTCTTTGCCGATTAAAATTTTGCAACTCGGAGGTCATATTGCAAATAAATTTGTAGGATTTTTTTTGGTACATATGGTAACACACCTGCTCTATTTCGGCACCCCTAGATAAGTTTTGATGGGTTTTTTAATTGTTTTCTTATCATGATTGAGCTGAAATTGGTGTTTAGGAAAGTTTAAAATTTCACAATTCTAAGGGAAACTAATTTCTTATTTTGGTATAAAACCTCTCCATATCCAATTTTATCAAAAATGGTGAGCATCTGATGCATTATTTTAATGATTTTCAAGTGTGACAAACACCTCCAACAAGCTAGTTTACAAAGGGGGTACTAAATTTTGGATGGTTGGGAAAGATCTAATTTAAAATCCATGTTTTAAATAATTTATTAGGATCAATCACAAAAAAAAATTCGTCCAGGTGTTCCCATTTGTGAGTAGATAATTTTCATCATTTCATCAAGAAGAAAAAATATTGTTTCCTCTTTTGAACTTCCAAATTTTGTATGATTTAAACCATTTTAGTAGTTTTAAATGTTATATAGGGTCTTTGAAATAATTTTTATATGTTTCAAGATGAAATAAAAGTCAAATTTTTACACCCAAAGCCTTTCCCCGCCAGCCCACTAGAGCAAATGAGGGGGTTTTGAGAGGGGCGCGGGCTGGCGGGGAGGCCATTTTTTAGCATTTTTTAGGCTAACGAAAGATTTTTTATGGATTAAATAAGTTTCTATCCATATTTGAACACTTAGGGAAGGTTTTGGAGCATTCAAATTGAACAAATTGGTTGATATATTGCTCTAAAATGCTCATAAATCGTTTTACACTCCCAGCTGCAACAAAAAATGACTTGCATAATTGAAAATAAATTTGCAGCAATTTCTCATGACTTGGGAATGATTTAAATCTTATTTGAAACATTTTCAAAATTTTATTCATCATAAAATGGCCCATTATTTGATTTCATGATCTACAACAACTTTCATCATGCAAAGAACACTCAAATGTAAATTCTGCCTTTCTGCATTGAGTAGGGTCTTCTATTGGGTAAAGCTTGTTGAATGCAAACTTTTAATTTGTTTTAACTTGCAATAATTTTCCCCCCTTTCTGGAAATAAAAAAATTCACGTAATTGGAGCTTGAAGAAAAAACACATGCTGATGGTGGCTTCAGGAAAGGTATTTGAGAAAATGTCAAATGAAACAAAGGTTCTCATGGTGAAGCATTTTCTTAGGAATATGTTTTAAAGTGTCAGATTTAACTACATAAGAAATTGTGATATTTTATGGAGTCTTCTCTTTGAAAATGCAAGATGAGAGCAAATTTTAATTACTAGTAAATGATTTTTTACCTAGGAGTGTTATTTTTTCACTTCCAAGTGAAAATGGAGGTAGTAAAACTATTTTTATAAGTAGGGTAAAAAGGTGCACGAGAATTGCAAATGAAGACAAAGAAGAGGGAAAATGGAAAGTAAAGAGGCATTTTCTAAATTCCATTCTATTGTAGAATCAAGGGAGCTGAAGATTTCATGTGTCAATGGTGGATTCTTTTTAGGGCTTGTATCTTCTCTTCTTGTTTCTCTTAAAATGTAATTTTTCAATTCAATTGAAGG
Organism: Sequoiadendron giganteum; assembly: GCA_007115665.2. Classification (NCBI taxonomy): domain Eukaryota; kingdom Viridiplantae; phylum Streptophyta; class Pinopsida; order Cupressales; family Cupressaceae; genus Sequoiadendron; species Sequoiadendron giganteum. The sequence goes on from CM021100.1 coordinate 463,029,188, forward strand.
AGGTTCTAGTTTCTCCAGATTGTGAAGATATTGCAATTTATGTATAGGGTTATCTCTAGATTAGGAGTTCTTTAAATTTTAGAGTTTCAATGGTGTAATCCATATTTGTTAATATTAAGCAAAATATTTTGTAGAATGTGTTGAATAATTTCATAGTACAATGTCTCCATAATGCATGCATTATATTTTCAATCAAAGTAATCAAAGATTATGATGGTTTTTGTTACACATTTTTTGTAATAGGTGTTTATATTGTTGGATCCTATTCAAAGAATAGGTTAAATGTGCTCTTAATTAAATAAAAAATATATTGTATTGCATTCAGGATCAATAAGAATGTTGCAAATATGTCCTAAATGACATGCCCCATTATTGTAAAGCAATAATGGTTAACGGTAACTGATTTTGCATGTTATGCTATTATCTGATGGGTTATTTGTATCTTGAATGTGTTATGGACAAGGCACTGGTCTAGTATTTTATTTTCTGCAAACCTTGGAAGGAATCACCATTTAAAATATCAATGAATCTTTTCCATTTTCAAGTCTAATTTGTTAGGTTTTTTGTATCTGCATGGAGATTAAAGAAAATAGGGGTTATGATAGAGAATGACTCTCATGGAACTTTGTTGTGTTTTTGAGGTGAAATGTCTCTTAATTTATCTATTCTTAGTACTGATTGTAGGTTCAAAGGGATTATATCTATATGTAATGAAATGTGTAACATCCTTTATACATTTATTTGAGAACTATCCACATGTTAGAAATTTGCAATGTGTTGTTTAGTGCAAGTTCCACTAAATGTGCAGTTCTTTGAATAGGAACACCCTCTTGAGTTTTGTGGAGCTCAAAGTATAGAATGTTGATTATAGCCTTGTTCATTGGCCTTTCTTGTCCCTAATTCGTTGACAGTGCAAGAACTTTTTCTTAACCTTTGGATCCTTTGATTTAGGCATATTGGTTTTTCCTTATGATTGGGGGTTATGGTAAAAAACACCAATAGGTATCAATACCCTGCATAGTTTGGGAGATATTTAAGTTACCGTCCCAAGAAATTTCTCAAATGTAGCTTCAAATTCAAATAGAAAATATTAGAGGCCCCAAAATAGCTCAAAAAGTTGACGAACCGACCTTTGGTGAGTTCGATGTTGTAGATCTCAAAGGGAGATTTTCAATGATATGTTATAATAGAAATTCTAACACCTAGATCAAAAGTTGTGGCCCCACAAAGTTAGCCCACTAAAAAGTTAAATTCATTAAAATTTCTTCTTAAGAAAGAAATCAATTGGTGGGACTTTTGGCACCAAAACAAAAGGGAAAGTTACACTTTCTAGAACATTCTAGGGTGGTTATTGGGGTAAAATAAAAAGGGTTAAGTGAGGGTTATATAAGATGGCTCCATTAGTGCATATTATGGCTTCGAATGATATATTTTGTTTTCTAAGTTGATTTTTTTGTAATGAATCAATCCCATGAGGTTGTAGCATGTAAGTTTTGAATCTGCAATTTCCTTTTATGAAAATAATTTAAAGTGAGTTATTTTTTTGTCTTGCATCTTTTGTGTTGGTATCTATTGTTGTGGTTTGTGTGGGTTTCAAGCAATGTGGCCCTCATCATAGATGAGGTAGTAAGGTCCCCAAGAGAAGTGTAAAAAATGATGGATTCAATCAAAGGTTATATGAGATTAAGAGGTAGGCTAGATGAAGATACTAAGAATAAAAATGAAGAAGTAGATATGATAGGAAAATATGGTGAAAATGCATATGTAGATATAGATGTCGAAGAAAGAAGACTAATTTAAGGGCTATGAAAAATATTAGGAAAGGAATGAGGATGAAATTTCTAAGTTTCTTATGGATTTTAGAAAAAGATGAGTTAATAGATTGGATGGTAAGTAAGGAGGAATACTTTGACTATGATGAACTGGATGATCCTAAAGAAGTGAAGGTTTCCTAAAAAAAATTGAAAGGCCATCTAATGCTTTTGTTACAAGGAGGTGTACGATGAGAGGAGGTGAAATCATAGAGATAATCTTACTTGAGGGGATTGAATAGTGATAAAGATTAAGGCTAATTTTCTACCTAGTGACTATCAATTTGAACTTCTAAAAAAATTGAAAATATATGGAAAAGAGAGTTGTGTGTGAAGGCTTCTATAGATAATTTAAAAAAAAATCAATAAAATCAAGCCATAATGAGTTAGACTATGAAATTGTGGAATGATGTTTTAATGGATTGAGGCTCAATTATACAATTAAATTAGCATGGTGAGATAAAAATATATATAGAAGAGGTATCCCAACATACCTAGAAGGTAATGTAGAAACTTACATGAAACCAAGGAGTATCCAAAGGAAGAGTTCGATTTAGTAGAGATAGAGGAGAATAATAGAAAAAATATCACAATGATAAGGAGGTTGACCCTTCAAATAGTCAGAAAGAGAATAAATAGTAGTTGCATGCACAAGCATGCAACAACCAATAGGGGTCCACCGTAAATGGCTATTCAATGGGAAGTAAGACGAAAACATTTTTTGGGGACGGCATGTGAAATATAAATAATTAGTAATATTTGAAATTGTTTGATTGACTTGAGAAAAGGAAAGTGTGTTAATAAGCCAATATGAAATAACGTGAGGCTAGTTCATTGTAGGAGGTGAAGCTTATGATTTTTGAGTTTACCTAGGATAGAATAGGTGGAGTAGACTGTAATGAAGAGAGATGTTAGAATTATTTTAATATATTATTATGGATAATTATATGGAGATATTGAGTAGATCGATACATATGCATTAAAGTCAAAGGCAACCTATGTGTGCATTGAAAGATATCAATTTGTATCACCTAACTTGAACATATTATAAATCACTTAATTTTGGCGTAGAGATTATTTTATATCTATTCATTTAATTTGAGAATTGTAAAGCATTTTAAACCTCATGTTATAGTCCAATTGTCCATTCTTATCTCACATGCAATCCATGCGAGATTAAGAATGAATTAGATAAAATAAAAAAATGATCTTTGAGTTTCCACATCAAAATTTATTAGTTGAGAACAAAAGAAAAACAACTATGTAAGTTTATCTATTAAGGAAGAAAGCAAAAATATTATATTGATAAATTTTATACCATTTGATCAACACAAAAAGGATTATATAGGGGAAAATATCATTTAGAGAGTAAAGGTGTTCATATTCCAATCGAGGACTCACTGACACCATCTTTGATCCAAAACAAATAAACAAACCTCACCAAAAGAAGAATGTGATGACATGACACATATATTTTGCATTGTTAGAATAATCGAATTAAAAGGTATGCCTTGTTTTGAGGTTATGTGACCAAAGTATCAAGTGCTTCCCCACCACTTGCTATGACATGAGGAACATGTTATTATAGAGTATGTTTCTAGAAGCCAAGTCTATACAAGGATTTGTATACACATGTATCTACGTAACAAAAAATATATGGCGTTAAAAGAAAAAGTACAAAACCCATGCTTGTTATCCTCCCTACCATATTGGCATCATGGAGCCTTGTTGACTCTAGCCAAACCCCTAAGCAAGAAAAGTATGAAATTCCCACAAGAAATTTCATGGAGTTCCATAATACATCACACAATAACAAAGTTGGGGGAAATTTGGTGTTTTCATATATCATCTCTCATATTGTAGTGTTTTCTTTGTTGTGGTAACTTTTAAAAAATAGGTATCCTAATTTTTGAATGCTTTTGCATGCTTTAGCCCAGTTCCTAGAACTAGAAGACAGGGGTATGTTAGTGGATGGGAAAGAAAAATAAAAAGGAAGAATAACAAGTAAGTATATGTGTAAAATCAATATAGAAAATGTTAAACTAAAAATAATTAATAATATTTACATTTGGTTCACCAAATCTATTTATTGATAATGGAATTTTTTTGTACTTACATGCACTATTGATGGTGTTTAACAAGGGAGAACAACATTGGACTGAGTTGTTCGACCATGAAAAAATTTGAAATGGACAATTTACAATACACTAATTTTCTTGAATGTATTGTATTTGTCCAACATTATAAAGGAAATAATATAAATATACAATAAAAGAGGTTAGCATTATCTATTATAAATAGAAACAAAAAAAATGGAACATATTGAATACATGGGATCTTGGTAAAGAATTGTGTATAAGTAATCTATTGCAGAAGTTGAAAAGAGAGTTGTGGAGACAATGACAAATGCAATGGATATAATAGAGTATGTTTTTGGTAGACAGGTGCATGTGATAATTTATGTGTCCATGTATATAAGTATTAACAAATATATGACAATGGAAGGAAAAAGAACTAAACCCATGCTCATTCTCCTCCCTACCATATTGGCATCATGAAGCCTTGTGGGCTCTAGCCAAATGCCCGAGCAAGAAAGGAAGGTAAGGTCCATGGAAAATCTCATAGACTCTTATCACATATCACACAATAACAAAGTTGGGGAGAAATGGGTGTTGTCAAACAAGATCTCTAATATTGTAGTCTTTTTTTTTGCTATGACAACTTGACGAAAACATGTATCTCGATAAAGAATTGGCATAATGGGATTTGAATATGGCTAGAGAAACATGGATATATGGAATATATAAAAGAGTTTATAATAACTAAAAAGGTGCATCTAGCTTCACAAACATATATATCGGTATATATTTTGTTTTGAAAGTTCTTATATTTGCATTGCATGGCTAAGACGTATATGCAAATATGTGTTTGTGAAATATGAGCACATATAACAACCAATAAACAAAAAGGAAAAAAATGTAGTAATGTAGAAAATTAAAACTAGGCCAACCATGACATTGTAAATGATTTAGTTGAATGGGGCAACATACACCATTGGCAAGGGCTTTTGGGAATAAACAATGTGTTGAAATCAACAAATTGTTTGTCCTCTTAGAAGCACATGGAAATGGTGTGTAGTTTCCCTCCATAATCGCATAAACCACAAGCTATAATGGTTGTAAAATGGGAAATCTTAAATGGGATTTTTTTGTGGGAAAACAATCATACATTTGACTTCAAAAAAGATATTCTAGTCTACCCATTGAATTTTTGCATGTGTGTAGAGTTATCTTTTCAGCCTATCTAAAGGATTATTTGCATATAGTTGTTTATCAAGATGACAGTTTAGTGGATGGGTCTGTAGTTCAAACAGATGAGAAAAAAAGAATATCATGAAACATATCGATGCAATATTTGAGCTATGATGTTTGGTAATAAATATTGAAGACAAGTAGAGAAATTGTATAAGAGGTGTTAGAATGATTATTTTATTGTTCATGTCTTTTTCTCTCTACTTATTGTTCCTTGTTATATGTTTTTATCTTTGGCGTTATACCCATTTGGGAGGATTCAAAGAGATTATGGCTCTGTATGGATGGAGAAATTGTAGTTAAATCTGTTTTATTTCATCAAAAAATATGGTTAGGGTTAGTCATTTTTTCGCCCTTCATTTATCGTTTGTAGTTATCTTTGTGCATCGTTGGCATTATACCCATTAACATAGGATCAATTGCAGATTAACATAGGAGTAATTACACACACACACACACACACACACACACACACACACACATATATATATATATATGCAGAGGGTTAAAATGAAACCATAATGATATTCAAGATAAATTAGTCTAGTAGTGGTTAAGTGTTATTCTAATAACTCTTTTAGAATTTCTCTATTTGTCTATAATATTTAGTGCCAAGTAATGTAGGTTGAATTTTCAATTACATCTATGGCATTATGACCATTTTTCATAGGTTATTACTACCAATTGGCTTTACAATTTCTATTTAATGTGGGTTTAATGCCAAAGAACGTAGCTCAAATTTTGAATTGACAAGCCATCTCTTACATAGACTGCTTGTCTTGTATCAATATGTTTAATGTGGGTTATTTTATTATTTTCCATATACCTGTGATTCTTAACTATTTTTCTAATAGTTCTCAAGTACAATTTCTCTATTTTTTTTATAATATTTAGTGCCAAATAATGTAGCTTGAATTTTGAATTGTAAAGCCAACTCTTACATAGATTGCTTCTTTTTTTATCAATATCCACTTCCCCATAACAAATTGTTCATTATTGCAAATCATCTGTTTTATTCTCCATGCTCTTAGGTTCTATTTAATTTGGGGAGAATAGAAGAGGTGAACTATGATAATATGTAAACACATTGTTCACAAAGAACATATAACATGTTCTATTCACACACAAAAAAAAACTGAACATACCTTCACAGCTACAACACTAATTTTATCTTCAATACCTTTATGTTTTCATGCTAACCCTCTGCATATATATATGCAATTGCTCCTATGTTAATGTGCATTTAAAAAATATACATATGTAGGGGAAATTGTATGTGTATGTCTATGTAGTATAACATTAAAAAAAATACACTATTCACAAAAAGCAATATATTTTATGATATTCTCTTTCTCTCATATGTTTGAAGCTATATGTAACAAGTTGTTCATTTCGATAGATTAGTTGTTGTATTCTTGATATCTTAAGCTACGTAATTTTTTTTGTGCATTTAATTAAGGAATGTGTCTTCATGTATTTTTTTTGCATGGCATGACACTTTAGGAGTTTATTTTTCTATTGTACTTGTGACAAGAATTGTTTTTAACTTTAAAAATTCTAAAATTTTGTAGATTGGTATAAACTACAAAAATGACATTGACCTATACCTTTGGACTGCTTTCAATTTATTTTGGTCTATGTATGTTTTGTGGCCTCTAGTTATTGTCCCTTGTTATCTTTGTGCATCTTTGGTGTTATAAGCATTTTGTATAGCAAAATCTCTATATAAAAAACTATTCATAGTCATAGTTTAAACCCTTTTATTTTCCATATGTTAAAGTTCTATTTAAAATGGGCTTTTGATCATCTTTCATTTGAGAAATTGTAAAAGAGTTGTTAGAAAAACACTTAAGAATCACAAGTAAAAGACAGATGATCAAACACCCACATTAAATAGAACTTTAAGAGAGGTAGGAAAACATACATAGACCAAAAAAATCAAACCAGGCCAAAGGTTTTCATTCATCTATCATTTACATGTGATTCTTAAGTGTTATTGTAATACCTCTTACAAATATTACGTAGACTGCTTGTCTTGTACCAATATGTTTCATGATATTCTTTTTTCCTCATCTGTTTGAAGCTCCTTATAACAAAATGTTAATTGTCATGGTTATTTTGTTTGGATTGAACATGTTATATGTCTTGTATCAATATGTTTCATGAGTTTATTTTTTCCTCATCTATTTGAAGTTCTCGATAAAAAACTATTCTTCATGATATTTTTTTTTTAGTTCCCCATAAAAAACTATTCATTATCGTAGTTTTCCTCTTCTATACTCCATATTTTAAAGTTCTATTTAATGTCTTTTTTGTCTATAATATTTAGTAGCAAATAAGTGTTATTCTAATACCTCTTATATAATTTCTCTATTTTTCTTCAATATTTACTACCAAAGAACGTAGTTTAAATCTTGTATGAATATGTTTCAAAATTTCTATCTATGTATAAGTTTAAAAGAATGGGCAAGGTTTTCTTTACATAAAAACATTTCGGATCACATCATATAATTGTTGTCACAACCTAAAGAAAATAGGTATCATCATAAAGAATTGGGTTTAAATAATTCATTTGGCAATCTGAAAACATAGTTGTATAAGCATGGAGAAATGCATTTGGTAGAATACAATATGTTATGTATTTGTAGCAGTCAATCTACGATTGTGCAAAGAAAAACCACAAAACCCATGCTCATTCTCCTCCTTACAATATTGGCATCATGAAACTGCGTGGGCTCTAGCCAAACCCTTGAGCAAGAAAAGTATGGAAGACCCATTAAAAATTTAATGGAGTCATATCATATATCACACAATGGTGAAGTAGGGAAAATCTGGGTGTTTTCATATATGATTTCTTAGATTATAGTATATTGTTGTTGTTACAACTTTTAAAAGATGGGTATGTTGATAAAGAGCTTCCTATAGATATTTTTTCCCATGTAAGATGAAAATATAATTGTAGGAACATGGAAAAATGTAATGTATACAATAGGCTATGTCTATTGTGTTGATGGTGAAAATGACACAAACAACATTTAAACAAAATATTTCTACTCTATTTCTCCTGAAAAAGAAAAAGAAAATATAGTAGCCTACCTCCCAAGGTCCTGGTAGTTGGTTCTCAACTGTCTGGTGTCACTCAATTGGTCCATGCAACTGTAATATTCAAGGGCCCTGTGGTGGTAACAAGGAATACAAGCAATGGCATATTCATCGAATTGTTCTTAATAAAGAAAGGGGTTTTTTAAATAAAAGAAAAAGATGGATCAGGGAATACATTAGCAAACATGAATACAAATTATCTAAAATCTGGACATATATCTTCAACAACTCATGTTCTTCCAACAGATCAAGAAAACCAGAGCATGATGCAATTTATAGAATAATCCCTACTATTGCATGCATTTAAGGTGCTTAATTTAACATCACAATCACACATCATAAATATTTCAAAGATAAAATAACACACTTTCATCCGTTGCCAAGACCATAGATCAACAGACTTCAATAAATTCAATTCACAGATAATTTAATGAAATAATCTTTAAATCTGGTTTCTTCTAAGGATTTTCATCACAAAAGAAACTCTTATGCTTCGACACAATCACTGACATACAAATAGATTATAATTCCTAAACCGTATCAAATAAAACTCAATTCTAACACCATATTGCATAAAAAACTATAATTATATTCAACTATAAAATGAAGTAACAATGTATCTCTATAAAAACTACAAAAAATTCTATCTCCTACTATGAGGTGGCCAATTCTATTCTCTATTAGCTGACCCTTACAATATGATACCTCACATGTATTTATAGATATACAAAAATCTGAAGTCCTCTCTATTTTAGGTCGATCCACCTTTTTAGGGATTACAGTCATCATGGAAACATAGTTAAACTAGAAGAAAAGAATGGAGAGGAGAAAAGATAGCCATGTGCCCACAAACTGCCAGTTGTGCATGCAAAGAAAAAAACCATGCATGCATGAGGCTATCAACTATGCATGCGAAGCTTGATCTACAATGTACTCATCATAACTGGAGAAGACTTGTTGAAGCACCTCCAAATCCAGCCCATCAACCCAACTATCTTCAATTTTGATCCTTTCTAGCTCCGCAACAGCAAACCCTCTCATGTCCTTTAGCTTGGTCAACTCCCTCTTAGCTTCCCTTATCTCTTCTTTAATATCCGTTAATTGATCTAGCAACAGATCTTCACCTTCATATCCTTTTTGCATGACCTCTTTAAACCTATCATCCCATTTTTCCTTTATTTGGTTGAAAGGCAAGCCTTCATTTACTCGTATGATAACATTCACTATAATAGCAATAAATGCTTCCAACTCCTCAAATTGTTCATTCAGATCCTTGAAGAGATAACTAATCATAATGGTCCCACACTTTCCTTTGTCCATATGCCTCTCCCAATATCCCCACTCTCTTTAAACTTGGAAATATGCCTCCTCTAGCTGCTGCATAAACAACATAAGAAGTCATAAAGAAGCATTTGGTTTCCCTTATCCTTGTTGACTGGTCATGAATAGCATCAGAGACAACCATTGGCCAATCAAACTGTTGGGTGCCATTAAAGATGGTCTGAATGGAGGGAAACATCCATTCCTTGAAGTTAAAAGCACCCCTCTTCCCAAAGACTCTAGACAACATCATGATCAAGTCTGATACTTCTATGTAGAATTTTGTCCTCTTTGGTTGATCATGACGCTTCGTGAAAGACTTCTTCTCTGTTCTCAACCATTTCTTGTTCAAGTGCACTTTGTTGGCCTCCTTATATTTGCTATATTTCTCTAAAGCTTCTGCCTCCTTTAACTATACCGGGTTCTTTAGATCCAAGACACTAAACATGTGTTGGAACATTTGAGGAGTGAGATCTATAATTACATTATCCTGTGAATCCACACACTGCCCAGTGGCTAGATTGTAAGACCCTACTGCTGTCAGAATCAACTTCGGGCACTGGATAGGTAGAGGAAATAAGGTGATCTAAGCCAAACCAGACTCAACTATTCTTTGAGTTCTCCTTGTTATATCCTCTGCGAATGTTTCTAAATACAACTCCCCATTGTTGTATGAGCCTAGATTGGTGTCAGTTATATCAGACCAATCTGATTCCATTTTTCTTGCTATGACAACAGGACCCCTATGATTATACCTCAAAGTATAAGGTAGATGCTCCCGCTTTATCTTCTTGGGCTGATTTGCTGCCTTCGATGTTTCTGCAGGTCGATTCCTTTGGGAGGATTCCCCTGATACTCCTGACATCTTTTAGCTTTCCTGCAACAAAAAATCCAATTAGATCCTTGAATAAACATCACAAAATATGCTTTAAAAACTTACCCTTCATATATACATCGTAGGCGAAACCAAGCAAACAAACATTATAAACAATCTCCTTTGAAACACTATCGGGCTCAAAGTCAAAACCATTATTGAGATTACAATAATAACAAGTGGGACTAGAGTCGAAACTGGAATGACAATCGGAACCGGAACCGAAATGGAAACTGATTTGGTTTCTTTCAGATTTTCTAATTTCATATTCGGTTTCGGTTCTGCTTCCACCTAGGTTATCGTTATTTTGAAATAAGGATTCTCCCTAGAAGCGTAGTCAGAGATGGGATGGAAATGAAATCGATACCTATTGGAAAACATGGTTCAAAGTCTAGATTTATTCTGATCCCGCTTTTGCTTAAAATAACCATGATGTCATAAGTGTTTTTTAATAGTTTGATAAATGACTTCATGATTTTCAGGACTGGGTCATATCAAAAATGAAAATGGGCTTAAATGTAACCTAATAAGACAATCCCCATATGATCGAGAGGCGACTGTACCTTTTAGGGCATCATATTTAAACTAAAAAAATACGAATACAAAAATGCGTCAAAACCCTAAACTAAAAACCTCGATATAAAACTAGGAAACGAATTTAACCCTATTTATTTAACCAAATTGAATGCGCAACAAGATTTCCTAAGTAAAAACAAGATTTAAAAAACCCTACTCACTATGGAAACATAATTTAACCTACGCATTAAAAACCAGCACGATTCGGTCACGACTAAAATGTGAAAATGACTGTCTTGAAAACAAAGAAACCAGATACAAAAGAAAAAATGAAGACAAGAAATCCAAACAAACAAACAAAGAAAAACAAAACATATAAACTTATTGAGAATCACGAACTTGCCAAAAGCAAAACAATCCAAAATGAACAGAAATTAAAAAATGCGAAAGTAAAAAAAAGAAGAATGAGAATAGAAAACCCTACCTTGAATGCAAATAAATATTCTAACCTCCTAAAGCAATCTGCGCAGAACAGTCTCTCTATCAATCAATTCACTCGCCCAAAAGCTTCACTGCAACTCTGGTTCACTCTTCAATCTCTTAACAATAGTGATAATAACCATGCATTAATCCCTAATTAAGGTAAAACTCAAAGTTTCACGCATGTAGGGCACCCGTCATTAATGCAATAAATGTAGTAGAGTGGAGTTAGAACTGCAAAAGGAATTGGCCCATTACTGCCATTTGACTTCACTAAAGTCAACGACCAAGAAATAGCAGGAGCAGAATCAAAATGAAAACTGATTTGGAAACTTTGTTTATCTTTCCAACTTGGTTCCCGTTCCGGGCCCGGTTCCACCATCAAAGAATAAAAAAAAACCAAACATAAAACTAAAACAAAAGACTGAAACAAGAAAACTTAACATAAAAAACCTAGTTAAAAATGAAAGACCAAAAAGCGGAGGTAGAGGCGGAATGAGAATGAGTTTTGAAACCTTGAATAAATTATGACTTAACTTCCACGTCAGCTCCAGCTTCGGATCTAACAAAGACAAAACAAAATGTTTTAAAAGAAAGACTATCGGGATGGGGATCAAAATGAGTTTTGAAAGAAGTTTCAAACCCCAATTTAATTCCGGCTCCGATTTCGACAGTATAAACCAAAGAAAAAAAAATTGTTGGAAAAGAAAGACTCCAAACTTTGTTTGAAAATCAACCAAGGACAAAAACATAAATGGGGACCCATTTTGACCAAGGCAAAATATGGGGTGGTTATGCAAGGCATAACAAATGGCGATTGGGCTAGGGAAAATGGTTTACCCATTTTCAAGATACCCAAAGATAATTTCAGTCACCCTAAAACTACTTGGTTTATGAAACATGCTAACTTGAATAAGATCAAATATATCTAGAATAAGGTTGAGCTAGATTCTCAGATGTATGTGCTCATGAGTTATTTCTGAATCTGAGTGTGTGCATATATTGTGCATCATTCTTTATAGATACTTTCTCTGTTCTTGAACAACTATACCTAAGATTCAAGCTACATAAGTTGAGTCCTCTAAATATCCTACAATAAAATATTGGGTATTCCTCTGCTACCAGATAGGCATCCATAGCCCCGATGGAGATACCTCTAGTTCTCTCAAAGCATTGTTCTACTGCTAGCTAGGTGTCCATAGCCCTGATAGAGATACTTGATTACCCATTTGATATTGAGTTTTCCTTTTCTTTCTTCTTTTTTTTCATTATCATTTTTTTTACTCAAGCTTTATTTGTGGAGATCTTTTATGCACCTTCCTCAATACTTAGACACCATGTATCTGAAATGTGGGTTGAAAACTATAGTGGATTTCATGATAGTCTTGGAATCATATTTTTCACTTGAATAAAAAGTAGAACCATCCTAAACAGATAGGCATTTACTTAGGTAGATGTTTTTCTAATTTTGTGACAAATTTTTTATCCTAATTCATGAGATATTCATAGTGTATCTTCTATCCTTAATAACTTTTCAAACCCAAACTAGAGTAATCATAAAACATAAGTTTCAGAATGGAATCTTTTTCAATAGTGATGATGAAAATACATAAACCAATTTCTCTCCTAGTACCAGTAGCATACCTTGAATAACAACCCCTTGTCTTGAGATGAACAAAATGAGGATCGACAACGAAACACGACAAAACAAAACAAACAAAAACAAACAAAAAGAACAAACAAACAAAAAAAAAAAAAAACTAAAAACAGAAACTTAATTACATATGATATAGTATAATACATTTTCCTTAAAACACCAGACCTTCTATGCACCAAAATAGTGCTTGAGAAACTGACCATTAATGGGTAACGAAACACGCTCTCCTATTAAGGTACTTAAATGAAAAGCATTCTCACTTAGTATCTCAGCCACTTGATATGGACCTAACTAGAGTCTATGAAACTTCTGGTGATCTCCTTTCTTTTCTCTAGCTTTATCCCATAGTAATACAAGATCTGATATCCTAAAATATTTTATCTTGGCTCTTTTGTCAAACCAATGCTTGACGACAACCTGATGCTTAGAGAATTTCTAGAGAGCAACATCCCTTTTCTCTTCCATGTTAAGCAAATTAAGTAATCTAAACTCAATCCTATCATCCTTGGTGTAAAATTCCTGCATGAACTTAAGAACATGTATCTGTAAATGGATCGGGAAAATAGGGTCTTGGCCATAGACTAACTTAAAAGGTGAATTTCCTAGAGCTACTTTGATTCTGGCTCAATCTGCCCATAAGGAAAATCTCAACTGGGTGTGCTAGTCTCTAGGATTGTTTTCTAGTAATTTTCTTATCACTTCCAACAATTTTTTATTAGTGGACTCAACCACTCCATTTCCGTGAGGGTAGTAATCAGTTGAATATTTAAGAACAATTTTATGCTCATATACCCATTGAATGAATTCAGTAGAAGAAAAAGCAGGGCCATTATCACATACCAGAGCAAATGGAACTCCAAACCTGGTTGTGATGTTCTTAGTCAAAAACTTGATGACCACCTCAGTGGTGCTATTCTTGTAGGGCTGAGCCTCAGTCCAGTGTGTACAGTAGTCAGTTGTAGTCAAGATGAATTTATGTCCTGCAAAGAATTTGGATTAATAACACCTACGAAATCCAAATCCCATTGAGCAAACGACCTTACCTCATAAACTGGTTGCAAAGGCATTGCAGGATTTCTTTCCCTAGGTGTTGAAGTTTGGCATACATGACAAGTTCTGACATGTTGGTGTGCATCCCAAAATACATAAGGCCAATAATATCCTGATCTAAGAATATGATGGGCCAAATTATCTGCAGATCCACGTATTGTCCCCTGCCTTCCATGAAACTCAAAAATGGCATGCTTGGCCTCTTGCTGATCCAAACAACATAGGTAAATTCCTTGAAAATTCCTTTCATAGATGGATCCCCCTTTTAGCATATAGTGAGCACTCTTCATCCTTAATGCTCTCCTCTAAGTAGCATTCATTCCTCTTGGACATCTGTTATTAAGGAGGAAGAAAATCAAATCTATGTACCAGGGATCCTTAGTAAATGACTTGACGGTGTACTATTGACAAGTGATATTTCTGTCCACATCAGCCATTGCTTTTGATAAACCTTGTCCTTTAACAAGCTTCATTAGATGAATCTCTAAGTCAAATTCTTGTAGAATTGCCATCCACTTCCCTCTTCGTTCTCCTAATTCACTTTGCATCAGAAGATACTTCACAGCTGGATCTGGAACTATGGCCATCACCTGACTTTGACGTATGTAATTTCTGAACTTCTTTACCGCTCGTACTAATGCAAAGGCTTGTTTTTCCAATGGCGAGTATCTTACTTCTACATTTTTAAATGGAGAGATCATAAAGGCAATAGGTATTTCTTCTCCCTCTCCTCTTCGTTGTGTTAACACTGCTACACATGAATGGTCAGATGCAAAAGAATAGATATAAAAAGGTTTAAGATAGTTTGGGCTTGTCAAAACAGGTGCCTCAGATATAGATTGTTTGATCTACATGAAAGAATATTTAGCCTCTTCACTCCACTCAATCTTTGCATCTTTCTTCATCATTTCATTTAGAGGTTTGACAATCTTTGCAAACCCTATTACAAACTTTCTAACAAAATTGATCCTACGAAAGAAGGATCTCATTTATTTCTTGCTGCCTAGCCTTGTCAATTTCAAGATTGCCTCCACTCAATCAGGGTCTATGGATATCCCTTCTTTGGATATGATGTGACCCCGAAGTTTCCCTTCAGATACCCCAAACACACACTTCTTTCGATTAAGAGAGACACTATAACTTATACATTTTTTTAGAACCTTTTCTAGATCAGCAACATGGTCTTCTCTATTTCTAGAGAAGATGTTTAAATCATCTGCATAAATGATTATACACTTTCCTATCAGATCTTTGAAAGCTACATATATTTCCCTTTGAAAGGTAGCTCCAGCATTGATAAGACCAAAAGGCATCCTCTTGTAAGCAAATGTGCCCCATTTGGTGGTGAAAGCAGTCTTCATCCTATGCTCATGACTAACAAGGACCTGATTGTATCCAGAATAACCATCCAAGAATGACATCATTTGGGAACCATGACTAACAAGGACCTGATTGTATCCAGAATAACCATCCAAGAATGACATCATTTGGGAACCATTAACCATTTGTAATACTTCATCCAGAGAGGGCAACGAATAATTATCTTTTTCAAAGGATTTGTTTAAATTCCTTAAATCAACACATAATCTGATCTCACCATTCTTTTTGCATACAGAAACTAGATTTTCCACCCAGGTAGAATGTCTAAATAGAAAGATTATCCTTGTAGATAGGAGCTTTTGCACCTCTTTCTGAATCAGGAGCTCAATTAAAGCATTGACAGGGTGTTGCTTCTGATGAAAGGTCTTGGATTGTGGCTTGATAGGTATGGTATGTGTGATCACCAAAGTGTCAAAGGTTTTTAGATCATCATAAGTCCAAGCAATGGCTTCAATGTTCTGCTCCAGAACTTTAATTATCTTATCCTTAATTTATTGAGGACAAGTCTTTCCTATGAGGAAATTCCTTTCAGGGCCTGAGTGAGTCAAATTAACAGATTTATACTTCCCTCCATCACTCTTTGTAGGCACCCTTTGATGAGCCCGTGGGTCTGAGTCAAATATCCTCTCCAAAGCAACCATCCCTTTCAGAATGCTATTACTTTTCAAATCCAATATCCCTTCTTCGCTCTCTTTCTCAGGATCCCAATGTCTCTGATCTATTTCACATTCATCTATTATTTGCCCTTTAAAAACATCATAACTTTCCAAAAAGGCCAATATATGTTGATCATCACCAAATACCTAAAAATTTCAAAAATTATCAGGGACAGCTAGGATCAAAATTAGTTCAACTGAAAATCTTTTTAGATCAGAATCTTGCATGGGTTCCAATGTGCTAGCAACAACTACCAATGCATCTACAATTTGATTAGCTTCTCTAGGGATCATTCTAATCCAAAAAGCATCAAAGTCTTCGATTAAATTCCAAACTTCATTTCTGTACAAAACCAATCTTTTGTTATGACATGTATATTGGCTATGTACTTGCTTTACAATCACCTCAGAATCTCCCATAACTATGAGAGTAGTAACCTTCTTTTTATGGGAAAACATAAGGCCTCGTGCAAGTGCTTCATACTCAGCCACATTGTTTTTACAACCAAATTGCAATCTATAAGATGCAAAGTAAGTTTTCCCTTTCGGGTTGGTAAGTTCAATCCTTGCTCCACTTCCTGCTTTAGATTTGGAGCCATCAAATTTAAGATTCCACAATTGGTCTTTGGCTGGGAGTTCTTTCTTCTTAGGGACAATGGGGGATGACTTACTTGGGATGTGTGGCGGCTCAGAATTTTGTTGGTCATGAGAAATTGACTTGGGACAAAGCTCACTTGAATATTTTTCTATGTTTTCAACTTGCTCAAAGATCAACTCCTAAACAATTTCTTGGGTTAAATTGAAATCCAACTCATCTTTCATCAATGCCTTGGGCATTGGAAAAGTATCTAGGGTAGGTGTATTGTATCGGAATTCAGACACCTCAGCCTCTTCTTGATTTTTAGGCCTCAGAACTTGAGTCTATTCTACTAACGAGGAGTCTCCCTCTTGAGAAAGGCTAGTCCTGGTAAGAATGGTAGCATCCTTGACCTAAAAAGAAAACTCATTGATAGGGGTCTGGGGTTTCTCTTGACATATTTGTTGGGGCTGATCTACATGACTTAAGATATCTAGGCATGATTGGCATGCTAACTCCAAATGATTATGATAATGAATCCTACACAAATTAGGAAGTAACAAACTACTCAAATCAGTTACTTCTCCTAAAACTAGCTTATGTTGTTGCAATTTTCTTATTAGAACCTACTGGTTGATGCAGATCATTGGGTCACTATATTATAGGGGAAATGTATCCCCGGGATTAAGTACAAAGAAAGTAAGGACTTCCTCTTGTTTGTAAACTCCTATCTCAGTCTCAAAATATGCTACTTCATTCGAAGGATCATATTTTGTGATCATATGCTTGATTCTTGGTTCACTTTCAATCCTTATCTATGTTGCAACCCCTTTCTAGGGTAACCACATGCGAGAGAAATCCAAGGACAAATATCCCCCAATAATTTTCATTAGCTCCCAACGTAGGAGCATACCATATGTTACTGGGATTTCAGCCACTTGGATATCTATGTAGGTCTAGATCCTTGGATCTGATCCAACCTGCACATGCATGTTCTTTAGTTCTCCTACAACATTGACTTCAGTTTTATCTAACTGAATAACTTTCTTATTGGTCAGGATAGGACTTAATCCTAACTTCTTACATTTTGAAAAGGGAATAACATTTCCTGATGCTCCAGATTCCAATAAACAGTTATGCAAATTCTTTCCAAAAATCCTTAAACTTAAAAGAAACGGTGGGGTACTGGTCTTACCTTTATAAATGGCTGCATTTGTCTCCTTTGCTAGAGTCACTTTACCTTTTACCTTTAAGCAATCTGCCTCTTCCAAATCTTTCAATACCACCTCACGTTGAGCAGGGCACCGCTTCATGATGTCAAAGAATGACAAGGATGTCTTTTATCTCTGTAATTCTGCAATAAAGTCAAATTCTAAATCATTCCTAACTTAATACTTAGGAAAGGGAGGTGGGTTACCTCTATTCTGAGAATTAGAAGGTCCCTTTGGTGGTGGTGGATTATTATCTTCATTTTGGTTAGGTGGGACCATATTGTTTTGAGGTGCAAATGTATTAATTGGGCCCTTATTCTGATTTCTCAGAAAATGGCCACCTTTCGATTGAAAGGCTTGGGCATCATACACATCCTCCTCTAGCCCATTGTCTCCCTACATGGGAAATTGGTATTTCTCCTCAATTGTCTCATAAGTCATAGCAGTACTTACTGGCCCATTGTCTTGATTGGCATTTCCTGCTAGAGGATGGGAATCAACTTGTGCAATCTTTACAATTTTCTCCATTTCAGGGCAATTAACCTCATAATGTGTTGCAGTATCATGTAGCCTACACCAATTAGTCATGAAATTAAGGTCAACCACATTAGCAATATGTGGTCTCTCCTCACCTGACTAATAATTATGGGGAACTCCCCCATTGTTAGGTCCAGTATTCCACTGCCTATTGTTGTTGTTGAACCTATGATTATATTATCTATTCTGACTATGGTAATTTTGATTAGAGGAGTTCTAATTCTAGAAGTTCTGATTGGTGTTCTTATTCCCATTCTGATTGGAGTAATTTCCCTGGTTGTTGTAACCTCCCTGGTTCTGATAATTTTGATTTTGCTTGTGGGGAGGATTTTGCCTAAGTTGTGCCATATCATTAGACATTTGAGATAGAGTCTTCTTGAGAGTCTCTAACTCACTAGCCAGTTGAACAGCTTATTCATTTTGCACATTTTGTATTATGGCTGTGGAAGGAACATGGGTTGATCCTCCCACTTGTTGTTGTTGATTTTGACGTTGTTGGGAAGAATCTTGCATGCCATTTCAAAAAAAGAGTATAGTGGGTGGGGCTTGTAACTCAGACACAGGTCCGTATTGGGAATAAGACATCCCTGGGATAGTGTTGTACAATGGTGGGTTAGGCATTGGATAATTCATGGAAGGAAGAGTTGTTCCTAATCCTCCTGATTGCAGACTTATCTACTATTGCAATTTGATGGCCAGATGATAAACTTTAGACAAAGAGTTAATCTCATCAGGTTGATAAGTTCTCTGCAAGAATAGGCCAATCAAGGGATCAATAGCTCTTAAATATGCATGTATGGCAATATTCTCAGCTACCAAGTAAGGGTCTTGCAACCTATGAAACATCCTTTGGAATATAGTATTGAATAGAGGCAGTGGCTCATGATGTTCCTTCCTTATGGTGCCAAACTGGTGATACAAGATGGCAGGGTCTACATAAACCCAAAATTGATTAATGAATGCATTTTCTAAATTTTTCTAACCCAAAATAGATCCCCGGGGTAGATTTAAGTACCATTTATATGCCATATCACCCAAATAATAAGGAAACAATCTACATACCACATCCTAATGAGCAACTTGAGCACGTGTACAAGCATCTTTGAATGCTTGTATATGCTCCTCAACACTTCTTGATTCGCCATGTATGTACTTGGGACAAAAAATTCTAGGTTCTTCGGTAGGTCATGGATTCCTCCTAGAATAGTCCTTTATAGACAGGGGTTATTCACAAAATAAGCCATGGGTAGAATTGGTTGAGCAGGTGGTGATATAGGCTGAATTGGTGGTGACACTCGCCTAACAGGTGGAGGTTATACTGGTCGAGCCAGTGGTGGTGATGTAGGTTGAACTAATGGTGGTGTAGGTGGATTTGGTTGAAATCCAGGTGAAGTAAGCGATGGCAGAAATGTAGGTATCAACACCCTATGAGCATGGGGTCTAGGTCTGACCGGGGTTTGAATTTCTTCAAATGGTTCAGGATTAGTAGAGGATCTGAGAATCCTCCCATATTTCTCTGGTGAGAATGACACAATGAGATTCAACTTGTTCCTTTAGGCCCTCCTTCTAGCACCAAATTTGTTGATGGTGAAAATGACACAAACAATGTTTAAACAAAATATTTCTACTCTATTTCTCCTGAAAAAGAAAAAGAAAATATAGTAGCCTAACTCCAAAGGTCTTGGTAGTTGGTTCTCAACTATTTGGTGTCACTCAATTGGTCCATGCAACTGTAATATTCAAGGGGCCTATGGTGGTAACAAGGAATACAAGCAATTACTTATTCATTGAACTGTTCTTAATAAAGAAAGGGGATTTTTAAATAAAAGAAAAGGATGGATCAGGGCGTACATTAGCAAACATGAATAAAACTTATCTAAAATCCGGACATATATCTTCAACAATGAATGTTCTTCCAACAAATCAAGAAAACAAGAGCATGATGCAGTTTATAGAATAATCCATACTATTGCATGCATCTAAGGTGCTTAATTTAACATCATAATCACACATCATAAATATTTCAAAGATAAAATAACACACTTTCATCCGTTGCCAAGACCATAGATCAACAGACTTCAATAAATTCAATTCACAGATAATTTAATGAAATAATCTTTAAATCTGGTTTCTTCTAAGGATTTTCATCACAAAAGAAACTCTTATGCTTCAACACAATCACTGGCATACAGATAGATTATAATTCATGAACTATATCAAATAAAACTCAATTCTAATACCATATTGTGTAAAATCCTGTAATTATATTCAACTGTAAAATGAAGTAACAATGTATCTCTATAAAAATTATGAAAAATTCTATCTCCTACTATCAGGTGGCCAATTCTATTCTCTATTAGCTGGCCCTTACAATATGATACCTCACATGTATTTATAGATATCCAAAAATATGAAGTCCTCTATATTTTAGGTCGACCCACCTTTTTAGGGATTACAGTCATCTTGGAAACATAGTTAAACTAGAAGAAAATAATGGAGAGGAGAAAAGAAAGCCATGCGCCCACAAACTGCCAATTGTGCATGCAAAGAAGAAAACCATGCATGCATGAAGCTATCAACTATGCATGTGAAGCCTGATCTACAATTTAATCATCATTACTGGAGAAGACTTGTTGAAGCACCTCCAAATTCGGCCCATCAACCCAACTATCTTGAAATTTGATCCTTTCTAGCTCCCAAGCAGCAAATCCTCTCATGTCCTTTAGCTTGGTCAAGTCCCTCTTAGCTGCCCTTATCTCTTCTTTAATATCCATTAGTCGATCTAAAAATAGATCTTCATCATCATCTCCTTTTTGCATGACCTCTTTAAACCTATCATCCCATTTTTCCTTTATTTGGTTAAAAGGCAAGCCTTCCTTTACTGGTATATTAACATTTACTATAACAACAATAACTGCTTCGAACTCCTCAAATTGTTCATTCAGATCCTTGTAAAGATAACTGATCATAATGGTCCCACACTTTCCTTTGTCCATTTTCCTCTCCCAATATCCCAACTCTCTTTAAACTTGGAAATATACCTCCTCTAGCTACTGCATAAACAACATAAGAAGTCATAAAGAATCATTTGGTTTCCCTTATGCTTGTTAACTGGTCATGAATAATATCAAAGACAACCATTGGCCAATCAAACTATTGGGTGCCATCAAAGATGGTTTGAATGAAGGGAAACATCCATTCCTTGAAGTGAAATGGATCCCTCTTCCCAAAGACTCTAGACAACATGATGATCAGGTCTGATACTTCTTTGTAGAATTTTGTCCTTTTTGGTTGATCATGAAGCTTGGTCAGAGACTTCTTCTTTGTTCTCAACCATTTCTTGTTCAAGTGTGCTTTGTTGGCCTCCTTATATTTTCTATATTTCTCTAAAGCTTCTGCCTCCTTTAACTGTACCAGGTTCTTTGGATCCGAGACACTAAACATGTGTTGGAAAATTTGAGGAGTGAGATCTATAATTACATTATCCTATGAATCCACACACTACCTAGTGGCTAGATTGTAAGCCCCTGCTACTGTTAGAATCAACTTCAGGCACTGGATACATAGAGGAAATAAGGTTATATGAGCCAAACCAGACTCAACTATTCTTTGATTTCTACCTGTTATGTCATCTGTGAATGTTTCTGAATACAACTCCCCTAAGTTGTATGAGCCCAAATTGGTGTCAGTTATATCAGACCAATCTGATTCCACTTTGCTTGTTGTGACAACAAGACCCCTATGATTATACCTCAAAGTATAAGGTAGATGCTTCGTCTTTATCTTCTTGGGCTTAGTTGCTGCCTTCGATGTTTCTGTAGGCTGATTCCTTTGGGAGGCTTCCCCTGATACTCCTGACATCCTTTAGCTTTCTTGCAACAAAATCACCAATTAGATCCTTGAATAAACATCACAAAATATGATTTAAAACCTTACCCTTCATATATACATCGTAGGCGGAACCAAGAAAACAAACATTATAAATTGTCTCCTTTGAAACACTATCGGACTCAAAGTCAAAACCATTATTGAGATTACAATAATAACAAGCGGGACTGAAGTCAAAACTGGAATGACAACCAGAACTGGAATCGGAAGGGAAACTGATTTGGTTTCTTTCAGATTTTCTAATTTCATATTCAGTTTCAGTTCCGCTTCCGCTTCCGCCTAGGTTATCATTATTTTGAAATAAGGCTTCTCACTATAAGCGGAGTTGGAGATGAGATGGAAATGGAATTGATACCTATTGAAAAACATGGTTCAAAGTCTAGATTGATTCTGATCCTGCTTCCGTCTAAAATAACCATGACGTCATAAGTGTTTTTTGACAGTTTGATAAATGGCTTCATGGTTTGATAAAACTAGGGCACAAATCTAACCCTATTTATTTAACCAAATTGAATGCGCAATAATATTTCCTAGATAAAAACAAGATTTACAAAAATCTACTCACTATGGAACAATAATTTAACCTACGCATTAAAAACCAGCACGATTTGGTCACGACTAAAACATGAAAACAACTGTGTTGAAAATAAAGAAACCAGATACAAAAGCAAAAATGAAGACAAGAAATCCAAAGAAACAAACAAAGATAAACAAAATATGCAAACTTATTGAGAATCATGAACTTGCCCAAAGAAAAACAATCCAAAACAAACATAAATAAAAAATGTGAAAGTAAACAAAAGAAGAATGAGAATAGAAAACCCTACCTCAAATGCAAATAAATAGGCTAACATCCTCAAGCAATCTGCGTGCAACAGTCTCTCTATCAATTGATTCACTCACCCAAAAGCTTCACTGCAACTTTGGTTCACTCTTCAATCTCTTAACAATAGTGATAATAACCATGCGTTTATCCCTAATTAAGGTAAAACTTGAAGTTTCACTCATGCAGGGCACCCGTCAATAATGAAATAAATGTAGTAGAGCGGAGTCAAAACTACAGAAGGAACTAGCCCATTATTGCCATGTGACTTCAGTAAAGTCAACGACCAAGAAACAACGGGAGTCGAATCATAATGAAAACTGATTTGGAAACTTTGTTTATATTTCCAACTTGGTTCCCGTTCCAGGCCTGGTTCTGCCAACAAAGAATAAAATAAAATAAAAGACCGAAACAAGAAAACTTAACATACAAAACCTAGTTAAAAACGAAAGACCAAAAAGCGGAGTTGGAGGCAGAACGAGAATGAATTTTGAAACCTTAAATAAATTACGACTTCACTTTCACACTGGCTCCGGCTCCGAAAAAGACAAAAAAGAAGGTTTTAAAAGAAAGACTGTCGGGATGGGGATCGAAATGAGTTTTGAAAGAAGTTTCAAAACCCAATTCAGTTCCGGCTTCGATTCTGATAGTATAAACCAAAGAAAAACAAAGTGTTGATAAAGAAAGACTCCAAACTTTGTTTGAAAATCAACCAAGGACAAAAACATAAAGGGGGACCCATTTTGACCAAGGAAAAAGATGGGGTGGTTATGCAAGGAATAACATATTGTATTCGGGTATGTGTAGGATCATGATGGGCCAAAAAGTGGCGATATCTAAGTGATATGATGGTCCATGTGGTTGACGACATTTTTTTTAGCCAAAATTGATCAAATGAAAAGGGTTTTTAAAGGAGATTCTCAGCTTTCCACCAATATAAATTATGCTTTACTTTGAATTTAATAAATAATTATTATTCATTTTCTATTTAAATAATGACTAAAGTCCTGATTGATAGGCTGATTAAAAAAAATCTATAGCTTTCAAATAGTATCACAATTTTTTAATCCAAAAAATGTGTCACATTCTATGCTTCACTTATAGGATTACAAAAAAAAAATGAATTTCATGAATTTTTGACCAAGTTAAGGTGGTCAGACATACGAGTTTTTATATTTTTTAAAAGTTGTAATAAAAAATTCATAATTAATTATTTACTTGGAGAAAAATAACAAAATAATATGCATCACATCGAAACATGATTCCCCTACTTGTATCTAAAATATTATAAAAAAATATTATCATTTTATTGTGGTTAGGGCGGTCAGACAGACACCTACTTATTTTTTCCCCGAAATTTAAGTGCTACTGCATTGAAATTTCAAATTTTCACCAAATAGATTTTTTAAAAATAAAATTAAACCTAGTAGTTTAGAAACTACATTCAATTTGCTACAAATTCTATTCTTACATATTTTTGAGATAATATAGATAACTTATTCATTTTTTTACGTCAAGTTTCCTAACTCTGATTTTTTGAATTTTATTGCCACTTAAGCACCTATTTTTTCCATGATGATTCTGCACATACCCAATCAAGTGCATGTAAAAATTAATGCATGCATGTACATATATAGCAACAAATAAATGGAATCTATCTACCCATGTATGAAGAAAAAGGTTGAATGTATAACTTAGTAAAATATAAATTTATGAAACAAACACTATTTATTCTTATAGCTATGGTGATCTTTTAGGTACCAATTGTCCCATAGATGGGATTTATATCGCCTTTTCCATTTATGCTTGCATTGATTCCAATATGATATTACTGCAAAACAACATTTTATTTGAATATATCAAAATATATGTCTCTGGTTAGATGTGAATGGAATGAAAAAAAGACATGGAAAACAACTAAGAATGAAAAGAGTCCAAATGTTGTAGATTACAGAGCAAAATACTTGTAAAACCCTCCAATTTTCTATCTAACGGAGGTCAATGGCAATATTTTTCAATTGTCTGCTATCAAAGCAGCATGACAGTGGCTCATTTCACAATGAAACCAAAACAACATATATCCTCAAACTAAAATAGTGAATATTTCATTTACTCCCCCCCCCCCCCCACCATGCCATCATGCAATAGCTCTAGGATGTATTAACCCTCACACAAGCAAATACTTACCATTCTATTTTCGTTGATTGAGGCATCCAACTCCACCACTGCCAACCCACGTCGTCAATAGACTTCACCATCATTGTAAGAAGGTCCAACCAACCCGTTGGAATTTGCATGGAGGCTTATCATATATTAGACAAAAATGCAATGTAGACAAGACTATATATTTTTGAATGTAATAGACAAGATGTGTGAAATAGTGAAATGATCAAAAAAGAATTTTGTAGATCAACATTTTCCAACTATTTGAATCAAATAAAACTAATTAAAAAGCTAGCAAGAAAAAATAAGAATATGTGCAAGAAAATAATGAAGGACAAATGACAAAACTCAGGGTATATAGGCATATAAAATGGAAAAAAGAACATAGTTGCAGAATTTTAAACTTATTAGTCAAAAGCAACACAATATTTTTGAAAATGTTTCTAGAGTATGTGCATATATATTTTAATATACTGAAATGTCCAAAACATGTTACTGACTTATAGAACTTTTGGCCTCTACTTATTGTTGGTTGGTATCTTTGTGCATCTTTAACAGTTAAAGTTGTTTGTATGTACATATGTATCAATTTGTAACACTTGCAACTATACGCTTAGAATACTACATGTTAAAATCGGTTGAAAAAGAATTGTATGAAATGTTAACCCTATGTGAAAATCATGAAGACTCATGGGCTTAAGTAGAATTGCCAAGCAAGAAAAGTTGAAAAGACTGATAGTGAATTTGATGGAGTATTGTATATATCATACAATATTAAAATTGAAAGAAAATGATGATTTTAATATATTATTCCTTAGATTGCAATGGTATATTTTATAGAAATATATTTAGAATAGAATAATGCAAATATTGTGATCATTTTAGGGGAAATTGGTATCCTAGTAAAGAAATTTGTATAAATAATCAACTAGATAAGCTGAAAGGATAGTTCTACACACATGGATAAATGCAATGGGTAGAGAAACATATTTTTCTGGAAGCCAACTGTATGGAAGGATTTGTGTACATATCTATCTATCCAACAATAAATATTTGGCGTAAAAGGAAAAAACACAAAATCCATGCTCGTTCTCCTGCTTACCATATTGGAATTATGAAGACTTGTGGGCTTTAGCCAAACCATCAAGGAAGAAAAGTATGAAAAAACCATGACTAATTTCATGGAGTCTCATCATATATCACACAATAAAAAAGTTGGGAAAAATCTAGTGTTTTCATATATGATCTTTCATATTTTAGTGTTTTTTTTTCAAAGTTGGGAAAAATATGGTATTTTCATATATGATATCCCATACTACGAAGAGTGGATTCTTCTAAATGTCATATGTAGAAAGTATGAAATGGTGAAATGTTGAAAGGAGAAGTGGGTAGATTGATATTTATGGGTGGATATTTGCATAGTGAATTTAACATAAATTCTATTGATGAACATACAAAAGATAGTAAATAGAAAGAAACTTATCTTTAATATGCAAGTATAAAGAGGATGGAAAGCATTGAATAAATAGGGGCCATTTAATGTGGAAGGAAAACTTAGACTATATAGGCATAGAAAATGGAAAACAGAGCATAGGTGCATAATTTAAAACTAATCAATCAAATACAACACAATATTCTAGAAAATGTTTCTAGAATAGTTGAATATATATTTTAACAGACTGGAATGATCAAAACATGTCACTAACTTGTACAATTTTTTCCCTCTGCTTATTGTTCCTTGGTATCTCTGTGTAGCTTTGGGATTATACCCATTTTGCACAAGTTATTACTTGGTATGTTTCTATAAAATTTAACTTAAAATCCTTCAAAAGAGGAAGGTATAAAGTGTGGAGCCAATGTGAAAAGAAATATTTTGAAACCTTGTTTCATAATTTAAAACACGAGGCATGGACATAAGCATTTGGTGGGGGTTGGAGTTGTTCCAAACGAGCCTCTTTGTTGCGATGCCAAACACTGTATTTGTTGTTGCTTAGTCTAAAGCATATCTCAAATGAGAATGTTGGATCAATGCAGAGTCTTTCAATTGATTTAACATCAGAGATAACTATAAAATTTAGCCACTACCTTTCTTTGTTGCCTATGTTTATTGTTGCTCTATATAATGTTAAGCCTTGTGCTTTATGTATTGTGATTTCCTATGCCATGGTGAGTAGAATTCATGTCTGAATTCCTCGGGTTATAGCTGGGATGGGGATGTATCTTGGGTTTTTTGGGTCCCATTGTTGGCCAATGCCATTTTGGAAACATACAACATATTCAGGTAGATCTAGCAATTTTCAACGTGCATTGTACATAATAGTTGTAACAAGACCAAGGGATCCATTGACTAGCTCAACTTGAATCCAAAAATTTATTGATCACATCACCTAATCACCAACACAAAGCAATAGTTTTGGGAGAAGTTGGTCATCATCTCCATAATAAGATATCTTTTCTTGTGCTACTCAAGCAGTGCTAATGGCTATAGGTAGTTTTAATTGTTTGATCATTTTTTTATTGTGGAATGTGACTAACTCATTTGTGAAAAATAAATGTGTTGCAACATCAAATTTTTCTCTTTCTATGGGCGAGAGTATTTTATTTTTTTGTTTCATAAGCTCTTTGCAGCCGTCGTGGAGAGCCTCACCATTTCTTATATGGAGAAGGATTTCCTAATACTTTTTTTGAGCAAGACTATCTCCTTGTTGGCAGAAAATAGTGTCCAATTTTATTGAGAATATAAAAGTATGCTATAAGACTACAACCGATGAGTGTGAAGCATAAATAGAAGTATCCATGACCAGTGGCAGTTGGGCAAGATCATCAACAAGGATAATAGAAAATCCACCAAATCGTTGACTTTGGTTATTTGGGAATGCTTGGTGCAACCAGTTATCTATTTTGAGCAGTGACTTCGGGCTTAGAAAACTAATTTCATCTACCAAAATGTATTGAATATATTTAAATTATTCTTGGAATATTGTCAATAGTTGGCCTTGCATAGGATTCATATCCTTTATGGGAA
Organism: Sequoiadendron giganteum; assembly: GCA_007115665.2. Taxonomy (NCBI): domain Eukaryota; kingdom Viridiplantae; phylum Streptophyta; class Pinopsida; order Cupressales; family Cupressaceae; genus Sequoiadendron; species Sequoiadendron giganteum. The sequence goes on from CM021100.1 coordinate 463,057,569, forward strand.
TGTGAAGGGTTGTATGGATTGTGGAGGCACATATTTTGTTGGTTATACAATTTATTAAAAAGGATTTACTAGTGCTAGTTGTTCCTTGAATAATAATGTGGAGAGGGCCTTTCGGGGAAGGCAATATGTGATGGGATTGGATGATTTGAAGAGCTAGTTGTTGTTTTGGTGAAAGCTAATGGGCTGATGTATTTATAGGAAAGGATTGTATTGTACCTTGCTCACACTGTGCCTTAGTAGATGGAATGAATTGCAAAGCAATATTATGAAACTTTTTCAAGTCACATGGTTTGTATTCCATGAATGGTTCATATCAAATTATCACCTACCCAATAATTGCAACTGATTTATAATAAAGTTAGTAGTAGCACCAAGTCGAGAGAAAAATTCTGATTCATATTCATCCATAGAAGCACCAAGATGATTTACACTAAAGTTAGTAGTAGCACCAAGCCGACAGAAAACTTTGCATTCATATTTATTGCAACTTTTTTATGAACATGTTACACTTAATACACCATTAAATGCTCTGTTATTAACGACATCTCTATGCTATATCATTGAATGCTATGGTTGTATTGTAGCAATTTTTTGAGAAGCTAAATAATACTTATATATGCTATTTTTAACTCTTTTAAATCAAATTCTACATAAATACAAATAAAGATAGCATATACATTTGTTTAGATATACATGTGTATATATAAGTTTCTTTTGCATTGTCAAATGAGCCACAATGGTCTTGGTTTGTATATATGGATATATATTTCTGCCTATATGTACATTTTTAAATATGAAACGGGGAATTCAATACATATATATATATATATATATATGCATATATGTATATGTCTATGTTTCAGGGAATTGAATTTTTTTTATCTTTTTGTCAATAATATTTAGTAGCAAATAAGTGTTATTCTAACACCTCTTATACAATTTCTCTATTTTTCTTCAATATTTATTACAAAAGAACATAGCTCAAATTTTGTATCAATATGTCTCATGATATTTTTTTTTCTCATCTGCTTGAAGCTCCTTGCAAAAAAATACCCGAGGCTATTTATTAAAGTAGGGTGTTGCCACAATACTGGTTTACACTTTCTAAGAGATCCTAATTTTTGTTGAAATCGCATATTTTTAGAAAATGGGTAATGTGCAGGATCATGATGGGCCAAAAAGTGGTGATATCTAAGTGATATGATGGTCCATGTGGTTGATGAATTTTTCTTTACCCAAAATTGATGAAATGAAAAGGGTTTTTAAAGGAGATTCTCAGCTTTCCACCATTATAAATTATTCTTTACTTTGAATTTAATAAATGATTATTATTCATTTTCTATTTGAATTGCAACTAAAGTCCTAATTGATAGGCTGATTGAAAAACATCTATAGCTTTCAATCGGTATCACATTTTTTGAATCCAAAATGTGTGTCACATGTTATGCTTCGCATACTAGAGGATTAAAAAAAATGAATTTCAATAAGTTTTGACCAAGTTAAGGTGGTTAGACATAGGATTTTTTATATTTTTTAAAATTTGTAATAAAAAAATCATAATAAATTATTTACTTGGAAACAAATTACAAAAAAATATGCCTCACTTTGAGAAACGAGTCCCCTACTTATATGTAAAATATTATAAAAGAATATTATCATTTTTTTGTGGTTAAGGTGGTCAGAGAGACAACAACTTCTTATTTTTTCCCTGAAATTTAAGTACTACTACATTGAAATTTCAAATTTTCACCAAAATAGATTTTTATTTTTTTTAAATAAACCTAGTAGTTTAGAAACTGCATTCAATTTTCTACATATTCTATTCTTACATATTTTTTAAATAATATAGATAACTTATTCAAATTTTTACGTCAAGTCTCCTAACTCTGATTTTCTGAATTTTATTGTCACTTAAGGGCCTGTTCTTTCCATGATGAACCTACACATACCCAAATGTAATGATTTAAGCCTTGAAAATTTCCATTTAAAGGATTACAATTGAAGAGGTCTTGATCAAACCATCTTAGACCAATCCCCCTTGGATATAACTTCACTAGTTTTAAACCATACCTATAATGGAGTCTCCTTTACACCTATCAAAATGCTGATAAAAAACCACTTTTAATTTACATTTTGGGGGATCAAATGAGTTCATTTAAAATTTAATTTTGTAACTATGTAGTCCTTATTATAATCTTACAAAAAAGTATAATTTTAATTAAATTTAATTTGATTATTAAATTTATTTTTTATTTCTTGTGAATGTAGGTTTTCCACCAAAAAGCAAGTTCTCTATTCTACACATGTGGAAAAATAGTAGATTATCAAAATAAAATTTTGAAAAATATGTTCAGGCTACGTATTGATGTCCTTGATCCATTAAAAAATAAAATTGAATTTTGATACATACATACAAATTTATGTTGTATACAATCTGCCTATGTTTGAATTATAATTGGTTTGAATTCAAAACTTGATTAAGGAAAAAATATTTAATTAAAAACTATGAAACTAAATCAACTGGTTAGATATCATAGTAACAAATCTTAATTTGGAAAAAATATAATTTTATCCTTCATAAATTTTTTTTATGTTGTATACAATGGGAATCATTCCTTAAAAATGTTGTCTACTCATAAAAACTAGTTTTCAAAGGAGATGAAAAAAAAGTGCAATCTGATTCCAAAAAAAAATTAAAAAAAAAGTTAGATTCTATAGAAAAAACTTCAAAAATCACTAGTTTGCATCATCTTCAAATTCCTCATAGTTTATTCGGTATAGGAGCTTTAAAGTGAAGATTTAGTTAAAAAAAATTAGTTAAGTGTGTAGTTTTCCAAAAAAATGTAAACCAGTATTGTGGGATCACCCAGTAGTGGAGCTTGCTAATTATGTGGGTTGGCGGTGGTGGAGCTGGTTACCTTGATATGCGGAAGTAGAATGGTTTCAAAAAGAAAATTGGTCACTATGTAATAGTTGGTAGTCTATCTAACAGTTGGCTTGTCAATTCGATCACAATTTTGACTAAAATATGGAGAATAGAAGAAGGAAACTACGATAATGAATAGTTTCATTTACGAAAATGGAAAAAAAAATCATAAAATATATTGTTACAACACAAGCAATCTATGTAAAAGTTGGCTTGTCAATTCAAAATTCAAGCTACATTATTTAGCACTAAATATTGTAGACAAAATAGAGAAATTGTAAAAGAACTATTAGAAAGAAACTTAAGAATCATAGGTAAATGATAGATGATCAAAAACCCACATTAAACATATTGATACAACACAAGCAGTCTATGTAAGAGTTCACTTGTCAATTCAAAATTTGAGCTACGTTCTTTGGTAGAATACCCAAATTAAATAGAACTCGTAAAACCAATGGGTAGAAATAACCTATGTAAAATGGGTAGTATGCCACAAACTTAATTGAAAATTTGAGGTACATTATTTGACACTAAATATTATAGAAAAATAGAGAAATTGTAAAAGAGATATTAGAATAAAACTTAATAGCCACTAGACTAATTTTATCTTGAATATATTTATGCTTTCATACTTACCCTCTGCATATGGATATATGCAATTACTCCTCTGTTAATCTGCAATTGCTCCTATGTTAATGGGTATAACACCAAAGATGCACAAAGATAACTACAAACAATAAACGAAGGGTGAAAAAATTAATAACTCTAACCATATTATTTGATGAAAGAAAGAAGGTTTACCTCAGATTGCTCCTATGGTAATGGGTATAACGCTGGCCAAAGACGCATAGAGATAACTACAAACAATAAATGATGGGCGGAATGATTACTAACCCTAACCATTTTTTTTTATGAAAAAAAGAAATTTAACTACAATTTCTCCATCCATACAAAGCCATAATCTCTTTAAAGATTCCAAAATGTGTATAACGCCAAAGATACAAACATATAACAAGAATACACGAACAATAAATTAGTCATTTCTGCAAAATACCCATGTAAAATGGCTTATAGATTACAGAGAACAATGGTTTTAAAACCCTCTAGTCTACTATAAAATGGAGCCGAAGGCGAAAATTTTTAGAATAGTCTACTATCAAACCAACCACAAAGCTGAAGGGGATGATTTTTAGAGTAGTTTCCTATCAAACAAACACCACAATGGCTCTTTTGACAATGAAACTTAATAAATATATTTTCTCACACTTTTTAGAATATACTTTACCACACAGCAACATTGAATATTGTATTTACTTCCTCCTGTGCCATCGTACAAGAATTATAGGATGTGTTTACCCTCATGTGAGAAAACACTTACTATTCTTCTTCCATGTATCGAGGAAACCAACTCCACCATGGCCAACCAACGTAATTAGAAAACTCCATGTCATCATAAACAACCCTTGGGAACTCGCCACCGGCCAGGAATTTTCTAGTGCCTATAAATTCTATTCATGGTGGGTCTGACCAAGATATCGATGGAAAGTTCAAACATATAGCCTATCAACTAATTAAACAAGAGTAAGACCATACATTTTGAGAGGTATAGGTTGATATGGAAGATATAGAGGTAGAGTTTTCCAAGGCACTTTCTTCACATGTTGATAGTTAAACAATAGTTGTTTATGAGTGCGCATAATGTAGACTAAAAGGATGAAGGAGAATAGAGGTTCCTTGTGCACATGCATCCAAAAAACAAAGGGGATACAAAATATATAGGGTATGTTAGTCAAATCAATAAAATTGATAAAGGGGAATCACTTATGATGAAAAAATAATGTTGAAGCAATAAAAAAGAGAGGATAAACTTATCCAAAGGAAAATATTGTTTATAATAGTATATAAAGAAAATTAAAAAATTTGCAAGGTCATAGTCAAATAAGAGGAGTATTGATAATTTAGTTTCAATTGAAATTGTAGATAAGTTGGGTTTCAAAGGTATAGTTCACCCTATTTCATACAAGGTGTTATGATTAAAAATGATAACGAAATCTTGGTTGATCAGTGATTCCCAATGAGTATTCAAATAGGCAATTATGAAGATGAGGTGTGATGTGACATTAAGCCTATGCAAAAAGTAATTTTCTCTTAGGAAGACCATGGGAGTTTAAAATGAAGGAAATATATGATAAGAGAGAAAATAGTGACACTTTGTAAAATAATGGACAAAAACATACTCTTAGAGCATTGATAACTAAGTAAAAAGAGCTAGAAAGTGGTCCTAGGATATTGGTAGTTAATATTTTAAAGGATTTTAAGCATGAAAAATACGTTTTATAGTAGTTCACAATGTGATACAAGTAGGTGTAGATAATCATAGTAGCAATATACCTTTAACAGTAAAGCAGTTACTAGAAGAATTTGATTAAATTGTATCCATAAAGTTTTCTAAAGGACTTCAATACATTCGGAGCATAAGGCATCATATTAAAATTAATTCTAGGGGTAAGTTTACCTAACAAGGTTTCTTATATACTAAAACTTGCAAAAAAATAAGAGGTAAGAAAAAAGTGTAGGATCTCCAATTGAAAGAGGAATAATTAGAGAAATAATTAGCCCTTATTCCATACCACTTGTGTTATCACCAAAAAATTATGGTGAATTGAGGATGTAGGAAAACTCAAGAACCATAAAAAAAATTATGACCAAGTTTTTCCTTTACCTATAAATTATGATCTCATTACCTACTTAGAGAAGGCCATTGTGTGTTAGTGCTGATTGTGAACTAGCTTTGTGATTTGTGGAAGCCTTGCGTACAATTTTGGTGTATATTTGGGTCCTAATTAACCCTTTACGTGGTCCTTCCTCACTTATTTCCATCATTAAAGTGTTTGGTGCTGACATATTTTGTGGTTGCATATGTTTCATTGGAGCTAACCCGATGAAGGTTATTCAAGGTTGTGGAAGGTATATATGCAAGGTAAAGTTTTTGGAGCATGTGTGTGGTGTGGAATTAAACATATGGGATTATTTGTTTATATTTAAGTGCAAGTAAGAAAGCGTAAGACTACTGGAAATAGTGAGTAGAAGGTGTACAATTTAGTGTGTCAAAATTCATTGGAGGTAGTGAGATGAAGGTTGTGGATGGTAAAGAGATAAGTTGATGGTTTCTCTAGTTTGTCTAAGGTAGTGAACCTCCTTGTAACTATTTCTTCAATTAATCTAGAAGTGATATTCTTGGGTAGTGTTCCTTTTCTTTTTAGATAGTGAATCCTCTAGGTAGTGAGCCTCTTGTAATCAAAGCTGGTTTTCAAATAATGAGCTAATCCTCATCATGTCTTTTATAATATATGTTTTTGTATTTAACTATCTTGTGTTCTATTTTGAATGATTGTAAATGTGTTGTTTCTTCATTTATTTACTTTCATGCTAATTATTAATAATGGTTTTAAGGTTTTAATGCATAATTGATTCACTCCCCTCTCATTTATTGTGTGTGTATAACAATTGGTATCAGAGTAGAGGCTCCTTGGAAAAATCTTAATTGCTTGAGGTAGATCTAGATGGCGCACAAGAATGTTTTCAAATCTACTATGTTCAATGGAACAAGCCATTCTCAATGCATTATTGTTTGGTGTATGGAAATAAATTTAATATGGACATACTATGCCTAATAATCCACTGACAAGTGAAGATGAGATCAAGGAATCTAAGAACAATTTAAAATTGAGGAATGCTATTTTGAGAGGCCTTTTAGATTCTGAAATTGTGCAGGGTATAAGTTGTAAAATTACTAAAGAGGTAAGCTAGAAGCTGAAAATAATTTGTGAAGGAAATGATAAGGTCAAGGAAGAAGAGATGCAAAATTTGAAGGCTAGGTTTGAAACCCTAAGGATGTCAGAGGATGAAGATATTAGAGGATTCTTGCATAGGGTTGATGAAATTATCAATTCCATCAACGATCTTTGTGGAAAGCTAGAGGAAAATGAAGTTAAAAATGTATTACAAACTCTTCCTAAATCCTTTAGCACTAAACTTTTTTCTATTGAGGAAGATCGAGATCTAGATCAATATTCTAGAGATCAATTGTTTGGTGCATTAACTACTTTTGAATTAAGATAGTTTCAAAAGATTCTCTAAGGAAATAAACTACTTTTAAAGTTAACAAGAAAGAGAGGAATGATAAATCTAATCTGGATGATTTTGGTGAAGTGGAAGGAAATTTTGTAAGAACATTAAAAAATGTCACTAACATATACAAAGCTATGTTACCCTTGAAGTGTTCCAATTGTTGAAAGATAGGTCATTATGGTTCAAAATGTAGAGATAAAGTTTCAAATTAAAAATATAAATATCATAAAGTTAAATATTTCAAGAAGAGCTATTATTTTAAAGAAGATAGTGATGACGAGGAATCAATCTACCCAAATAATGAAAGTGATGAATGCTTGTTCATGGATTTGAATTCTAGAACTAATTATACTAACCCTGGGAGAAGTGTGAAGGAAATTACTCTGGAAACAAGTCAAATTATTGAAGGAACTATGTTTACAGCCTTTCATGTAGTAGAGGAGAGAAACTACTGGATAATTGGTAGTGGATATTCAAATCATATGATAGGTAATAAGAGTAAGTTGATTAATTTAAAGAAAAATGATGATGGTTTTGTTAGGTTTCGTGATGACACTACTATTAAGATCTAGGGAAAAGGTTCAATTAATTTTTATGGCAAGCATAAGACACATGATGTTCATTATGTCAAGGGTATGCAGCATAATCTTCTTAGTGTGGGACAAATGTGTATTGTAGAGGATGCAATCTAGTGTTTCAGGATGATGGTTGTGAAATCTAAAAAAGGAAATCCAAAATATTGGTTGCAAGAAGAAAAAGGATAGAAGGAAATGTCTATCAACTCAAAATTTCTAGTGGTAAGTTCTTTATGACTCAATTCAATGAAAGTTGGTTGTGACAGAAAAGAATGGGTCATATCAATTTTCATAGCCTACTAAAGATCAACTCTACTCATGTTGGGAGATACTTATCAAGAATTATAAAGCCTATAAATGGAATTTGCTAAGAGGGTCAGTTTGGAAAACAGTCAAGGAATAGGTTCAAAACTAAGGAACATTCTACTACAAAAACTTTAGATTTGGTGTACATAGACCTATGTTGACCTACCAGAACAAGAAGCCCTCAAGGGTATATGTATTTTATGATGTTAATAATTGATTACTCTAGAATGACTTGGGTGACCTTTCTCAAAGAAAAAATAGAAGCTCAAGATAAGTTTAAGGAATTTAAATATATGGTTGAGAATGAAAAGGATTTCAAAATCAAGTGTTGAAGCTCTAGGCGGTGAGTACACCTCAAATGAGTTTAATAGTTTTCATCAAGATCATGGAATAAAAAGACATTTATCAGCTCCTAGGACTCTGTAATAGAATGAGCTTGTGTATAGGAAGAACATGAAACATCAATGGGTAGCAAGAACCGTGTTCAAGCAAGAAAATATACGAGATGTCTATTAGAAAGAAACTATTGATACGAAAATTTACATAGTCAACAAAGGACAAGAAAGAGTAAACAGTTAAAAGACCTATGGGCTATTGTATGGAAAAACACAAAACCCATGCTCATTCTCCTACTTACCATATTGGTATTATGATGACTTTTGGGCTTTAGCCAAACCCCCAAGCAAGAAAAGTATGAAAAAACCATGACTAATTTCATGGAGTCTCATAATATATCACACAATAATAAAAATGGGCAAAATCTAGTGTTTTCATATATGATCTTTCATATTTTAGTGTTTTTTTTTCAAAGTTGGGGAAAATATGGTATTTTCGTAAATGATATCCCATACTATGAAGAGTGGATTCTTTTAAATGTCATATATAGAAAGTATGAAATAGTGAAATGTTGAAAGGAGAAGTCGGTAGATTGATATTTATGGGTGGATATTTGCATAGTGAATTTAACATAAATTCTATTGATGAACATACAAAAGATAGTAAATAGCAAGAAAATTATCTTTAATATGCAAGTCTAAAGAGGATGGAATGCATTGAATAAATAGGGGCCATTTAATGTGGTAGGAAAACTTAGACTATATAGGCATAGAAAATGTAAAACAGAGCATAGGTGCATAATTTAAAACTAATCAATCAAATACAACACAATATTCTTGAAAATGTTTCTAGAATAGTTGAATATATATTTTAACAGACTGGAATGATCAAAACATGTCACTAACTTGTACAAGTTTTTCCCTCTGCTTATTGTTCCTTGGTATCTTTGTGTAGCTTTGGGATTATACCCATTTTGTACAAGTTATTACTTGGTATGTTTCTATTAAATTTAACTTAAAATCCTTCAAATGAGGAAGGTATAAAGTGTGGAGCCAATGTGAAAAGAAATATTTTGAAACCTTGTTTCATAATTTTGAAACACGAGGTGTGGACATAAGCATTTGGTGGGGGTTGGAGTTGTTCCAAACGAGACTCTTCGTTGCGATGTCGAGGAGTGTATTTTTTGTCGCTTAGTCTAAAGTATATCTCAAATGAGAATGTTGGATCAATGCAAAGTCTTTCAATTACTTTAACATGAGAGATAACTATAAAATTTAGCCGCTACCTTTCTTTGTTGGCTATGTTTATTGTTGCTCTATTTAATGTTAAGCCTTGTGATTGCCCATGCCATGGTGAGTAGAATTCGTGTTTGAATTCCTCGGGTTATAGCTGGGATGGGGATGTATCTTGGGTTTTTTGGGTCCCATTGTAGGCCAATGCAATTTTGGAAATATACAACAACATATTTAGGTAACATACAACAACATATTTAGGTAGATCTAGCAGTAACAAGACAAAGGGATCCATTGACTAGGCCAACTTGAATCTAAAAATTTATTGGTCTCATCACCTATTCACCAACACAAAGCAGTACTTCTGGGAGAAGCTTTTCATCATCTCCATAGTCAAATATCTTTTTTTGTGCTACTAGAGTAGTACTAATGGCTATAGGTAGGTTTAATTGTTTGATCATTTTTTTATTGTGGAATGTGACTAAATCATTTGTGAAAAATAAATGTGTTGTAACATCAAATTTTCTCTTTCTATGGGAAAGAGTATTTATTTGTTTGTTTCATAAGCTCTTCCCAGTCGTCATGGAGAGCCTCGCCATTTCTTATATGGAGAAGGATTTCCTGATACTTTTTTTGAGAAGGACTATCTCCTTGTTGGCAGAAAATAGTGTCCAATTTTATTGAGACTATAAAAGTATGCTATAAGGTTATAACCGATGAGCGTGAAGCATAAATAGGAGTATCCATGACCGGTGAAAACTGGGTAAGATCATCAACAAGGATAATAGAAAGGACACCAAATGGTTGACTTTGGTTATTGGGGAATGCTTTGTGCAACCAGTTATCTATTTTGAGCAGCGACTTCAAGCCTAGAAAACTCATTTCATCTACCAAAATGTATTGAATATATTTAAATTATTCTTGGAATATTGTCAATAGTTGGCCTTGCGTAGGATCATATCCTTTATGGGAATGTGAAGGGTTGTATGGATTGTGGAGGTGCATATGTTGTAGGCAATAGAACCTATAGGGGCCAATGTGAGCAATAGGCTTTTGCATCCAATAGTAGAGGAATTTATTTGTTGGTTATACAATTTATCAAAAAGGATTTACCAGTGCTAGTTGTTCCTTGAATGATAATGTGGAGAGGGCCTTTTGGGGAAGGCTATATGCGATGGGATTAGATGATTTGAAGAGCTAGTTGTTGTTTTGGTGAAAGCTAATGAGCTGATGTATTTACAGGCAAGGATTGTATTCTACCTTTCTCACACTGTGCCTTAGTAGATGGAATGAATTGCAAAGCAATATTATGAAACTTTTTCAAGGCACATGGTTTGTATTCCATTAATGGCTCATATCAAATTATCACCTACCCAACAATTGCAGCTGATTTATAATAAAGTTATTAGTAGCACCAAGTCGAGAGAAAACTTCCCATTCATATTCATCCATAGAAGCACCAAGATGATTTACACTAAAGTTAGTAGTAGCACCAAGCCGATAGAAAAATTTGCTTTCATATTTATTGCAACTTTTTTATGAACATGTTACACTTACTACACCATTAAATTCTTTGTTATTAACGACATATCTATGCTATATCATTGAATGCTATGGTTGTATTGTAGCAATTTTTTGAGAAGCTAAATAATACTTATATATGCTATTTTTAACTCTTTTAAATCAAACTCTACATAAATACAAATAAAGATAGCATATACCTTTGTTTAGATATACATGTGTATATATAAATTTATTTTGTATTGTCAAATGAGCCACAATGGTCTTGGTTTGTATATATGGATATATATTTCTGTCTATATGTATATTTTTAAATATGAAATAGGGAATTCAATACATATATATGCATATATGTATCTGTTTATGTTTCAGGGAAGTCAAAACAATTTCCCTTTTTGTGAATAATATTTAGTAGCAAATAAGTATTATTCTAACACCTCTTATACAATTTCTCTATTTTTCTTCAATATTTATGACGAAAGAACATAGCTCAAATTTTGTATCAATATGTCTCATGATATTTTTTTTTCTCATCTGCTTGAAGCTCCCTGCAAAAAACTACCTGAGGCTATTTATGAAAGTAGGGTGCTGCCACAATAGTGGTTTACAATTTCTAAGAGATCCTGATTTTTGTTGAAATCACATATTTTTAGAAAATGGGTATGTGTAGAATCATGATGGGCCAAAAAGTGATGATATCTAAGTGATATGATGGTCTATGTGGCTGATGAATTTTTCTTTACCCAAAATTGATGAAATGAAAAGGGTTTTTAAAGGAGATTCTCATCTTTCCACCAATCTAAATTATTCTTTAATTTGAATTTAATAAATAATTATTATTCATTTTCTATTTAAATTGTGACTAAAGTCCTAATTGATAGGTTGATTGAAAAACATTTATAACTTTCAAACAGTATCAAATTTTTTGAATCCAAAACATGCATCACATGCTACGCTTCACATACTATAGGATTAAAAAAATGAATTTCATGAAGTTTTGACCAAGTTAAGGTGGTTAGACAGAGAAGTTTTTATATTTTTTAAAATTTGTAATAAAATAATCATAATTAATTATATATTTGGAAAAAAATTACAAAAAAATATGCCTCACTTCGGGACATGATTCCCCTACTTATATGTAAAATATTATAAGAAAATATTATCATTTTATTGTGGTTAGGGTGGTCAGACAGACACCAACTTCTTATTTTTTCCCTGAAATTTAAGTACTACTACATTGAAATTTCAAATTTTCACCAAAATAGATTTTTTATTTTCTTAAATAAACCTAGTAGTTTAGAAACTGCATTCAATTTTCTACAAATTCTATTCTTATATATTTTTGAAATAATATAGATAACTTATTCAAATTTTTATGTCAAGTTTCCTAACTCTGATTTTCTGAATTTTATTGTCACTTAAGGGCCTATTTTTTCCATGATGATCCTACACATACCCAAATGTAATGATTTAAGCCTTGAAAATTTCCATTTAGAGGATTACAATTGAAGAGGGCTTGATCAAACCACCTTATACCAACCCCCCTTGGATATAACTTCGCTAGTTTTAAACCATACCTATAACAGAGTCTCCTTTACACCTATCAAAATGTTGATAAAAAACCACTTTTAATTTACCTTTTGGGGGGATCAAATGAGTTCATTTAAAATTTAATTTTGTAAGTTTGTAGTCCTTATTATAAGCTTCCAAAAAAGTATAATTTTAATTAAATTTAATTTGATTATTATATTTATTTTTTATTTCTTGTGAATGTAGGTTTTTCACCGAAAATCAAGTTCTTTATTTTGCACATGTGGAAAAATAGTAGATTATCAAAATAAAATTTTGAAAAATATGTTCAGGCTAGGTATTGATGTCCTTGATCCAATAAAAAATAAAATTGAATTTTGGTCCATACAGAAAAATTTATGTTGTATACAGTCCACCTATGTTTGAATTGCAATTGGTTTGACTTCAAAACTTGATTAAGGAAAACATCTTTAATTAAAAACAATGAAACCAAATGAACTGGTTAGATATCATAGTTACTAAACTTAATTTGGAAAAACTATAATTTTATCCTTCATAAAAGTTTTTTATGTTGTATATAGTGAGCATCATTCCTTAAAAATGTTATCTACTGATAAAAACTAGTTTTCAAAGGAGATGAAAAAAAGTGTGATCTGATTCCAAAATAAAATAAAATTAGAATCTATAGAAAAAACTTCAAAATTCACTAGTTTGCATCATCTTCAAATTCCTCACAGTTTAGTCGATATAGGAGCCTGAAAGTGAATATTTAGTTAAAAAAAATCAGTTCATTGTCTAGTTTGCCCAAAAAATATAAACCAGTATTGTGGGATCACTCAGTAGTGGAGCTTGCTAATTATGTGGGTTGGTGGTGGTGGAGCTGGTTACCTTGATATGCGGAAGTAGAATGGTTTCACAAAGCAAATTGGTCACTATGTAATAGTTGGTAGTCTATCTAACAATTGGTTGTCTATCTAGCAGTTGGCTTGTCAATTCAATCACAATTTTGACTAAAATATGGAGAATAGAAGAGGGAAACTATGATAATGAATAGTTTCCTTTACGAAACTGGAAAAAAAAACATAAAATATATTGATACAACAGAAGAAATCCATGTAAAAGTTGGCTTTTCAATTCTAAATTCAAGCTACATTATTTGGCACTAAATATTGTAGACAAAACAGAGAAATTGTAAAAGAACTATTAGAAAGAAACTTAAGAATCATAAGTAAATGATAGATGATTGAAAACCCACATTAAACATATTGATACAATACAATCAGTCTATGTAAGAGTTCAGTTGTCAATTCAAAATTTGAGCTACGTTCTTTAGTAGAAAACCCAAATTAAAGAGAACTCGTAAAGCCAATGGGTAGCAATAACCTGTGTAAAATGGGTATTATGCCACATACTTAATTGAAAATTTGAGCTACACTACTTGAGACTAAATATTATAGAAAAATAGAGAAATTGTAAAAGAGATATTAGAATAACACTTAACAGCCACTAAACTAATTTTATCGTGAATATCTTTATGCTTTCATACTAACCCTCTGCATATGTATATATGCAATTACTCCTCTGTTAATTTGCAATTGCTCCTATGTTAATGGGTATAACACCGAAGATGCACAAAGATAACTACAAACAATAAATGAAGGGTAAAAAAATTAAGAAATCTAACCATATTATTTGAAGAAAGAAAGAAGATTTAACTCTAATTGCTCCTATGGTAATGGGTATAAATCCAAAGATGCATAGAGATAACTACGAACAATAAATGATGGGAAAAAATATTACTAACCCTAACCATATTTTTTTATGAAAAAAAGGAAATTTAACTACAATTTCTCCATCCATACAAACCCATAATCTCTTTGAAGATTCCAAAATGGGTATAACGCCAAAGATACAAACATATAACAAGAATACATGAACAATAAATTAGTCATTTATGCAAAATTCCCATGTAAAATGGCTTATAGATTACAGAGAACAATGGTTTTAAAACCCTCCAAACTACTATAAAATGGGGCCGAAGGTGACAATTTTTAGAATAGTCTACTATCAAACCAACTGCAGAGCTGAAGGCAATGATTTTTAGAGTACTTTGCTATCAAACCAACACCACAATGGCTCTTTCGATAATCAAACTTAATAAATATATTTTCTCACACATTTTAGAGTATTCTTTCCCACACCAAAACATTGAATATTGTATTTACTTCCTCTTGTGCCATCGTATAAGAATTATAGGATGCATTTACCCTCACGTGAGAAAACACTTACTATTCTTCTTCCACATATCGAGGAAACCACCTCCACCACCGCCAACCAACGTAATTAGAAAACTCCACATCATCATAAAGAACCCTTGGGAACTCGCCATTGGCCAGGAATTTTCTAGTGCCTATAAATTCTATTCACAGTGGGGCTGACGAAGATATCGATGGAAAGTTCAAACATATAGACTATAAACCAATTAAACAAGTGTAAGACCATACATTTTCAGAGGTATAGGTTGATATGGAAGATGTAGGGGTAGAGTTTTCCAAGGCACTTACTTCACATGTTGATAGTTAAACAATAGTTGTTTATGAGTGCGCATAATGTAGACTAAAAGGATGAAGGAGAATAGAGGTTCCTTGTGCACATGCATCCAAAAACCAAAGGGGATACAAAATATTTAGGGTATGTTAGTCAAATCAATAAAATTGATAAAGGAGAATCACTTATGATGAAAAAATAATGTTGAAGCAATAAAAAAGAGAGGATAAACTTATCCAGAGGAAAATATTATTTATAATAGTATATAAAGAAAATTAAAAAATTTGCAAGATCATAGTAGATAAGAGGAGTATTGATAATTTAGTCTGAATTGAAATTGTAGATAAGTTGGGTTTAAAAGGTATAGTTCACCCTATTTCATACAAGGTGTTATGATTAAAAATGATAACGAAATCTTGGTTGATCAGTGATTCCCAATGAGTTTTCAAATAGGCAATTATGAAGATGAGGTGTGATGTGACATTAAGCCTATGCAAAATGTAATTTTCTCTTAGGAAGACCATGGGATTTTTAAAGGAAGGAAATATATGATAAGAGAGAAAACAGCCACACTTTGTAAAATAATGGACAAAAACATACTCTTAGAGCATTGATAACTAAGTAAAAAGAGCCAGAAAGTGGTCCTAGGATATTGGTAGTTAATATTTTAAAGGATTTTAAGCATGAAAAAAATGTTTTATAGTAGTTCACAATGTGATACAAGTAGGTGTAGATAATCATAGTAGCAATATACCTTTAATAGTAAAGTAGTTACTAGAAGAATTTGATTAAATTGTATGCATAAAGTTTTCTAAATGACTTCTACACATTAGGATCATAAGTCATCATATTAAATTCATTCTAGGGGTAAGTTTACCTAACATGGTTTCTTATATACTAAAACTTGCAAAAAATTAAGAGGTAAGCAAAAAGTGTAGGATCTCCAATTGAAAGAGGAATAATTAGATAAATAATTAGCCCTTATTCCATACCACTTGTGTTATCACCAAAAAAGTATGGTGAATCGAGGATGTAGCAAAACTCAAGAACCATAAAAAAAACTCTGAGCAACTTTTTCCTTAACCTATAAATTATGATCTCATTACCTACTTAGAGAAGGCCATTGTGTGTTAGCGCTGATTGTGAACTAGCTTTGTGGTTTGTGGAAGCCTTGTGTAGAATTTTGGTGTAGATTTGGGTCCTAATTAACCCTTTATGTGGTCCTTCCTCACTTATTTCCATCATGAAAGTGTTTGATACTGACCTATTTTGTGGCTGCATATGTTTCATTGGAGCTGACCCGGTGAAGTTTATTCAAGGTTGTGAAAGGTATATATGCAAGGTAAGGTTTTTGGAGCATGTGTGTGGTATGGAATGAAACATATGGGATTATTTGTTCATATTTAAGTGCAAGTAAGAAAATGTAAGACTCTTGGAAATAGTGAGTATAAGGTGTACAATTTAGTGTGTCAAAATTCATTGGAGGTAGTGAGATGAAGGTTGTGGATGGTAAAGAGATAAGGTGATGGTTTCTCTAGTTTGTCTAAGGTAATGAACCTCCTTGTAACTATTTCTTCAATTAATCTAGAAGTGATATTCTTGGGTAGTGTTCCTTTTCTTTTTAGATAGTGAATCATCTAGGTAGTGAGCCTCTTGTAATCAAAGTTGGTTTTCAAATAATGAGCTAATCCTCATCATGTCTTTTATAATATATGTTTTTGTATTTAACTATCTTGTGTTCTATTTTGAATGATTGTAAATGTGTTGTTTCTTCATTTATTTACTTTCATGCTAATTATTAATAATGTTTTTAAGGTTTTAATGCATAATTGATTCACTCCCCTCTCATTTATTGTGTGTGTATAACAATTGGTATTAGAGTAGAGGCTCCTTGGAAAAATCTTAATTGCTTGAGGTAGATCTAGATGGCACACAAGAATGTTTTCAAATCTACTATGTTCAATGGAACAAGCCTTTCTCAATGCATTATTGTTTGGTGTATGGAAATTTAATATGGACATACTATGCCTAATAATCCACTGACAAGTGAAGATGAGATCAAGGAATCTGAGAACAATTTAAAAGTGAGGAATGCTATTTTGAGAGGCCTTTTAGATTCTGAAATTGTGTAGGGTATAAGTTGTAAAATTACTAAAGAGGTAAGCTAGAAGCTGAAAAGAATTTGTGAAGGAAATGATAAGGTCAAGCAAGAAGAGATGCAAAATTTGAAGGCTAGGTTTGAAATCCTAAGGATGTCAGAGGATGAAGATATTACAGGATTCTTGCATAGGGTTGATGAAATTATCAATTTCATCAACGATCTTTGTGGAAAGCTAGAGGAAAATGAAGTTAAAAATGTATTACAAACTCTTCCTAAATCCTTTAGCACTAAACTTTTTTCTATTGAGGAAGATCGAGATCTAGATCAATATTCTAGAGATAACTTGTTTGGTGCATTAACTACTTTTGAATTAAGACAGTTTCAAAAGATTCTCTAAGGAAATAAACTACTTTTAAAGTCAACAAGAAAGAGAGGAATGATAAATCTAATCTGGATGATTTTGGTGAAGTGGAAGGAAATTTTGTAACAAGATTAAAAAATTTCACTAGCATATACAAAGCTATGTTACCCTTGAAGTGTTCCAATTGTTGAAAGATAGGTCATTATGGTTCAAAATGTAGAGATAAAGTTTCAAATTAAAAACATAAATATCATAAAGTTAAATATTTCAAGAAGAGCTATTATTTTAAAGAAGATAGTGATGACGAGGAATCAAACTACCCAAATAATGAAAGTGATGAATTCTTGTTCATGACTTTGAATTTTAGAACTAATTATACTAACCCTGAGAGAAGTGTGCAGGAAATTACTCTGGAAACAAGTCAAATTATTGAAGGAACTATGTTTACAGCCTTTCATGCAATAGAGGAGAGAAACTATTGGATAATTGGTAGTGGATATTCAAATCATATGATAGGTAATAAGAGTAAGTTGATTAACTTGATGAAAAATGATGATGGTTTTGTTAGGTTTCGTGATGAAACTCCTGTTAAGATCTAGGGAAAAGGTTCAATTATTTTTTATGGCAAGCATAAGACACATGATGTTCATTATGTCAAGGGTATGCAGCATAATTTTCTTAGTGTAGGACAAATGTGTTTTGTAGAGTATGCAATCTAGTGTTTCAGGATGATGGTTGTGAAATCTAAAAAAGGAAATCCAAAATATTGGTTGCAAGAAGAACAAGGATAGAAGGAAATGTCTATCAGCTCCAAATTTCTAGTGGTAAGTTCTTTATGACTCAATTCAATGAAAGTTGGTTGTGGCAGAAAAGAATGGGTCATATTAAGTTTGATAGCCTACCAAAGATCAACTCTACTCATGCTGTGAGATACTTATGAAGAATTATAAAGCCTATAAATGGAATTTGCTAAGAGGGTCATTTTGGAAGACAAACAAGGAATAGGTTCAAAACTAAGGAACATTGTACTGAAAAACCTTTAGAGTTGGTGTACATAGACCTATGTTGACCTACCAGAACAGAAAGCTGTCAAGGTTATATGTATTTTATGATGTTAATAATTGATTACTCTAGAATGACTTGGGTGACCTTTCTCAAAGAAAAAATAGAAGCTCAATATAAGTTTAAGGAATTTAAATCTATGGCTGAGAATGAAAAGGATTTCAAAATCAAGTGTTGAAGCTCTGGCAGAGGCGGTAAGTACACCTCAAATGAGTTTAATAGTTTTTGTCAAGATCATGGAATAAAAAGACATTTATCAGCTCCTAGGACTTTGTAACTGAATGAGATTGTGTAGAGGAAGAACATGAAATATCAATGGGTAGCAAGAACCGTGTTCAAGCAAGAAAATCTACTGGATGTCTATTAGAAAGAAACTATTCATGCCATAGTTTACATAGTCAACAGAGGACAAGAAAGAGTAAATAGTTAAAATACCTATGGGCTATCGTATGGAAAAACTCCTACTATGTGTATTATAGGAAAAATAATCCACTTTTCCATACTTAATTGGGTAATAACTGATAATAAAATGAGCATAATGTTGCCTTAATTTAGTGTTGTAATATGTTTTTTCATATTCACATTAAGTTTAGGGCACTTTTTAATAGAATGGACTTAATTGTTCCGTGGTTTCGTGTTGTAAGGTGCATCTTTAAATTTTCACACTAATCTAGGGCTTTATTAATTGATTGAGGTTAGTTTTCCTTAATATGCCCCTTTAATTCAAATCCAAGTCTAATTAAATGTAAATTTCAAGACATAATACCCAACATTCATAAATTTCATTACACAAAACTTAACTTTGGAAAGTGTGTGTCTTCGATAAGTGACCTAAGACTCATTCACAATAGGGTAAATAGGTCCTCACTTAGTTCTAGGACCCTATTTTTAAATGAAATTTCACCTTGTCTGATGTGTGTTCTAGGTAAGTGACCTAGGACCCATTCGCCCTATGGAAAATGGGTCCTCACTTAGGGCCCTATGCTATTTGAATGATTTGAAATCCATAATTCAATGTCATATTATGATATTTGAATTTTGAGAATTAATATTAAGATATGTATAAATATAAGGTCATTTCAATATGTTTCATAACTAAGATCCTAGAGTCTTATTGCAAGCATCCTAATAGGAAAATTATGACCAAGAGAGCACTCAAGATCATTTTCAAGGAATTCAAGGGAATATTTATTGATGAATATTGCAGAAATCAAGATTCCTATTGTCATGTCAAATATGTATTGTGTCATGCATGTTGTTGAGCTAATGTGTTGATGTAGTGTTCAGGATCAATTCAAGAATATTCAAGGCATTGTTTCACGTCATGTTCTATGATAAAGATCCACATCCATTGAGGTCACTTCATGCTAATTTGCAGATTTGTTATCTAGGGTTTCAATTGAGGTTTGGTGATTTGTTAGATGTTGTTGTTCATTCATCATTCTGTTATGTTTTTATTCATTTCAAGGTTTAATTACCAAAATGAGGTTTGACCAAGGAAAATCTCTATTCCCTAACAAACAAAATTTTCTCTCCTTTCATGTGTGATTGCAAGTTTTAGGTTGAAGATCTTTTGGAGATAAAAATTGAAGAAAATTGCAAAGTCAAAATTGCAAGAAAAGTTATCAAATCGTAGAAATAGATCTACAATTTTTATTTTTGGCTTTCTCACAGTGATCAAATGGAATCTAGGAGTGTAGACATTGGAGAATATAACCCAAAAACATATATTTTGGAGCCCTAGCTAGGACCCATTCACCATAGGGAAAATGAGCCCTTAGTGAGGACTAAAAAACCTCTTTTAGTGAAAGGTACACACAACATTTGACTATTAGTTGGGTTAGATTTGATTTATGTTTCTCATTTGTACATTATAACACACATATTGAATGAAATTAGAAGAATGTGTATCATTTTATTTCATTGAACATTTTGATGAGAACCTATTTTTTGATGTTTCATTTTGGTTAACCCAACTTTTGATCATTGTATTTTTTGATTTTTGAAGTCCTTTTTCATCCTAGGTTTATATATTACATTCATTTGTATTTCTTTGCATTTAACTAGATCTCATTTTTGGTTGTCTTGTATTTCCATCTTATTTAAGGTTTTAGGATTGCATATTTTGCATTCTTTAAATCTGAAAAATACAAAAATATCGGTCATCTTGCATATCATTTACATCATATTAACTTGAATTTGAAAATTGAAATAAAAATTGCATATCAAACAAACTTTTCTAGTTTGTCATTTTGTTAGAATTTGTACTTGCATTCCGCATTTCATTCACAAAAATCTGAACCTAAAACTTGCTATAACAAACCTAAATCTGACCCTAGGGCGAATGGGTCCCTAATCAAGTCATAATCTGAATTTTCAGGCATTAAAATATTCACTTCTGCATTTCTATTTGTTGCTTTCAAATTTTTGTCACTATTTTGTAGAGTTTACGTTTCATCAATTTGATCATATCTAGCTTAATCTGGTAAGGTTAGTGCATTGTGTTATTTTAAAATTTCATTTACAAGGCTTTATTTTTATGTTTTTGCATAGTTTAATCAACAAATTACCTTGTTTAGAATCTTAAAATTGCATTACATTCTACGTCATTGCATTGCACCTTTACCCTCTTTCCATTTTGGGTTGGCATTGAGTTTTAAAAACTTTTATGAGCTTTACAACTTGGTTTCCTATTAGAAATACTATTGTGATACATAGTTCGAGACTCATGTCATCCTATGATACACCCTTCATCATAGATCTTGGGTTTTCTAACTCTCTTTCTAATAGTGTTGATAATCAACCCCCTATGGATCATAGCATGCATACCTCATTTCCAATTAATTCCTTACCTAAAACCTTTGTGAATAATGTAGTTCATGCGTCCTGCATGAAAAAATTAAAAGAATGGATGGAGGCCAAGAAAAGTTACAAGAATTTATGCATAATGAAAATATGAATACTAGTGTCATTTCTGCTTTAGGTAACCCAGGGAGAATGATTACAACTTAAAAGGCTGTGGAGGTTATGGGAGGTCTAGTTCATCTTATCAATGATAACATGTATACCATGACTATTTGTGCTCAAGCTATGGGGTATACTCAAAGCCAAGGTGGAACTTCAATTCCTCCTTCCATGATCCCTATCTCCATTCCTACATACACTAATACTCATCTCATTGCAACCATTTAGCCTAACAACCATGTAATCACATCCTTAGATATTTTCATTAGGAATCCTTCTAGTTTTGTACTTTCAAGTATCATATCTCCTCAACCATCTCCCCTTAAAAACCCTCAATTCACTTTCCCTTCGCAAACATACACAACTCCACCTTTTTCCCCTCCATCATAGTATCAACAATGATCCCATCATTAACATAGTGTTGCAAAACATGGTATCCCTTCAACAAAAAATTGTAACCCTAAATAAAAACAATAATGGCCAACCTTCACAAAAAATCGAAACCAATCCGCTATCCTTGGAGATATTGAAAACAAAAATGCCACAAGGTATATAGGTTAATAGATTTGAGAAACATGGTGGGAAAGGAGATCTCGTTATCCATGTATCCACTTATATATCCCTATGAAGTGGTTTCATCATTCAAGATAAGCTATTGGCTAAACTCTTCACTAGGTCCTTGAAGGATACCACTTTAGAGTGGTTTTCTTCCTTATCAAATAATTCAACTCATTCATTCAATGAACTTATTAATGGCTTATACAACAACTTCCAAATTCATATGGGTTCTATAGACATTGAAAAATGTCCTTAATGATATCATACACTCAAAATCGGGTATACTAACATCATTTCCTCTTGAAACCCATCCTCTTTGCACTTAATTAATTAAATTAGCCTAGCTATTTAATTAATTACATTATTTTCATCTATTAACCTAATTCATTTAATTTCCCATTTAGACTAACTTTTAATCTCATTAAATTAAATAAATCAAACTATTTAATTTAATTCCCTAAGTCTTTTTATTTAATTAAATGCCATTTCACCTTTGCCCCATTCATTGAATCATTTAATTTAATGAATATCATTTTAATTCTTCTAAAGCCCCCTAATTGTGTGATTAGCATTGTTTAATTAACAATTACTAATTCCCCCACTTGCAAGGGAATATTCCTCCTTTGCACATTCCTCCAAAAGGGGAATATTCCCATAGAATATTCCTTCCCTCTTTTGCACAATTAAACTTTGTTTTAATTTGCAAAATATCCTTCTTCCTCACCCATGAGAATATTCCAAAGAATTTTTGCGCTTCCAATCATTTTTAAAAAGGGAATATTCTCACTTAGCTTCATATGGAAGCTAACTTGTGACTTCTTGTGCAAGTTAACTTCTGACCTCTTGAGGAGGTAAAAAGTGTGCTTGTTGGAAGGAATGAGAACCCTTGACTAAATCTCATCTTGCATTCTCACTCGTTGATGAGAATCCATGATGCATACCTCCAATTTCCTTCATCCTTGACGGTTGACTGGATTTTTTTTATCTCAACCCTCCATTTCTCATTTTCTTTCCTATAAATAGATCACTATTTGGAGACAAATGGACCCATAATTTTAGAGAGAACTTATTTTATTGAAATCTGTAATGCCCTGCCAAGCAACCCTAAAGGAAGTTGTCATTAACAACTTAAGCGAACATTTTTTTTTTTTAAAGTGTAATTAACATACACATTCACTTACTAATTAACAACCACCTCTAAGGCTACAAGGTTAGGATTACTTAAACCCACACATACATCTTACATAGAACCAAAGCATTAAATAACTTTATGAAATAAACATCATACAACATAAGGATACTACCTAACATAATAAGATATATATCCAAGATACAAATTTCATAATCATTTACTTAATCCAATAGTTACATCACTCATTCCCAGAATGAGGCAATAATACAAATATGTTACAATTACAAAATTCCACCTCATAAACATAAGAGGGGTAAAATAACTTATACAAATTGAAATATAACAATGCTAGAAATGAAAAGAAGATCCATGAGTTGTCCAACTGGATGTCTTGCCACCAAGTACTGAAGATAAATGGGGACCCAATGGTGTATGGTGCATGTTCCACCCAACCAAGTGGTACCCGAAGGCCCAACCCCCATGCTAGGAGATAGTAACAACATAACATGGACAAAGATCTACAACCACTAACCAAAGGCAGACTCATACTGACATAACCAAACAAATGCAATAAACAAGTACAACACAAGTATACTCTCACATCATTGACATAGGTCACATTGCTTCCAGACATAAAATAAATCAAGTATGTTCAGAGAACCATACAAATAAAACAATAAACAACTATTGTCCTAGATAGAGTGTCATCGCATAGTAGTCATGAGATCTCCTTTGGGCATTCTTCATAGGCTCCGGTAATCTTGGTGACCTCAACCGAATCCTGGCCCCCATACTCACTCATGTGGAATCAAATACCTTTCGTACAAACAAGATAGATGATCTTGCCATTCCAAGCCTTCCCGCTCATCCCAAGTCTAAACGAGCCCTTGTGTCTATGAGTGAGGAAAAATTATCTCGATTAGTGTGAAATGCATCCTAATAATCTAAGTACATTAATTAAGTTATCACTTGATTAAATCACTTCTGAAGGTTACCTGGTTTACCTCTTTGGGCTTCAACGCTTAACATAAGCCACTCTTCTAATGGACAACACACCATACAAAACCAATCACCAAGGGAATAACAAGTGCATGCAACCTAGGAATCATAACCACTCCAACTCAAGGAGGAAACAAATAAAAGAACTCACTCCAAACATCTTGGAAGCAACAAACACACAGTCCACTCCTTTCACAGGAGGTACAAAACATCCCCGTTCGTGGAAACCGGGTAAATATTGAATAGACACCATACACTACCCAAGGGAAAAACAATTGGTTGACATAAAGAATCAACAACCCTCATCCTCTAATATCTTCTGGAAGACTTACAAATTTGGACTAACACTTAATCCCATATCCCAAAATACAACTTGATGACATAGCTACAAAAGAATTCAAGTCAATAATCAACTCTAGTATTTGGATTTCCTAAATCCATACTCATCCAATAGGTAACGTTGACAAAGTCAAAGGCATGATAGCAGGTTAACTCAAATAATCATTTAACCCTATTACCTCTTCCCTTATTGGAAATCTAAAACACTTAAACTCACTTCCCTTTTTGAAATACAAAGAAAATAAAACATTTAAGGCAATCACAAGGATATCTCAATTTTTGGATATTCTAAATCCATATCAATTCCATATTCCAATCAAAATAATTAAATTGCTCTAATAGAAAATAAATAATTTAAAATAATTAATTGCCTCATCAATATAATCAATTCCTAAATTTACTTTTAAAAGCAACATAAATCCATGCATGTAAACTCTTTCAATTTTCTATCCAAAACCTATACCTCATTCAATTTTCCTTTCAAAACATGCAATTTCTTCAATGTATAATAAAATATCTTCTTCCTTATCTAATTTACCATGCATTCAAATCTTATCCTTTAAATCCCCATTCAAAATAATATAAAACTTTTGCCCTTTCATTATAATTCAAATAATTAAATAAGTGCCTTCAATCTACAATTATAAGAAATACTAATTTAAACAATTTAAATCAAATTCTATATCTCTTTTAATTTTCCAACTATACACAACGTCCATTTCATTTTATAGTTTACTCTTTCCAACTTTAACGCATGCAACCAACTATTTTCATTAATTAAATAAACATTCAATTATATTTATTCTTACAATAGAACATCACATATATTTATTATACCATTGTTTATTTCCTACTAAACAAATTATTTTAATCCCAAATTAATATATTAAAAATGGCATATATAAATAATATATATTATAAAATAACACTTATTAACCCCTTTTAAACTATTGGCGAACGCCATTAACAAGACGAGATATAATAATAATAAAAAATGGAGGAAATAAATAATAATAAAAATAAAACTAAGGCTGGGGAGGGGTCGGCTACAACCATACCCCCCACCCCACATACCAATCCGACGGCCTCTACTCCATACGGGGCCTCCATTGGGGGTTGCACTGCCTACAAAGACAATGCTCCCTCCATACAGTGGAGGGCGCTGCCTTTGGAGGCAACCGCACCCTCCATTAAGGAGTTGTGGTGGGGTGTGCATAGCACCCCCACCAACATACCAATAAACCATGAATAAAACATACGCTTAATCGATTTTTTTTCAAAAACATAAATCACATTCTTTTACACAGGAAAATCGTCGGTCATACGACAATGATAGAATATTTAATACAAAATTTTTTAAAAAAAAAACATTATTTATATATGTGTTATATATATAAAAACAAATATAATTTTATGAAAAAATTGGGGAAATTTTGTGTAACTACTCACCTATAGGTGAAATCATGCAAATTTTTCCAGAGAACATCCAAATTTCATAGAGATTCAACATTGATTCCTTTAATCCTTTTTCTTGAATTCTAAAACAATAGAAGAACAATAACCCTAAAAGGATCTAAATTAAAACCTGAAGTTTCTAAATCCTCAAGGTTTCTCCACCATAATTTTCTATAGAGGTTTATACAATCTTCCCCAAATTTTAGAATAATTTAAATCTAGTTTCAATTAACAAATCCTAATTCTCAATGAATTCAACAAACAAATTTCTTAAACAATATATATTTGTTTTGAACAAACTAGAACAAGAAAACACAGAACAGAACCTGGAATTCGAAGCTACAGGAAAAGAATGAATTTTCGATGTAAGCCTTCTCCAAAGATCTCCTGAATTTTCTTCAATCGTGCGATGAATCCAATCCAAAAACTCTAACAAATGCAAATAGACTTTTCTCAAATCAATTCTACAATCAAAAATTTCTTCAAACCCTTCTTTGTGCAATTTTCCCCAAATTTTCTTCTCTGCCTTCAAGAACGTTTTCCTTCCCAAAAAATCGTCCTCTTGAATAAATGAATTTTCAATCAACTCTCCTTCTTAATTAAGCATGCACTTCAGTCCCAAATCAAAAATATCTTAAACAACCAAATCTAATTTTTGCATGCAATATTGAAAATTAAAATATCCACTTTATTCCCATTTTCGAAAACCAACTTTAAATTTAAAATGCAATTTCAAATATATTTCAATTTTTGCTTTTATTTAATTTAATTCAATAAAACTTAATTAATTAATTTTAATTATTTAACAACTAAATTCAACCCTTTTGAGATTAAATTAAATTAATTAAATAAATTAAATTAAATTAAATTTTATTATTAACTTTAAATATAGCATCTAAGCATAATTTTAATTTTTTATAAAATAATCACACACTTTTTAGAATCAAATAACATTAAAATAAGGTAAACTATGACTCAACAAATGAAACTGACAACACACTAAGGCGAGGGCATAGACTTGACACATTTTACCTAGCTACTATCTCCCGTTCAACTTAACCGTTGGATCGACATGCTCAAACATGTGAAACCAGGTGGAGTCGATGTCATGTACTTGCAACCTGAAACCAAGTAAACAACATAATACAGTATATCCAACATATAATACACACTGTGAAGAAGAAATCATGAAATCACAGGGCGCTCGCAAGCGAGTGATGCGAACCAGTCATCTTCACCAATACACTCTTCAAAGACTGACACTTCCATCATAATTCCAATAATCTCATAAGCAATTAAATGTTATATCAACTAACATCTTTACACCAATTAAAGCATGTAAACTAAAGCATCAGATAAATCAAATCACATCACATAATATAGTCTATCGCTCAATGAATAGCAACCAAACACACACGCAAGATAAAGTATCTGAATATCCTAAAACATAAATCAAAGCAAAACAAGGACACACTGTCCAGTCCAGAAAGAAAAATGGAGGGGTGTTACAAAATCACTCACATTCACACTCATGTTAACTCACATTTAGAAAAATTTAGTTTAAATTAGTTGCATAATAGCTTAGCTTCCACTAATGGCTTCCATAGTGAATCCATTTAGCTAATTAGATAACTAGGGTTTGAATATTTTTAGTTTAAATATCATTTATAATTATCTTTGCACTTGTATATCTTCATCATTTAGCATATAAAGTAATGTTTAATTAGATTGCATCATGTTTATTTAGATTAAAATCATTTTTTCATTCACATCTCACAACTTTTTCATCGATTCTCATCAATAGAATCGATTGAAACAAGCTCATAGATCCATGAGATTGGGAAAGGGTCATCGTTTCACATCAACACGACACCAATCTCACAATGGGATAAGTTTCAGGTGAGTTAGAGTAGACATTTAAGTGCTTTCATAGTTTATAATATTTAGTGTCAATAAATGTTTAGTTTAACTTTCATTTGAATGATCTTGTTGAGATTTGGCATTAGTGGCTTCATTCTGCTTCGATTCTTCATGGATCAAGCATAATCGGCCCATACTAATTCTAAAATCACATTTTTGGCACTAGAAGGAGGGCATCAACTAACTAATCTAACGATTTTCTTGTCAAATCTCTATTTTCTTTGTGTTTCAGGTACAACAATGCTATTGATTATCAACTAAAATATATTTGATGACACATTGCTATATAGTGATGCACAAGTGATTGCATTCTAATGATGCATAATTATAATCAAAATGCTTAATTAATTTTGTCACCGTGTTTAAAAATAGTGACACTTGTTTATTTATTTGACAAAAACTAAATTTATGTTTAGCGATGCTATCGATTTAGTGACACATTTGATCTCACTAATTTTTGTAGAGTGATGTGATTGATTTTTTAGTTTGGTAACATATACCCAATATAACGATGCTATTGATGAATTTCAATGATGCAATTGATTTCAATGTCATGATTTACTAGAGATTGATCTGGTTTTTTCACATGTTTTATATTTTCTTGCCTCTACCTAACATTTAACATATCTCTAACTTTTTGTTCTAGTTTTTAGGCTAACTAGGTTTTGTAGGTTGGACGATCAAACTTGAAGTGAAGGAGCATTCTCATCTTAAGATCTTATGATTGTAGCAAGAATTTGATGCTTTCGGGAAATTAAAACCCAATTTCTTATGCTTTTTACTTTATGCTTTAGGAACTCACTAATTTTCATTTGGGTTTAAAATGAATGCTCAAACAACACTAAAATTGAACCCTAATTTTATCATTGTCTTTTGGGTTTTAAAATTGAACAAGGGAACTTAAAATTTCATTTAGTGCATAAAATTTATTCATCTGACCTTTAGAAGGTGAAATGAATGAGTATTTCCTTTCCTGTGACACACTTGTAGTGCGTATCCAATCCGCTTTCACTTCTTGTGATCGTGGGTGAAGAGAAACACTCCAAGTGTACTTCGTTGTTTCTGTGTACTTATAGTACGTATCCAATCCCCTTGCGCTTCATGCGATCTTAGGTGAAGATAAATAATTAAGTGCACTTTTGTGCTTTGTGTCACCCTTAAGAGAGGACTTACTATAAGATATACCCCCCAATGAGAAACTCATAGGCAAGTTCTTCCAAGCACATTTACTTGTAGGCTATATTAAAGTTTGGGAAATTATGAGAAATTACCTTCTATCCTAGACTGTATAACATATTGCACCTAGTACCATTCCTTAAGTGGAATAGGAATGGTAGTAAGACACTTAAGTGGAAAAGAAGGTGCGTATACAAATGGGTTTTCTTGGTTTATTACTAAGAACCAAATTGTTTAGTTACCAAAAATCCTTAATGTTTGTTGGTGCAAGAACGATCATTCTAAAGCCACCCCAAATTTGTACTATTCATTGTTGAAACAAAAAACACCTTAGGATCTTTGGATCTTCAGTATTTTGAGATTTGGTGGTCTCAAGAAGTGTGTTTCATGAAGGGGACCCAATGTCACAAATATTTAACTATTCACAATTTCTTAGTGTTTGGATAAATTTGAGTGGGGACTCAACAAGTATGGCCATTTCAAACCTATGTGGTAAATTATTGTGAGTCAATTCAATACATTGCTTGGTTCCAAAACATTACAAATCATTCACATTCTTCCTCAAAATTTCAAACACTTTGGCCTAAATATGGATACCTTTTGAAATAGCCTCAAGATATTACTATTTGTCCTCAGGATTTCTATATCCTTAGAGATTTCTGAATATCTTGCATTATATCTCAATCCATTTTTTCCAAAGACAACATAAGCAATTATGGCTTCAACCTCATGATTTTCACAAAATGGACATTGGGAAAGTCATGATGTTTTTTACATAAACATTTAGTTGGAAAACATAATCAAGACAAGTGTTTGTGGTAAAATAAACTCACCTAAGCAAGATAAACTTGAATATGAATATTCAGAGATTGATTGCTCTAGTTGAACAACCTGACCTTACACCTTCCACTATTCAACTAAACTGTGAACTTATTGAAGGTGAGAAAACCAATATAATAAGAAGTTTGAGAAGCTTCACTTTTCAGACAAAAAAAACACCAACCTAGTGGAGAAACACAAAAAATGTCATAGACGAAGAAGAGGGAAAAGTTGATATTGGGGCTGGAAGGACCATACTACCACCACTGAAATGGAAATAAATATCCTCTTTTCTTCCATAGACATAAACTTATCTAAATGATCTCATGCAAAATCAGAATCCCCAAGAGAATGTCTACAAGTCATCACCTCAAACCTAGGCATCAAAGCTCAAAAGTAATTGAAAACCACATTTTGGGACTCTACCAAAATAGAAACAAGTTGTTCATATTTTTTTATGAATGTGCACTAAGGAAACATCTAGACATGTATACGTTCTTTATGGGTCAAATATAGGTCTTTTTCATGATAACTAACCTATCTAAAACATTGGGTCTTTATGATTTGTAAACTTTAGAAGTCTAGCATTTTTTCTCACTACCTTGGTCTTATCAAACAAATGTTCACTTTAAGTCAATGTTGGATCAAACACTTCCTTCACTCTTTCCTCACATTTCATACTTCACTTCACCAAACCTTGCAAAAACTTGGAAAACACCAACACCTTTTGACTTGAACATCAATCTATCCAAATCCTAACTTAGCTACTTTGTATGTGAAATATATCATTTTCCATGCATTTGGTTGAGTTAGTTATCATATTTAACTAGTTTATCTTGAAGGTCATGAGTCTGTCCTAAATATTCCCAAGTTCAAAAACATCCTTAGTCCTAACATCAAAATATCCAACTCAATTCAAAAGTGTTGTCCCAAAACATTTGAAAAAATCACTCTCCACATCATCCATCTTTTCATCCCACATTATCATCATTGCTTCCAAAATACTTAGAGAAACCCTTTTACCTAAATTTGAGTCAAATGGAGAGTTCAAACATTACAAATCTCAACACAACACTCCCAAAGGTGACAAAAAATTTATGGTAAAGAAAAGATCACAACACAAGAGAATCATGGACAAAACCGAAGTCACATTTACCTCAAGTGATCCAAATCCTCTAAAACTTGATTCAAGAAGTCAAGCTACCCCATCAAAACAACCATCACCTTTGTCAGGACCATATGAGATAGAAGATATCATGAACAATCCATTTGAACTTACTAGGGAGGAAATCATGGAACATCAAGCCTTGGGAAGTGTAGCTCCAATTTCCCCATCATTTGTTGCACAAAATTTGACACAAGGATTCACAACTCCATCACTACGGCTATCAAAAATCCACTCCCATTCTTATAACTAACCTTGCCAAGGACCTTATTCTAACTCTTCCATTTGAAAACAACACGCTTGTGGGCACCCTCAATACCAATCCTCCATCCCAAATGACCACTTGGACACCTACCTTTGGTGCTCCTTTGGTTCTCAAAGAGCCCAAACAACCATATAAACCCCTTGAACTTCATTACTCCATAACAACCTCCACATAACAAAGGGACCCTGGTGCAGGAGCACCTAGGCTAACCTCCAATTACTATGTCATTTTTGGCTTGTATCTAACATTAGCCAAGTCAGAGTGGTTGTGTGTTTGTTTTGGACCTTAGAAGGTCTTGCTTGTGTTTGGACTAGGTGAGCTAGTGGTAGAACTAAGGTCACCAATTGGTCATTGTTTGTTGTTTTGGTTAGCTTAGCCTTCGAAGCTTAAAGTTTGGATTTGAGTTTCTTAATGTGTTCTAAACACATATGAGATGTAGGAAAGATGCTTTAAGGTCATTTATGATATTAGTTCTTCGAACTATAAGGCTTAGAGGTCCTATATTCTAGTTGGCCTAATGAATGTAAAAGATGCCACAAAGTGTCATGACAACATTGGCAATTTATTGCAAATGTTGCATGCAACTCGGAAACATTGGATTCCCTAAAAGATAGCAGTGGGAGATCAACAAACAGGCCTAGAAACATGGAGAATGACATCTAAGATCTCTGAGGGCTCGTATCCTGAGGAGAGAAGGATTGTAATAAAAATTTTGGAATAGTAAAGCTGCTCTGCAACTCTGTTTTGTGTGAACACCGAGCATTACAGTGTGACAGTGATATGATATAGATTGAATGTTTTGATTTAGTGTTAGATTTGTGTTCATAGGATAGTACTAAGACTTTTTCATTCTATAAGCAAGTTGATTTGAGTTGATTTAGTGTCTTGAAAAAATAGGTTAAGGTCTAGA
Organism: Sequoiadendron giganteum; assembly: GCA_007115665.2. Lineage (NCBI taxonomy): Eukaryota > Viridiplantae > Streptophyta > Pinopsida > Cupressales > Cupressaceae > Sequoiadendron > Sequoiadendron giganteum. Next base: position 463,089,899 of record CM021100.1, read on the forward strand.
GGTTTTCCTAGTCTTGTCCTGACCAGTTTGTCTGTCTATGGCTCCCCCATGAAATCTAGCCACAGGATCTTCCTAAGGGTAGATGAATGTTTTAGGGGAGCCATTGGTCTATATATATTTAGTGTTAGGATTCATGAAGAGTCAAGCAACTATTTTTAATGTCAAATCGTAGGCAAGCTTAGAGTGCCCGGTTAGAGGTTTGACAGTGATGAATTGAAGAATTTAGGCAAGGGATTGAAGTACAGTATGGAATAACCATAGTTTTAGGTGGGATATGAATAGATCTTGATATGATAGGAGGATTGAGAAACTACCAATCCATTTGAGTGGGATTTGAGTAAGAAACCAATAAGGTCCTACAAATTAGGCCTATTAGCCCTATCTGACCTAGATAAGAGGAAGCCTATGTACGAAAGACCTATGAGTCTACAATTCGTTGAATCCTTCAGAACATCCAAAAGGGTACTCGAATGTGGGATTAGATTTTCAAGTTGTTTGGGAAGTTTTGGTAGGAACGAGAAAAAGGGCTCTATCAAGTACTACAAGGAATTAGGCCCCATGAAGACAAATTCTTGCACCTGGTTGGAGAAGGGTTTGGAGATCCTTCAAGATGGATCCAAATGGAAACACATGGAATGTTTTCAATATGTTGGGCGCCCCTGAAATCAATTCAATGGTTCATGTGATGATGGCACTTAGAGTCTTCTAAGTGTAGGAGAAAGAATTGAAGTAAACTAAGGGTGATTGTCCTTCAAGGCTAAGCACAAGGGGTTAGACTCTTAGAGAAGAGTTAGATGAGGCCTTAGTTAATAATCTAAGCCTTTTGAGATCCTAGAGGAGATTAGGATCCTGGAAGAAGACAAACAAGGTCTTCTTAGCACTTGTGTAAGCACACCTTGAAGTACATACAACATATTGGTATCAGAGCTTGTTTTAATCAGGCTTGTGGTTAATGTTGCAACCTATTGAATCAGTAGGAGAGAATACTTCATTTGGGTTAGTGGAAGATACTACAGTGGTGACTAACACTGAGTTAGCCAAGAAAGTGGATGAGCAAGAAGAGGATAACAAGTCACTAAGAGAAAGATTGGCTCAAATGGAGCAACTCTTAGGTGAAGTCCAAGATAAGGCAGATAAGGTGAAGGATAAAATAGATCAGTGGGAAGAGAAAGAAGCCATAAAAAAAAGAGTTGGAATTGGAAGAGGAAGCTCCAACCCCTGACCCTGTTATTCCTGAAGAACCCTTCTTGAAGGCACTATAGGCTTTAGGTTGGAAAGCTTTGGAGGGTGTACCAATTTTCAATGGACAAATGGATCCTGATGCAGTCCTAGACTAGATTGACAGTATAGAGAATCACTTTGAATGTGATGGTATATCAGAAGCCCAAAAAGTAAAGGTGGCCAAATCTAGGTTGAGAGGTTCAGCACTCACCTGGTGGAAGTTTGTTCAGGCCGAAAGAGAGAAGGAGGGAAAGAGTCTTATTGCTACATGGAAAGGCATTGTGACTAAGGTGAAGCAGACCTACTTACCTGATGACTATGAGATTCAGTTGCATAGAAGAAGGCATAATCTTAGGCAAAAAGATTTGGATATCCAAGCATACATCGAGGAGTTCCAAAAGCTGTGTTTGAAGTCAAAGGTAGTAGAGGATGAAAGTATCTGGCTAGAAAGGTATTTGAATGGTCTTAAGTTGTCCATAGAAGAAGACATGAGTCTTGTTAACTTCAAGAGTGTACAACAATGCTATCAGATGGCCCTGAAGATTGAGGAGAAAGGCAAAAGAAAATAGGAACATACCTCAAAGGGAAGAGGTAAAGGAAGAGATAATAGAGGGAAAAGAAGTGGTTATGGTGGAAGGAGTTCAAAGTCAAGAACTCAAGGAGAAGTCAAAAATACTGAACCGAAAGAGGGAAGCTCTAGTAGAGGCAGTAGAGGAAGAAGCTCCAACTTTAGAGGAAGAAGTGGTGGACAAGGGAGAGGCAATTATTTTGCCAATATGAAATGCTATCATTGTAACCAAATAGGACATCCTACCTATAGGTGTCTAGAGAAGGGTAGTAATTCTCAAGGAGGTGACAAGAGAACTAATTTGGTTCATGAGGAGACCAATGCAGTAGTGAATCACCTTGAGGTACCACTAACATTAGAGGAAGGTGAGAACCTCATGATGAGGAGAACATTGATCAAGGAGCCGGTTAAAGAGGAGCCAAGCCAAAGAAGGTCCCTATTTAGAATAAAATGTAAAATGATGATCAAAGTGTGTAGAGTCATCATTGACTCAGGGTCTACTGACAACATTGTGTCAAAGGAAGCAATCAGCAAGTTAAATATGACAAGGATACCCCACACTAGTCCTTATAATGTCACATGGCTGAATAAAGGCCAACATGTTAATAAATGAGCAGGTTTGGGTCAAGTTTTCAGTTGGAAGGTATAAGGACAAGGTACTATGTGATGTGTTACCTATGGATGCATGTCACTTGCTCCTAGGTATACCATGGCAATTTGACCGCCAAGCTATGCATGATGGAGTGAAGAACTCCCTTACTTTCAAGAAGGATAAGGTAACATTCAAAATTCAGTCACTGTTAGAGGATGCAGAGGTGAAGATAGCAGGTCCTAATATACTCATGTTTGGTGAAAAAGAGTTCTTAGAAGCCTTGGAAGAAGGAGAAGGAATTGGCTATGCACTAGTGTTAAGGCCAAGAGAGGTAAGTGGTGACAAAGCATCCAAGAAGCTAGATTTACCTAAAGAGATACAAAGCATGCTGCAGACTTATGAAGGCATTGTAAGTAGTGGACAACCAGAAAAATTACCTCCTAAAAGAGCTATAAGTCATAGGATAGACTTCATACCAGGAGCTACCCTTCCCAATAAAGCAGCCTATAAGATGACCCCTCAACAAAATGAGGAAATTGCTAGACAAATACAAGAACTCCTAAACCAAGATCTTATTAGGAAGAGCATTAGCCCATGTGCCGTACCAATTGTCCTAGCACCTAAAAAGGGAGGATATTGGAGGCTTTGTATGGATTCAAGGGCCATAAATAGGATAACCATCAAATATAGGTTCCCTATTCCTAGGATTGAAGATCTAATGGATTGTCTAGGGGAAGCCAAGTATTACACCAAGATAGACTTAAAGAGTGGTTATCACCAAATTAGGATACATGAGAGAGATGAGTGGAAAACATCCTTCAAAAAAAATGAGGGTTTATATGAGTGGCTTGTCATGCCATTTGGATTGTCTAATGCCCCCTCCACATTCATAAGGCTCATGAATGAAGTCCTCAAAGACTACATTGGAAAATTTGTAGTGGTATATCTTGATGATATACTAATTTATAGCAAGACAAGAAGAACATCTCAAACACCTAGAGCTAGTTTGCAAGAAGCTACATGAGGAGAAGTTGATGATCAATTTAGAGAAGTGTGAGTTCATCAAGACAAAGCTGGTGTACCTTGGGTTTGTGCTATCTCATGGGAATCTGAAAATGGACATTAGCAAAGTGGAAGCCATCCTTAATTGGCCTACTCCAAGGATAGAAACAGAGGTAAGAAGTTTTCATGGCCTTGCTCAATACTATAGGAAGTTTATAAGGAAATTTAGTGCTATTTGTGCTCCTATGTTGGATACCATTAAAGGAGGCATAAATACTAAGTTTGTACGGAATGAACAAGCTAACAAGAGTTTTGAGTTGTTGAAGGAAAAGATTGCTACACAACCTGTTATAGTTTTGCCAAGATTTGAGAAGCTATTCACCATAGAGTATGATGCAAGCAATGTGGCTATTGGAGTTGTTTTAAGCCAAGAGGGAAGACCCATGGATTTCCATTCAGAGAAGTTGAGTGAAGCCAAGAAGAAATATTCTTCTTATGATCTTGAGATCTATGCTCTAGTTCAGGCCTTAAGGAAATGGCGACACTATCTATTACCCAAGGAGTTCATAGTCTATTCAGACAATAAAGCTCTAAGTTTTTTGAACTCTCAAGAGAAACTTAGTCATAAGCACATGAAGTGGGTTGAATACCTGCAAGCATACACATTTAATATCAAGAATAAGAAGGGTGTACTAAACAAAGTGGCAGATGCCTTGAGTAGGAGAGCTCTCACTATCCAAGAGATACAACTAAAGAGCATGGGAATAGATCACTTCAAAGATCTATATGCTAATGACAAAGACTTTGCAGACATTTACAAGGTATGTGCTGAATACAAGAATCATTTTCATAGCAAATATGTTGAATACACCTTGCAGAGTAACCTTTTGTTTAAGGGAAATCAGTTATGTGTTCCTAGAGGGTCCATTAGAGAGAATTTGATTCAGGAAAAGCACAATGGAGCATTGAATGGTCACTTTGGGATCACTAAGACACAAGAACTTGTTCAAAGGTTCTACTTTTGGCCAAGAATGAACCTTGATGTAAGGAAGTATGTTGAAAGTTGCATTGCGTGTCAAAAGGCCAAAGGTACTTCTTCAAATATAGGCCTATATCAACCACTACCTATTACCTCTAGGCCATGGGAATGTTTGAGCATGGACTTTGTAGTTGGGTTACCCAAGACAAGACAAGGCATGGATAGTGTTTATGTAGTTATGGATAGATTCAACAAGATGGCTCACTTTATGCCATGTAAGACAACCAATGATGCCAACCAAATAGCCTCTCTCTTCTTCAAAGACATAGTAAGGATACATGGGTTACCTATGACCATTGTGTCAGATAGAGACACCAAGTTTATGAGTCACTTTTGGAAGACTCTTTGGCAAAGATTGGGCACAAATTTATCCTTTGGATCTGCATACCATCCTCAAACAGATGGTCAAACCGAGGTGGTAAACAAGAGCCTTGGAAATATACTAAGGTGCTTGACCAAAGAATATGGTCAACAATGGGATCAATTGATTGGACAAGCTGAGTATGCATATAATGACACTTTAAATAGGTCCACAGGGAAGAGTCCCTTTGAAATTGTATATGGCCTACATCCTAGGGGAGTCTATGAGCTAAGAGACTTAAAGGATGGAGTTAAGGGAAGTGGATATGCTGATGATTTTGCCTATGTAATGCAGGAGATTCATGACACAGTCAGAAAGACATTGACTAAGAACACTATGAAGCATAAGACCAAGGTAGATGAGGGTAGAAGAGAAATCTGATTCAATGTCAGAGACTTGGTGATGGTGAATCTAAACAAGTCCATATTGCAGAAGGGTGTCCCTCATAAGTTGAAAATGAGAAGGATAGGTCCCTATCCTATCTTAGCAAAGTATGGTGACAATGCTTATAAGGTGGAGCTACCAGAGGATAGTGGACTGTCCCCTATTTTCAATGTTGCAAACCTGGCTCCTTATAAAGGACCCACACCTGATTTAGACCAAAGTTTGATTGAATTTATCCAAGATGTGGATGACCTCCAGTTACCTTCTACTATAGTGAAGAGAGCTGACAGTATACTGGATACACAAGTCTACAAAAAGACTAGGAAGAAGGACTACAAGGAACATCTGATCAAGTGGCATGGTCAACCTGATGCTGATGCAGTATGGATCAAAGAATCAAAATTCAAGAAGTTGGGCATTGACCTCAACTTACTCAATCCAAGGGTGGATTGAAAGCTTTTACTTGGGGAGGATGGTGTAGGAGCACCTAGGCTAACCTCCAATTACTATGTCATTTTTGGCTTGTATCTAACATTAGCCAAGTCAGAGTGGTTGTGTGTTTGTTTTGTACCTTAGAAGGTCTTGCTTGTGTTTGTACTAGGTGAGTTAGTGCTAGAACTAAGGTCACCAGTTCGTCATTGTTTGTTGTTTTGGTTAGCTTAGCCTTAGAATCTTAAAGTTTGGATTTGAGTTTCTTAATCTGTTCTAAACACATGTGAGATGTAGGAAAGATGCTTTAAGGTCATTTATGATGTTAGTTCTTTGAACTACATGGCTTAGAGGTCCTATATTCTAGTTGGCCTAATGAATGTAAAAGATGCCACAAAGTTTCATGACAACATTGGCAATTTATTGCAAATGTTGCATGCAACTCAGCAACATTGGATTCCCTAAAAGATAGGAGTGGGAGATCAAATAACAGGCCTCGAAACATGGAGAATGACATCTAAGATCTCTAAGGTCTCGTATCTTGAGGAGAGAAGGATTGTAATAAAAAATTTGGAATAGTAAAGCTGCTCTGCAACTCTGTTTTGTGTGAACATCGAGAATTACAGTGTGACAGTGATATGATATAGATTGAATGTTTTGATTTAGTGTTAGATTTGTGTTCATAGGATAGTACTAAGACTTTTTCATTCTGTAAGCAATTTTATTTGAGTTGACTTAGTGTCTTGAATAAATAGGTTAAGGTCTAGAGGTTTTCTTGGTCCTGTCCTGACCAATTTGTCTGTCTATGGCTCCCCCATGAAATCTAGCCATGGGATCTTCCTAAGGGTAGATGAATATTTTAGGGCAGCCATTGGGCTATATATATTTAGTGTTAGGAGTCATGAAGAGTCGAGCAACTATTTTTAATGTCAAATCCTAGGCGAGCTTAGAGTGCCCGGTTAGAGGTTTGACAGTGATGAATTGAAGAATTTAGGCAGGGGATTGAAGTACAGTATGGAATAACCACAGTTATAGGTGGGATATGAATAGATCTTGATATGATAGGAGGATTGAGAAACTACCAATCCATTTGGGTGCGATTTGAGTAAGAAACCAGTAAGGTCCTACAAATTAGGCCTATTAGCCCTATCTGACCTAGATAATAGGAAGCCTGTGTACAAAAGACCTAGGAGTCTAAAATTTGTTGAATCCTTCAGAACATCCAAAAGGGTACTTGAATGTGGGATTATATTTTCAAGTTGTTTGGGAATTTTTGGTAGGAATGAGAAAAAGGGCTCTGTCAAGTACTACAAGGAATTAGGCCCCCTCAAGACAAATTCTTGCACCCGGTTGGAGAAGGGTTTGGAGATCCTTCAAGATGGATCCAAATGGAAACAGATGGAATGTTTTCAATATGTTTGGCACCCCTGCAATCAATTCAATGGTTCGTGTGATGATGGCACTTAGATTCTTCTATGTGTAGGAGAAAGAATTGAAGTAAACTAAGGGTGATTGTCCTTCAAGGCTAAGCACAAGGGGTTAGACTCTTAGAGAAGAGTTAGATGAGGCCTTAGTTAATCATCTAAGCCTTTTGAGATCCTAGAGGAGATTAGGATCCTAGAAGAATACAAGCATGGTCTTCTTAGCACTTGTGTAAGCACACCTTGAAGCACATACACCAGACCCATCTTCATCTATACCCATTAGTACCTCACGTGTGCCCACCATCACGCAAAGTAGTGTAGACCAAATTTTACAAGTAAATCCAAAAGGGAAAGGAAATACCATCACAAAAATTAAACCCTTAATTCAAGTAGGGACCTCTCTATCTAATCCTCCTACCACTTTATCCATACCATTGGTTTCATAAAGCACATCCATCGCATCCATTATCAACCGATCTCAAAACAATCCCTTGGACACAAATCCCATCAACCTAGGAAATACCTTGTTTACATCTCTAGTACAAGGAAATCCTCAAAACATGTGACAAGAGAATATTTTTAACCAATGGAATCAAGGTCCTAGTGTGTGATTACCATTACAAAATCAAATTGCATCATCCTCATCATTCCCCATGGTCCCTTTTACTATGCAAAATCAATTGGGACCTCAAACTTACATTCCTCCACGTCAATCCAACATCTGGAAAGGGATGTTAAACCAAGGGAACCCTCAACCTCTCATGAATGATATGCTACCCACTCAAAAATACAACACCCACAATCCATCATAGATGTCCCAACAACCAACTGATCCTACATTGCAAGCACATGCCTTAGCTTTACAACAATCCGAAAAATATTATTAGCAAGTCATTCAATTAGAGAAAAAATAGAAAGTAGACTTAGTAGCACAACAACAGTAGTGATAACATCAAGAAGCCTTAGTAGAACAACAACAAAAACAAGCAACTTTAGCAGCACAACAACAAGAGCAATAATAGCAAGCAACCTTAGCATCACATCAAGCAACACAACAAAAGAAAAAATAGAAACAAGCAACCTTAGCACAACAACAACATCAATACCATCAAGAAACCTTAGTAGCACAACAAAAACATCAGGTCCAAAAACAAGATCAACAATCATCCTTAGCAGCTCAACAACAACATCAAGCCTTACTAGCTCAACAGTATACCCAACAACAACAACAACCAAGTTCCTACTATAATCCTCAATAGAACATTGTCAATACAAATATGTTAGGAACATCTACCTCAATAACACAATCACCCTCACAAAATCTCACACCACCATACACCCCATACAACACCTTATTGTATCAAAATCCTGCATAGAACTCATCTGTCATCCCAACATATGTTCCTCCACCAAACTCGCAAGATGATCTAGCATCATAATTCAAGGTGTTGTCGCAAGAAATACATGACCTTCAAATGTGAAATACAAAGAAGCCCCCAACACAAAATTTGTGTCCCTATCCATTTGATCGAAACATCGCAATGGTACGATTCCCTCCTGGCTTTGAAATCCCCAAATTTGATAAGTAGAAAGGGAGAGGAAGTCTTGTGGACCATATCAAGGAATTTAACGTCATTTGTATGGAGGTGGCCTACAATGATTCTTATTTAATGTGCCTCTGCCCTCAAAGTTTAACAGGTCCTTCCATGGATTAGTTTTCTCACCTACCTCTCGGTATCAAAAATTTCCTATAAATTACTGATAAATTCATCAATACTTCTCCTTCAACCTTGCCATGGAAGTAAGTCTAGAAGAATTGGACTCTCCCAAAAAAATAAAGCAAAATATTTTTCTAATTTCTTACAAGGGTAGAGACAAAGAGCTAGTATTAGCAAGTGGCCCCTTCTCGATGAACAACAAATGGGAATCACCATAGCAAATGGTGTAGGGGCACCATAGTCTTCATGTTAGAAGGTGATCAAGTGCTAGGTTTTTTTTTTGGTTTTGAGTTGTAATGGTGTAATAAGGTGTTTTCAAGACTATTTATTATGTTTTTGAGTCATTTGGGTATAGGTTGTTAAAAAAATTCTACATTGCAAAAGTTGTAAAAATATTGCATAAGCAATATTTGCATTTTTTTGTTTTTAGGGAAATTGAATTGGTTGGGATTTGAAGGGAAATTTTAATCAATTGGTTTTTGGGTTTTAATGCTTAAATAAGACTTTTGAAGTTGGGTATGAGGTTCTTATATTTTACTTTGAAGATGGAACATCAATAAAAGACTATTTTCTACGTTTGTACATTGAATTTTGCTGCTATGAAGATTATTACAGCCTGGTACAGTATGTGAGTGATAATTTAAGCATTAGGATTGATGAAGAATTGAATCTTTTTTCATTTTCAATTGGTCTAATCATTTTTCATTAGGATTTGAGCATTTTAGATCAATTTTTCTAAGACTACTCTAAAACCCATGTTTAATTGCCTTGAAGGTCAAAAAAATGCAGAACTCACCATTCCACTAGTGAAATACCATGAAACTTGGTGGACTGAATAGGGTTAGGGTTTTTTGGTGTCTACAAGGTTTCACGAGCAAGGGAGCAAGGTTAGTGAAAATTTGGTGATGCCCTAGCTTCAAACCCTCATGTTTTAGGCAAGTAAGTTGCATAGGAGTTAGGGTTTGGTAAAAAGATCTTGGGAAATTGTTGGTAGTGATTGAAAAGTGTTAGGGAAGACCTTATTTGACATGTCTGAGCCATATACATGAATATTTGGGGCCTTGGTTTTGAAATCTTTGTTGTTACCTATCTAAACAAATCTAATTAAGACTAAGTAGCAACATAGTAGTCAAATTTTGAGGGTTTTGTTTCAAAACAACCATATTTCAAAAGTTGATATGTTTCTAAGGGGCATAAAGGGTATCCTGAATGTTGTTCAATTTCTAGGTTTGAGGTCTTCTCTAAAAGTTATGTTGAAAAACTCCTGTTTCAAGTACTCCTAGGAGGAAAGAAGGATTTGTGAAAAAACCACCAAGTTAGGGTTTTAGAATTGATTTTTTTTTTAATTGTGCTTGTTTTGATAATCTCCACCCTAATCTATATCAAATTGGTATCAAAGCATAGGTTTTTTCTATAAGAGGAAAAGGTTGAAGTGAGAAAAGAACAAGATTCCTCCAAAGAATAACACTATCGCTAGGGAAATGAATGAGATAAAACAAAATACTACAAAGGAGATTAGAAGGTTGAAGGAACTGCAAGATATGGTGGTAGCAAGGCGTGAGGCTATTGAAACTAGTAAGAGGAGAGGTATGGTCATGGGTGATGTGAGTGACCTCGAATAAGAAGGGGAATAGGAGAATGAAGAAGAAGAAGAGGAATTTTTTGATCCTGATGAGCATAGGATGACCAAGCTACTGAGAGCAATCAAGAAAGATAAACATAAGATAAAATTAATTTAACTATGTATGGAGAGAGCTTGAATGAGGAAGATATTTTGGATTGGATTGCAACACTTGATAATTACTTTGAGTGTGAAGATGTACCTAAGGAAAAAAGGGTCAAGATAGAAAAAACAAAATTGAAGGGTCATGCCCTATTATGGTGGAATTATGAGAAAACTAAAAGAAGGAAAAAAAGAAAGTCAAAGATTGTCTCTCAGGATAGAATGGTGGAAAATCTTAAGGGTAATTTCTTACTGGCTGATTATGCAATTCAATTGTACAAGAAGCTTCAAGGTTTGAAACAAAGAGAAATGGATGCCAAAGCCTATACTAATGAGTTTTATAAGTTGAGTATAAGAGTAGGTCACATGGAGGATGATGTGGAGAAGGTGGCACTATATCTTAGTGGGTTAAGATTTAACATTCAAGATGAGTTGAGTTTGGTAAACCCAAGAATGGTTGAGGCATGATATCAAATGGAAATTAGGGTTAAAAAAAACTAAAGAGAAGGCAAGATAAGTCAAACAAGGGTAGAGGCAGAAAATCTTGAGGAAGAGGTTTATTTTCTAACCCAAGGCAGTCATATGAGAGCCAAGAATATGCAAGAAAATTCCAAGACCAAGTTGTTGATGTAAGAGGTAGATTTAGAGGAGGTATATTAGGCTTTAGAGGTAGATTTGGAGGTTAAGGAAGAGGTTCACAAGGATTCACGAGAAGTTGTTACCAATGTAACAACTTTGGATATCAAGCATGGTAGTGCAATGAAGGTCAAGCCTCTACTTCACATGGAGAAAAAAGAGATCAATTAGTCCAAGAAGATGACAATGAGAGTGTAAAATCTCCGTCACAACATACTGCTCTAGAAGTTGGAGAATCACTCATGGCAAGGCAAACCCTCATCAAGACATCAATGCAAAAGTAGCCACCACAAAGGAAGACTCTTTTCAAGACATTTTTTAAGTGCTTGGGTAAGGTTTGTAAAGTTGTAATTGATCCAGGAAGTACAAATAATATGGTTTCAATTGAGATGGTTGATAAACTTAAGTTTCCTAGAATACCACATGCTACCCCTTACAAAGTCTTTTGGTTGAATGAGGGTCAATATTTTTTGGTAAATGAATAAATTTAGGTGGAATTCAGTACATGAGGGTACATAGACATAATTTTATGTGACATAGTACCCATTGATGTATTCCATTTTCTGCTAGGGAGGCCTTGGCAACTTGATAGGCATGCTATGTATGATGGAAGGAGGAATACGTATGAGATAAAAAAGATGGAGTTTCCTATACTTTGAAACCATTGAAAAAGGAGAAAAAAGGACAAACTAAGGGAGTTAATGTGATGGTGGTAGGTAGGAATGAGTTCATAAAAGTAGAAGAAGAGGAGGATAGGAACCTTGCAACCACTTCTAAACCTAAAGATATTATGACAAAAGGTATGAATTCTGACTTAATTTTGGAGGGAAATGATATTGAGTTCGTTTCAAGATCTACTGGGTTGAAGGTCACAAATGAATTGATTTTGGGGATCCATGGTTGGCTTAAGAAGTATCTTGCTATGATGATGATAGGAGGGGTGTACCATTCATTCCTTACACAAGGGGATGTTGGTTATTCTATTTCTTTCATGATAGAGGTTAGTATTCCTAATCAAGCAGCATACACAAGGACACAACAACAAATGGAAGAGATGGGAAGAAAAGGTAAAGAGGTTAAGGAGAAACTACAAGGGAATGTAGGAAAATCCAAGCATACACCCAAAGTGAAGAAGAGGGGAGTTCATTTCAAGGATGGAGTAGGTATGGTTGTAGTTACTAATGTTGGTTCAACAAAATTTTTAGGTGAAGAAGTCAAGGATCATCTATCAAATAGGTCTTTGAAGTTGGAATCTATCCTAGGTGCCAAAGAGTTCAAAAACACAAAGGAAAATTCCTTTTTCTAGTATTTGGTCCATTGGAAGGGGTTTCCAAATGGATATGTCACTTGGAGTTTAGAGATTGATATGGAAAAGCATGAATTTACTATTGCAACACTCTCCTCAAGGGGACTTGAGTTCATTTTTCCCAAGGAGTATGGTGTAGGAGCACCATATTCTTAATGTTAGAAGGTGATCAACTATTACGTTTTCTTTTTTTTTTGAGTCGTTATGATTTAATAAGGTATTTTAAAGACATTGTTTTATGTTTTTGAGTCATTTTGGTATAGGTTGTTAAAAAATTTCTATTTTGCAAAAGTTGCAAAAATGTTGCAGAAGCAATTTTTGTATTTTTTGGTTTTTCAATAAGCCTTGTGAAATGGGTACGATGTTATGTTGTTTTACTTTGAAGATGGAACATCAATGAAACTCTATTTTCTTTGTTTCTACATTAATTTTTTCTACCAAAGAGATTAGTATAGCCTAGTTCGGCTTGGGAGTGATCATTTAAGCATTAAGGTTGATGAAGAATTGAATATTCTATTATTTTCATTAGGATTTGGGAATTTTAAAGTATCTTTCTAATATTGGTCTGAAACCGTTGTTTAACTACTTTGAAGGTAAGAAAAATGCAAAACCCACCATTCCATCAATGAAATCTCATGAAACTTGATGGAATGGATGGGGTTAGGGTGTTTTTTGTGTCTAAAAGGTTGTAGGACAAAGCAAGGAAGGTTAGTGAAAATTTGGTGATTCCCTATCCACAATTTCTTCTGGATCATTTCGCACAATGTTTTTCTTAGAGAAAGAATTTCCCCTTCTTCCTCACCAATTTCTTAATATTCTACCATTGATTTATCCAGATCAAATCTGAACCATTTCTTGTTGCCACATCATAATTTTCCTTTGAAAATCTATAAAACCAATCGCTTGCTACAGGAAATGGATCCCACTTTTATGCAATTTTACTCTGAAGGAATCATATTAGATCATTCAACATTTGAGAAATCAGTAATTTAGAATCATATTAGCATTCATAATCACAACATATCATATTGGTTGCATCTTAGCTTACAATAGTTTATCATATCATTTCATATTAGTATAAAAGTATCAATATCATAGCTCTCATTATCAATCATTTCATCATAGTACATCATTTATTTTACCATTCTCATTCTCTAGGTTGGCATTTTAACAACCACATTACACACAATCTTAGAGCCACTTTGATTTAATAAGTCCTTGGAGTTAGAGAGAAAGGGAACGATTTTAGAGATTTTATTATGCTTCAAATAGATTAAATTTGTCATTTTAATTCTCTAATGGTGTTTCATTAAGGTGGGTATGTGCGGGATCATCATGGAAAAAAGAGGCCCTTAAGTGGCAATAAAATTCAGAAAAATCAGAGTTAGGCAACTTGATGTAAAAATTTGAACAAGTTATCTATATTATTTCAAAAATATGTAAGAATAGAATCTGTAAAAAATTTAATGTAGTTTCTGAACTACTAGGTTTATTTAAAAAATAAAAAAAATCTATTTGGTGAAAATTTGAAATTTTAATGGAGTAGTACTTAAATTTCAGGAAAAAAATAAGAAGTAGGTGTCTGTCTAACCACCCTAATCACAATAAAATGATAATATTTTTTTATAATATTTTAGATATAATTAGAGGACTCATGTCCCAATGTGATGCATATTTTTTTGTAATTTTTTTCCAAGTAAATAATTAATTATGAATTTTTAATTACAACTTTAAAAAAAATATAAAAACTCGTATGTCTGACCACCTTAACTTGGTCAAAACTTCATGAATTTTTTTTATTTTTTTTAATCCTATAGTATGTGAAGCATAGAATGTGATGCATTTTTCATGTTCAAAAAAATTGATACTGTTTGAAAGCTATAGATGTTTTTAAATCAGCCTATTAATCAGGACTTTAGTCGTAATTCAAATAGAAAATGAATAATAATTATTTATTAAATTAAAAGTAAATCATAATTTATATTGGTGGAAAGCTAAGAATCTCCTTTAAAAACCCTTTTCATTAGCCACATGGGTCATCACATCACTTACATATCGCAACTTTTTGGCCCATCATGATCCTGCACATACCTAGGTGTGTTTTTATTGCTTCATTTACAAATATTTCCCAAACACATAAAATGGCACCTACCATGGGGAAAAATCCCCATGATTAATTTTTTTTTGGAAAGTGACTACATATTTCACATGATTCTGGTTTAGCATGATCATAAGTTTTTATGGCACATTCGACAGATATTTCAATGCATACAAATGTTATTTCGGTGCATCAAAATATTGTTTCTGCGCATTCAATTAATGTTATAGTACATTTGATAATTCTTTCAACGCTTTTATTTATTACTTTAGCGAATATAATGTTTAGCACATATGCTTAAATTTTTACCACATCTGATTGTTTTTATAGAAAATTGAAAATTTTGGATATTAATTATCTATATTTTTTTGTGTTGCAGGTACAAGGTATGTTTGTCAAATACAATTGTTTGAAACATTTATGTCGGTCAAATAAAAATACTACAAATTACTAATGGTGTTTGTAGGGTTTTGGAATTTATTATTTCTTTCCTTTATTTAAGATAGGCATCTAGCTTAAGTAAAAGCATAATTGGACCCCCTATTTACTATGGTTGAATTGATAGGCTTATGCTCTCCCCTTCACTAGGTGATCAAAATGATAGAATCACTTTTCATGCTTTTATTAACACCTTGAGAAGGCCTGTCGTTAGTGGAAAAAAGTACTCACCCTAAGAGAATGACCTAATTGTGAACAACCAAAGCCAAGTTTTCCAACCCACTATAATCAAAAGAGAATTTGGGGAAAGTCCACAATTTGATAGTAGTGTGCAAGATAACCATCCCCAAAGCCTTTGTTCTAAAGGTTGGGAGGTCTCCTAAGGGATTTTATCTATTGTCGTACCGAATGGAAACCCTATTTACAAACTTTAAGTTAGAATCCAATTGTGTCATTTTTTGAATGCTTTCTATAACACAGTGCAAGGGGAGGGAAGAATCTTCCCCCAAGACACTCACCATATAAATATCAGATACCCTAGCCAAAAGTGGAGGATTTGACTTTGGTTAAGACTCGGGAAAGAAAAAAAATGGGTGCCCTCTAGGGGGTGACACGGCTGTGTGAGCTAACATAGTTTCAAGATGTGGGTTGTGGGTTTTTTAGTGACCTTTCGAGATAGAAAAGTGCTTGAACTATCTTTATTGTGTTATACCAATGAAAATTGAAAGAATCAGACCTGATTCTAGAATACACACTATATGTTTAATGTGTAGAATTGAAACATTTTTTTGCAAACTTGCTACTATATGTGTAACTCATTTTAAATAAGATATCATCCAATGAAAACAATCATTTTCCATAGTCCACAAAAAATAAATTGGATACAAGGTCATCGAATCAGAATTTTATACCCTAGAGTCAAAAAAATTCACTATTTAAAACCAGAGTGAAAATTGACTGTCAAAATATTGAATAGTTCCATAATAGTGCATTCAATCTGTTTAATAGTGAATTGAACCATATTTAAGCACATGGGAGGAATAGTCTAGCGCATAGGAGGAACAGTCTAACACATAGGAAGAAAAGTATAGTGCATAGACGGAATAGTACAACGCATCCAACCTGTTTAACAACACATCAAACCAATTTTTTGGTGCATCTATCAACTCTTGTAGCACATTAGAGGACTGTTATAGTGCATCCACCAAAGCAACAACCAGAGAGCCATTTTCACTGTCTGTCAGAATTTTTATATCAGAATTCAGATTTTTATCAGAACAAAAACCTTTCTCAAATCAAATTAGAGTCTTAAAATTTCAAAAATTGCACCTTACAAGTTAAATTATTCAAATTAAATCAAGATCTACCATCCTAAAAGTGTCTAAATCAAACACATCTGATTAAAATCCAAGTTTCATTATCAAGATTAGTCATCCTACTTCAAAAAATGAAGCTATATAATCATACTTGTCAACTTAGTATAATCAATAGAATATATCATTCTATTTGACTCAAGTTAACACCCTTGACACTATATCAAACCAAGATCAAAGTTTAGTGGAAAATTATAACATTTGTATGCTAGTTTTTACAAGGTCACAAAGACTAAAACTTCAAGAGAAAGAAATTGAAATCCAAAACATGTCCGAGATTGAGGAAAATCAACTCAAAATATCCAACCAACATGATAATGATGAAATATCTGAAGAGGATCCACAAAATATGACACAAGACCCCAAGTTCCATAAGTTTATGGAGAATATTCTAGAAAAGGATGGGGAAAAATATTTCTTAATGTTAGTTGATCTGGGTGTTAAAGTTCCAAAGGACTTTGATATTAATAGACTGATAGGAATACCTAAAAGAGTTGAGACTAAACTAAAAAATACAGATGAAGTGGATGTAATGAAACATCAATTACAAACATTACAATATAAATTCTAAGATATGCGAACAAGAAATACTAAGAGATACTTGTTGTAGGATATTTTTCCATATCCTTTTGCTCAAAGCATGAACATTATTCCATTTCCAAAACATTGTGAGTTTCCCAAGTACGATAAATACAATGGAAAAACAGATACTCTTGACCGTGTAAGGGAATTTTGAGCTATGAGCTTCAAATTTTCTCATGAAGAGACATACTTGATGAGGCTATTTCCAAGAAGCTTGTTGATGGTGTTTTTATGCACTTCTCAACACAGGTAATGTGTAGGTGCATTACCTCTCTTGAAAGACAATTTTCCACAATTACAGAACACTATCCCAAGGTCTCTCGGATGTCAGGTCTTGACGATGCTTGGAATATATCAGTTGTTTGTGTGATTTGTTGGAATCACAAGGCGGCCTTACATGGTCTAAGCTATAGAAGAATTGAGTCGATAAATGGAGTTCTAGAGGTCTAGAATTGATATGCTTTGCTACAGGCTCAGGAAGCAGTCTTAGACTCCATTATTTCGTTGGATTTGGCTTTACAATGTGTAATGAACCTTGGCACAAGTTTCTAGAAAAAAGGGAAAAAGAAAGGGTGAGGAAGAAAGATGTTTCCTAGACCTACAACTATCGATGAACAGTGATCATGGAGGTTCCTACTATGGAAATTTTCCTTAAACTAAATTTCACTTAATTAGAATTCTCACAATATCATGAAATTTGTGCTATCTTCTAGGGACTGTAGATGTTCATCACTCATTCACTATGGAAACATGAATAAAGATAAATTTCAATGAGCAGCAATGGAATCAAAGTCCAGACTAACTTTGCACAGTCATCTACCTTCAGCAAATGACCAAAAGTATGGACAAGGAAAGCATACACACAGCAACTATCTCCAAAAACCAGAAATAACATACTAAATTTACCAAGTGTAATCTGAAGATGCTAGAACAAGTAAGTAATTTAAAGCAAAACTATAACTAAAAGGGAGAGGAATCATGAAACATATTGAGAAACCCAGAAAATACACCAAAAAATGACTGTATTTGCTATTTATAATTTCTGTAGCATGCCTTTACAATAACTCAACTCTCCTAAAATGAGAGGAGGAGAGCCCTATTTATAGTTTTCAAAAAACAAAATGAGAGGCCAAGATTAAATTCTGTTATGTGGCCAAGATTCATTTTACATTAGGGTTTCACCTACCCCCAAATATATTACATTTATAAATACTTTCTTGTCTCTTCCCTATTTTGTCATCTAGTGACAACACTGTAGCAAATTTGTCTTTTAGCCATTTTCCCTCTGCTGTAGCTATTCTTCAAGGAACTGTTCATTGATGACTGGATTGCCCTCTCGCTTTCTCAATGCGACATACTCAATGAAACTCAGGATCAGGGACTGGAGCTTATCTACCTCCACGATGTCGGATTTTAGGATTTGGTAACTCCATTCCTGAGAATTGTTGCCAAGCTTCTTCTAGTGTGCCTCATACTTAGCATTGTTCTCTTTGCAAGCTTCTGATTGCGCGAAGGCTCGGGCCACAAAACACATGAACTCAGTGGTGATTTCGGTGGACATCCCATTTTCCATAATCTTCAAGAAGTGGGGCTTGATGTTCTCGGGATTGATCTTGACTGCGGGCACCTTATGCCCCATCATCAGTTTGAGGTACTGAGTACACTCCTCCCTGGACTCCCTTGCCCATTCAATGTTAGATGCTATCCATTCCAAAATCTACTCCAGCCTTCTCTTTCGGTGATTATAGTCTCGCTTCCAGCTATCCACCAGCCAGTGGTCATCATCTTTGAAGGCAAGGTCCTTCTCCCAGATATCACTCGACAACGTGAGAATGGCCTCAATCTCTGGGTAGGCCACATCGTACTTCCTAGAGAACTTCTCACAGATCTGCCTTGTGTCCTCGAGAGTTTTTTGAATCTCTAGGAACCTATTTGCTGCCCGGACAGCCACATTGATGCCCCTGTTCCCTATGTCCAAAACCTGCTGGAACCAATTTTCCGTAGTTTTGTCCAAGTTTTGTCTCTTTTCTAGTTTGTCAATCTGTTCTCTAGATAGCAACTGAGGTAGGGCCGATGATGTTGTAGGCTGCTCATCTGGAGATGACCACTGTTGAATATAAGTTGTTAGATCAGCCACCTACTCCTTTAATTCCTCTTTGGAGATCTTATCCTGCTGGATAAGGTGCACCACTATGGTGACCAACTCCTGGAGATGCTCAACCTTCTGCTCCCTTGTGGCCACTCCCAAGTCAATGGTGGAGACGTTGTAAGTTACGCCATGTTCCCCAACCATCGGCATTGCTATTTGCACCAATCTTGATCCTGAGACATCCATGGTTATCTTCGATTTAACCCTTGGCTTCTTGTCCTTTCTGGTGCTTTTTCGTGCTCTGGCCATGATGGCTTCTAGCCTTGCCTTGGGATCCTTCGATGTGGGAGTCTTTTGCTTGAGTTGCCTTTGCAGCCAATCAGGCGTTTGGGGTTCTTCCCTTGGCGGTTCACTTTGAGTCCTGCTATCCTCCTTTGCGAGTTCGACAGTTCTGACAACAAGAGCCTTCTCATTTACTCTCGTATCTTCCTTCCCTTTACCCAAATCTTGTTCGAATGTTTCATGCCCAGTGGGGGACTCAGTATGCAGTTGCTCCTTGGGTGAATCCTTCCTTTTAGTATCCTCCTCCTCATTTAAAGTATCTTGATGCTCCTCGGGGCTCTCTACTTGTTCGCTCTCATGGAGGAAAGTTTCCTTATCATGCTCTGGAGTCTGGCCATGTTCCTTGGTTGGAGACCTATTACCTTCCGTCTCTGGAGCAGCAGTCTCCTCTTCTTGTGCAAGCCGGTCCTCGTCCTCCTTGTCCTCAATTTCCTTGAGCTACTTGCCCCACTCCGCATTGAGCTCAGGATTATTCGATTCTCGGATCAGTTCAGTATCAAGGTCCTCACTGCCCTCACTAGACTCACTAGAGGACTCATAGGCCACCTTATCAATCTTTTGATGCTCAAACAAGGGATGTTCGTGATATTCAAACTCTTCATATTCTAGCGCCTTCTCAGTCTCTAACTGCTATCGTTCACGTTCTTCAGATATCTACATGGTTGCCTTCATCTTTGGTGATTCAGTAAAGGGGGATGCCGTTGGAGTGGAGGCCATAGCCTGAGCTATCGCAGCATAGACTATTGGATTGGTGAGCATCCTCGAAAGCTCAGAAGGCACATTCTCCATATAGTTCACCAAAGACTCTAGAAGGCTTGGGGCTGGTGTTGTGGTAGCGGAAACGAAAGGAAGGGAAGGAGACATGGAGGGAGAGGTCATAGGCTAGGTGGCGGTAGATGATGAATCCATGGGAATGACCTGCGATACTAGAGGAGACTGAGCAAGGTGGACGGAGATATCCACTACAGGCGGGGAGGAAGCAGAAGCTGGAATTGAGGCAAGCGGGGTGGCGGCGGTGATTATAATGGGTGGAGATCCAAACAAGCTAGATCCTTTGCTTGCGATCCCGAGGGGCAAACCCTTAGGCATCACCGTTGTCTCCATGCCTCCTGTTGTTTTTCTTTTCTTCTTAGAGGGCTCCGGCTCGGAAGACTTATGGGCATAGACTTTTGGTTTGGGTAATTGTTGGCTAGCCTTTCTTCTTTTCTTTGTCTTCAGAGGTGGTGGGGCTTTAGATGTCTCCCTAGTTGCAGTGGCAGCTTCCCCACCCTCGGAGCCACTTGGCTCACTTACATGCTCACTTGCAATCTCGGTGTATGTCAGGATGACCCTTTGTTGTTTCAATTGGGCCACCTTCTCGTTGATCCATGCTCTCGTTCAGGCCTCAATGGACCTAGTGAGCACACTAATATCATTGAGCTCTGGTACATTCCAGTTGATAGCGGGCAGCGACAGGTTGGAAACTACATCATAAACTGGATCCATAATTGCGTCCTCATCCTCCTCCAACTGATCAGGGACCAGGTATAAGTTCACCCTTTGTGCATGGATGATGGTCATGCACATATAATACTGCAACCGTACCTCAAGATCATCCTTGTAGTTGGCCCAAAAGTCCTCGATGTTGTGGAGGTGGGCATATCCACTCCCCAGTGCCTTTCTAACATGGCCATAGGGATCCATTCGTGGCCTCGCTGTGTATTGTTCAAAATTATATTCTACCAGCTCCCTTTCTGAATATCCTGCGCACTGGGAAGTGTGGACCTTATACATCCCCTGACCAAGGTTCATGGGGTAGATGGGGCCCGCCAGATGTTTTTCACTTAAGACACTGTGAATGTGTCGCAACTGCCGAGTCAGTTCCAAGAGAACGATCCAGTCATTTGGGTACCGGGGCAGCTTGTTTGGTTTGTCTGAGAAGCCTTCGGCACAGATGTACGTGAACCTTGGGAACTGAATGTACTAGAAGGCATACTATCTGAGGAGGACCTTGGCACTGTGGGACATCCTTCTATGAAAATATCCTCCCACTGACTAGATGATGTGGGCAATGAATGTGTCATTCAGACTACAGTAGTTCCTTTTGAAATTCCTAAACTACAACTGAGGGTACTTGTCATAAGGTTTGAGTTCTGGCCCTGATGGATCACTAGGCATCATGGTCAACCCTTGATAATGCCACCGATTGGTGAGGGAATACACCAAGTAAGAGGTCATGAAGAATTTGTTAGTTTTCTTCACAATGGTAAACTGCTCATGGAAGCAGTCACTGATGATCTCGCCCCAATAGAAGGTGGTGCCCTTACCTCGAAGAATCTATTCTATGAAGTAGAACATCCAATCTTGAAAGAAAACCGCGCTGGGAAGGCCCATGACTCGGCTGAGCAGAGTTACAAGGTCATGGTAGTCTTCATGGAAATCGTTGCGGTAGAGCTCCTGAGGGAGCTTCCCAGCACTAGCCCGTTTGTCCTTCAACCAGCACTGGTTGATGAGCTGTTTACAATCCAATGGATCCTCTTCCCATACCTCTTTATAGTCTTCCATGGTGGGGACCTCCATGCTCTCAAAGGCGAGAATGTGGAAGGTCTCAATTATACCCGATGGAGACATATCTGCAAGGATATTCCCCTCATGATGCACAATTGTTCTGGTATCAGATTGGTATGCCTCCACACATGCCATCACGAACTCCGGGCCACCAGGGCTGGTGAGAAACCTGCAGCCTTAGCAAGTCCACTGCTCTTTATTGATTTTGCATTTGTTGTCTTTGGGTTCATTCTGACCCTCTACGTGAATTCATCAACATCGACTTGCCCGATGTTGGTATCTGAGACATCCCTCCAAAGGGTAGTGATCCTAGACTGAATAGGGACCCCTTGGAATTTGTATTTCATCAGGTCTTTATCTTCCTTGCCCCTTGGTGGCTTGGCCGTTCCTTTTCTGGAAGTACCAAAAGTCTCTGGAACGGATTCCATAAATCCTACACAAAAGACGAGAATCAGTAATAATGAACCTGACACAAGGGCCACCGACAAATCCCTGCATGTCAAGATTAGTCCGACAATCATAATTCATATTTAATAATCATGGAAGCAAGATACTTCACCATTTAGAGGGCACTGCAGCCAATCCAGAGTTCCTGGGCTAGAAATCCCTTGGCAGAATGTCGTTTGAAAGGGAAAAATGAGAATGGAATTCCCATATGCATTTCTCGAGGTTGGATTTGAAGATTTGAGGTTGGAAATTGAAGAAAACCAAATTCTAGAAAATGGGTCGAAATCCACTTTGGATTTAGAGGTCATTTGATGCCCCATTTGGAGGTTCAGGCATCATCTACAGGGAAGCTATCTGAAATGGCGCAGAGGGAACGAAATTCTGGGTGACGGAATCCGAGTCTTGGATTGCTGTCATCGGGAAGCAGCTATGGGTTGGCCGTGCGGAGTGGCAGAATGAAAGAGGAAGTCTGGGGGAGGAAACCCAAGAGGAAGTTTCCAGAAGCGGCTAGGGTTCGGGACAACCGGATGGCGAATGAGGCACCGGGATTTGGAGGTCGGGAAGACGCTCGGACGGGGCCGTGCGGAACGGAGAAAACACAATGGAATCCCGAAAAGGGAATTTCGGAGGCGAAAGTCTGAGAGGAAGAAAAAGCATCGAGAGTTTCGACCTGAAGATGGAAGGTTTTGCAATCGGGAAGCAAAGTCCGGAAAGGTGCAAGGTGAAAGCCATTTGAAATGGCGAAATCGAGACAGAATTTCGATAAGGGAATCTTGAAAACTGAATTCTGAGGGAAGGTTGAATTGGTAAGAGTGATGAGTTTGAACTTTGGCAAATGAGGAACCGGGACCCGGAGGTCTGGAAGACACTCGGGCAAGGCCATGCGGAATGACGGAAACACAACGGAATCCCAGGAAGGGAATTCCGGAGGATCGAATCCGAAGAGGGAAAATCATCGAGGATTTCGACTAGAAGATGACCTTATAGCTGCGAAACGATGTCTGGAGAGCCGCTCGGGGAAGCCCATTTGTAATAGCGAAATAGGGATGAAATTCTGGGAAGGGAATTCCGAAAACCAAATTTCGAGGGAAAATTTTAAGAGGATCGAAGCTTAAAATTTGGATGGACCTCGAGGGTCCTAGGTCCAAGGGTCGGGAGGACGCTCGGACAGGGCCTTTTGAAATGGCGGAGACACCACGGAATCCTGAGAAGGGAATTCCGGAGATGGAAATCTGAAGAAGGGAAAAAAGCGAGCTTAACAAACTGAGGGGGATGGATAGCCACGGGAAGACTTGGGCGCGGAAGGCGCTAGCGCCGTTCCAAAGAACAGCTGTGACGCAGGAAGGTTTTGGATCGAAATTTGGGTGATCTAATGGCTGATTTTCTGATTTTTAAAACATGGGTTATGTGCGGAGGGGGAAAATTTACTTAATTTAGGTTTCATTTTACATTTTACCCCAAAGAAAATCTAAAAATTTTCAAAATAAAAATGAGGGCGCACAGATGAAAAACCTACCTCGAAAATCCGAAGAACAAACTGCCGGATGCGTAGAGGTCATCGAGAAAACACTTCGAAATCCGGGACAAGAGGAAAACCAAATTCGTCGGGAGTTCTTCAACTTTCTCTATCACTCGCGAAAATGATAATGGCGGCCAGAAAATTCATTTTTATAGTAGAACCACCATTAATGCGGCATTAACTCTTCTATACGGTTGCAGGTTTGGTTGGTGGGAGGTCCGGAGTTCGGGGTCTGGAAAGCCGTCTAGGGGCCACTGCTCGAAAATAGCGAAGATCGACAGGAAAGCCGGTAGAGGAAACCCGATAGAGGCAATCCGGTAGGGGAAATCCGACAAAGGAAACTCAGAAGAGGAATTCCGAAAGGGGAAATCCGACAGAGGAATTCTGAAAGGGGAAACCCAGAAATTTCCACAGATGCCAAAATTTTGACAAGGAATACCCGGATAACTCGAGACTTAAAATATGGCATTGGTAAACGTGCTACCCCCCCGTAGGGGCACAAAAAAGGGTACGCAAAATGAGGCAAAATGAAAGAGGACCAAAAAAAGCAAAGAGGGAAAGAGGGTCCCCATTCCGAATGGGGTGTGTGTGGAAAAGGCACAACAAAGCTTAGGTGGAAAATGTATGTAGTGGTTCTTTAAATTAACTCTAGGAATTAGATCCTTTGAAGATTTGGTTAACAAATTTATAACTCAATAATCCTAGAATATACAAAATGATATCACAATGAAGGATATTTTCAATACTAAAAAAAAGACAGGTGAAACATTTATCTCATTTTTGCAAAGATAGAGAAGGTTGTTTGCAAGATATCCACAGTCCATACCTGAAAAGGAAAATATGGAACTATTCATTGATAATTTAAACGATGACATGAGTTACAGACTTGAAAAACAATGTCCCCCTACATTGGAGAAAATGATAAAAAATGGTTTCAAGATAGAAGAAGCATTGGTCAAAAGATGAGTCCTAAAAACATACAATGAAGGATCAAACAATGTCAATTCCTCTAATCACAACAAAAATAATGATAAACCCAAGTTTTGAAAAAAAATAGAAATGCTGGAAACAATGATGTTGTGATTGAAACACATAACACAAAGCCAATTTTAAAATTAATAGTATCTACAACAAAGACAACTCAAAACAACAACCATGAAAACAACCTAAATGCAAATGAAAATAACAATTCAAACAATGCTAGATCTAAATCATAACCATTCCAAAATCCATCAAATCGGAGGAAATTCATGCCTTTAGGATAATCATTAGAATCAGCATTAAAGGAACTTATTGAAGCCAGAATTGTAACATTAGAAGAGACACAAAATTAGGATCCACAAGTCAAACCATTTTTGTGGAATGATGCAGATTAATTTTTTATTATCATAAAAACAAAGTTCACAAAAAAATGACTATTGGTAATTGAAACATTTGATCCAAGGTCTGATTGAAAAAAAGAAGATATTTGTTGAAGGACCACAAAAAAAAAATGATCATTGAGCTTTCAAGAATCCTCTACCAAATTATGACAAAGGTGAATCATCTTCTTCAAATGGTAAAGGAAAAAAATGTAAACTACATTTATGATTCCGCTATTATCCATATCGAGGTAGTTGAGGATCAAACTAATAATGCTCAAATGAATGATGAACATGACCTTGTTGCTGCTGAAAATCAAATAAATACATTTTTTGTTGTTGGTAATTGTATTGATGACTTGATTTCAGCTGATTATCAAACTCATAATGCAAAAAATTATGACAACAATAACATCATTACAGTTGATCATCAAACCACAAACATTGTTGCAAGTAAAAATTAGATCAACGTCATAAAAATCAAAGAGAATCAAGCATATCAATAAGGCAATGTGACAACAAGGGGACAAGCTAAGGTAATACTGAAAGGAGTTGCAAATAAATCATTTGATACTCTGTCTACAATCAAAATAAATCTTTCCTCTAAAAATAAGTACAACATAATCGATTAGTTGAAGAAAATACCAGCACAAACCTCATTATTAGAACTCTTAAAAATATCACTAGCACACAAATAAATCCTAGAAAAAACTCTTATTGCCACAACATTACCCAATAACTTGGAAGTGTGTCAATTCTAGGATATGGCGGGACACTTAACCGCTCCTCACTTCCTATCCTTTTCTGAGCATGATGATGTATCACTAAACCATCCACACAATGTTGCCCTCCACATTGAGGTTCTCATTCACAAACACTAAGTTAAGAATGTTCTTATAGATGGTGGAGCTGGTTTGAATATATGTACTTTAAAAATAATCCATGCACTAGGATATTCTGATAGTGCTATTGATCCAAGAAGGAAAATCATAATGAAATCATATGATGACAAAGAGAGATCTTCCAAGGGATTGATTATCTTACCTATCCAAGTGGGACCAATTCTAAAAGACATAATCTGCCAATTTTTGAAAAAAAATATGACATATAATATACTTTTCGGACATCCATGGATTCACGAGATGTAAGCAGTGCCATCCACCTATCATCATTTTTTAAAATTTCAAGGCAATGGACACGAAATAACTATCTCAGCTGATTCAAATAATCCCCAACAATGTAACATATGTAAGGCAGCTCAAGATACTTTTATCCCTCATAATAGGGAAGCTAACACTCCAAATTCACCAAACAATGAGAAGCAATTAAATGTTGTGTCAAAATGGGTTGAAATGAAGGACTAGTCAAAGGACAAAGGTATTGTTGATTCTACTACAACAAAAAAGGAAAACTCTTTATCAAAGCAGTTCAAAAGAATTATCTAGTTAATAGACAAAGGCATGGGAGAGTATTCCATTCAAATATCTTTATATCTTTCACAATTTCTTCCTTCACTAAGAACCTATGAAAAACCTTCAACATAAATGCAATAATTATCACAACCTATCATAGTTTTAGACAAAATATTTGTAAAGGCAAGCAATTTTGTTGATGAATCAAAAGACAAGGCTATCCTAAATTGTCTCTATAAAGAAAAGGAAGCATATACATCAGCAACCCCTAACATACAAATAGATAAATATCGAAAAGGAAAGACAATCCTAGAGAAGATGGGGTATGAAGGACATGGACCTATTGGAAAAAGGAAAGAAGGAATTGTAGAGCCTATTCAACCTCTCACACTTCAAGAAAAAGATAAAACTAGATTGGGATATAAAGAGGAGACAAAAGAAGAAGCAACCCTGAAGTTTTTTGAAATAATCCTACAAGTGCAAGCTAGTGATACCTATGAGATAGACTCTAATGAGTATGAGTGGGATTCACTATCTAGGGTATCTTTTGAACAAAAATAAATTATGTAATACAAAGGTATGCACCTACACGTGAGGAGGGACAAAGCTTAGGGACCAGACCCCTTGTGTTTGGACCATAAAATATTGATGAATCAAGTGAGAATGTATAAAATTTGAGTGAGATGGACTTGGAGGAGAGTAATATCATAAACCTTGATACCCCTACCAAAAAATTTGATGATATTTCTATTCATACTTTCATTGTTGTTGATCTTCATCAATCTGATGATCTTTTACCCTTACTACATCTCGAGCTTATTGATTGGGAACAAATTGAGCCTTCTAACATTCCCATCTTTGTGAATGATGATGCCATCATTGACTTTATTTGTTCCAATGACCTTGACACAAGTTTTATCCATAAAACTCATAATGAAGCTTCAACTTAGGGGGTGTCAAATCTTCTAGCTACAAAAATTAAAATATGAACAACAAATCTAATGGTGAAAACCATTTAATGGTAGTATTAGATCTAGAAAAAGTAAAAATAAAGAGCGCATCTTATGGTGAAAACCTCTTTGAGGCACTGAGAGATGGGGGATTTGACACTCTACCCAAACACTATCATGAGAGATCATCAGTGTTGGTTGATCCAACTCAGTCTAACAATGTGGGAAAAGAAGACAATGTAAAGACATTACATCTAGCAACATCAATGACTAAACAAGAAAAGTCGACATTCACCAAGTCCTTTGAAGAAAAACAAATCAAATTTTCTTGGTCTTACTCTGATATGCCAGGTTTAGATCCAGAACTCCTGATGCATCATCTATCTCTACCTCTTGGGGTTAAACTGGTTAAACAAATGCTAAGGAAAATGCATCCACATATCGCCTTGTTGGTGAAGGCTAAACTAAAAAAATTATTAGATTTTGGTTTAATTCATCCAATTGATTATGCTAAGTGGATATCAAACATCGTACTAGTTTCTAAGCCAGACAATAGCATCAAGATATGTGCCAAATTTAGGGATCTCAACAAGGAATGTCTGAAGGATGGCTTTCCCCTAGAAAATATTGACATTATTGTATACTTGACAGGTGGACATGCCATGTTATCACCTATGGATGGCTTCTTGGGTTATAATCAAATCAAGATAGAACCAGAGGATCAAGAGAACACAATGTTCACCTATCCATGGGGAACATTTTGCTAGAACGTAATTCTTTTTGGGTTGAAAAACACAGGGGCTACATATCAAAGATAAATGACCACCCTCTTCCAGGACATGATGCATAATTTTATGGAGGAATATGTGGATGATCTATTGGAAAAATCATATACTAGAGAAGGACATGTTGAGATCTTAGAAAAAATTTTCACTCGTCTAGAAAATTCCAATGTCAGATTAAATCCAAATAAATGTGTGTTTGGTGTAACAGCGCCAAAGCTTCTAGGGTACATAGTTTTAGAGAGATTTATTGAAGTGGATCCCACCAAATTCAAGGCTATTATATAGATACCACCACCTAGAAACATTAATCAGCTACGGTCTCTATAGGGAAGGCTTCAATCAATCCAAAGATTCATTTCTCAATTAGCAAACAAGAGTCATCCGTTCAATCACTTGTTACATAAGAATGTTTCTTTCAAATGGGATGAAAAATGTGAAATTTTTTTCAATCAACTAAAGCAATATTTTATGTCTCCACTAATATTGGTACTACCCACATAAGGAAAGCCATTACTAATTTATATAGCAACAACAAATATTTTATTGGGCACTCTATTGGCATAGGAAGATCCTACAACAAAGGAACGAGCTCTCTATTATATCAGTAGAACTTTGAATGTTTATGAGATAAATTACACCTACATTGAGAAATCTTGCTTGGAAATAGTACTTTCTACTCAACAGCTATGACATTATATGCTAACTCACATAATTAAACTCATAGAAAATATTGATCCACTGAAATACTTACTCAATAAAGTTGGTTTAATAGGAAGGTTAGTCAAATGGGTCATGATCTTGAGTGAGTTTGATATTCTGTATGTAGATCACAAATACATCAAGGGACAAGTGATAGTTGATCAGTTAGTTGAAGCACCTCTACAAAATGATAAACCAATGACCATTGAATTTCCTGATGCAGACGTTCTTACCATCACACCACAACAATGTATGTTATATTTTGATGGATCATACTCACAACATGGATCAATTGTTGGAATATTATTTGTCACACCTCAAGGAAATACCATTCTAAAGTCCTATAGACTAAAATTTCCTTGTACTAATAATGTAGATGAATATGAGACATTAATCAATTGCATGAAAGTAGTAGTTGAATGGAATATCACAGAGCTGCAAGTCTATGGAAACTCACAATTGGTCATTAATCAAGTAAATGAAAATTATCAAACGAGGGATGACAATTTTCTGTCATATAAGAAAATGGTGGATGATTACAAAAAGTACTTTGCCAATATCAAATTTGAACAAAAACCAAGGGAAAATAACAAAGTTTTTGATGCAATGCTCACAATTGCTTCTCTCTTGTAGATACCAGAACAACAAAGATGTTATGATTTTATGGTGGAATAAGTGTCTAATACCACCTACGACAATCTTGAATCACAAGTGATATGCCATATCGTTGACCCTGAAACCTCCATCTATGGAAAGATTTATGCTTACCTGAAATACAATACCCTTCCTCCTGATCTTTTAGGAAACCAAATAATGAAATTTCATTCACCAAGGCACATGACATACGTTGATTGTCGACATAATTTACCGTCGAGGTCTTGATGGTACTCTCCTATAGTTTCCAGAACGTAATGAAGCTAAACTAACCTTACATGAAATTAATGAAGGTATATGTGGGACTCACTCAGGTGGTCTAACTCTAGCGAAGAAACTTCTCTATTTGGAGTATTACTCGCCAAATATGGAGAAGGATTCTTATCAGTATGTAAATAAATGCCAAAAATATCAAATCCATGGTAATCTTATACATGCACCAGCACAGGAACTACAACCTTTCACAATAACATGGCCATTTTGTTAGTGGGGATTGGATCTAGTAGGTAAAATTCACCCTTCTTCATCCAATAGAAATAAGTTTATTATTAGAGAAAAAAATACTTTACAAAGTGGATTGAAGTTATACCCCTAACCACAGTCACATGAAAACAAATTTCATCCTTTATCTTAAATTACCTTAGCTGTAGGTATGGTGTTCCTCAATCTATTATCACTAAAAATGGTAGACCTTTTAAGAATCAAGATTTCTAAGAATTTTGTGAGCATTTTCATATCCAACTTCTCTTTTCAATACCGTACTATCCTCAGGGAAATGGCCAGGCAGAGGCCTCAAACAAAACTACTAAAAATCTTCAAGAAAATCATCAATGATGTTGGACACGATTGTCACATTCAATTGAATCTTTCTTTGTGGGTATACCGAACCAGTATCAGAAAACCTATAGGTGCTACACCATATGCATTGGTATATGGATTGGAGGATATTCTAGGTCTATAGAGCTTGAAATACCACCACTTTGTGTGTCACTAAAAGGGATTATTGCAGATGAGGACTATCGAGTGTCTAGACTTCAGGAGATAGAATTGTTAGATGAGCGTCGTCTACAAGTTGTGGATCACTTGAAGGAATATCAACAGAGGATTTCCAAAAGCTACAATCATAGATTCAAACCTAGGGAATTTTAGGTAGGTGACTTGGTATTAAAGGAAAACCCTCACAATCAATAGGATCATGAAAGGGAGGGTAAGTTTGAACCAAATTGGCTAGGTCCCTTCATCGTCATATCAGTCTATGGATCATGAGATTATCATTTGTCCACACTAGAATGGGATTTTTTTGATGAACCTATCAATAGTATCCACCTTAGAAAGTTATACAATTGAATTATCTACTGCACGATGAAAGTTCTGGAAAAATAAAATAAATTAAAAAATCAGAAAAAGTCCTTGAAAAATGATTGCCATGATGCAAAACCTTGAAAATAGGCATCTTGGTGACAACAAAAAAAATCAAATACTAAGAAAATACAAAAAGAGGTGAAAAATCATAACAATTGTTGTCTTGATGAAAACCTGGCAAATAGGCAAAAAAAAATGATAAAATCTAAAAAAGTGCAATAAAAACAAGTAGTGAAAACCTAGAAACAGGTGCTATTTGTGATAGACTAGTTGTTCCATCTATTTGAGCACGTCTTGATCGGTCATTTTTCCTATCATTCCGCTTATCATCAAAGAACTTTATGTACATATCTTGGCAATGTGGTCGTGTCTCACCCTAGCTTGGGGGAAAAATCCCGAACTCACTATGGGCAATAAATAAATGGGCTTAAACAAACAGACAAATATAAATATTACAACACAATGACCACAATGATCATAGGGAAACTCAACATGGCACAATCAACAATCATTAGAAGATCAAACTATCTAATCAAACAACTTGAATCAATCAATCAAATCAAATATAAATGGATGATATTCTTTTGAATCATGATTTTATCTCTTTATCTTGAATGTTCAAATTTTGTACTTTGATTTTTGTTATCAAATCTTTGGAGCAACTTGATGATGTATTGAACTATAGAAGCAAGGAAGGAGTATAATTTTTCTTTGTATGTTGTGTGTGAGTTAATCATTAGTCCTATGTGAATTGTTGTGAGACATTCTCTACCAAGTATCATTGATGACATTTCAGATTCACATAATAAAATGATTGATTCTTGTCTATTTTATGCAAGAAATGCTCAACTCATCTCAATTTAATTATACCTATATTCTTGTGTTAACTTCCAATATCAAAAATCATGAAAGAAGTATTTAGCTCATCGTGATCTAACTTATACCATCGATGCTTGTACTCACTTTCAACATTTTAAAGGCTTAATGATGATTAAAAAACATGAAAAATGGATTATTAAGATGATAATTGTTGCATATGTAGATTTGCATACTTAAATTAGATTGAATTCATATAAGCTTTGCATCTGCAAAATAGATTGTTTCAAGGTTGGCAAAGATTTCAAAAATGATGTTATCTTTAATAAATTTAAAGGACTGAGTATACTTTATATTAACAAGAACATATCATTATCATGTAGCTGCATAATCATTTGCAATATAATTCTCATATAGTGGCATTATGATTGGCATTATCATATCATTCATTCATTTATACGAGCGAGTGCATGGAAATGGGTAGCAATTTCGTGGACACCTTTCAAAAAAACTTTTGAAAATCCATAACATGAGCATGTTATAACATGCTCATGTTATGGCTTGTTGTGCCGATCCTGAGGCTTGGGAACAAAAACTAATAATGCAAGTGCATTATAATGTGCTCGCATTATTTCTTATTAAAAGAAAAAAATAAGTGAAAACCTGTCATTGTTATTTCGACTATTTTTTTCTTGTAGCCGTAGCCAAAACCCCCATATTTTCACGCTTGCATTCTAGGAGGAGAAATTTGACAAATTTCTTCACCAACATTTTATATTTCTTTGCAAGGATGGTGCCATGACGAGGAGCAATTGTGAGAGGTAAGGATTTTGTTGTGTTTATTTTCAATTAGTTTGTTTTATGTTGAATTTGTTAGTTTTAGGTTGAATTTGATATATTTGTTTTAATTTTTAACAGATGCAAATCAACCTACAAACCCTCAAGATCCTCAACGGGAAGACCAATCAAATTGTCAAGATCAAAATCAACCACAACAACCTCCTCCTCCACCAATCAATCAACCCCCTCTTGGCACTCAACCAAATTTAATGAGTGAAATTGAGAACAACAAAAAATAGATTAAGGATTTGATTAGTAGGTTGAGTGATCCAAATGGTTCAACCGTAGAAAGAATGACCCTAGAAAATTCATTGAAATATATGTTAAAAAATGTAGATTCAATTAGCAAACAAATAAATAGATGGAAAGATAGGAGGCAGGCGGCTAGGGATTATTATGTAAATAAACTATCATACATAGATGTAAAGGATTTAAAAATTACAAAAGGTGATTTGTGCTCATTATTCACCAACCTACGCACAAATCAAAATCTTACCCTCAATACGAAGAGGTTTCCTATCCATTGGTGCCACCACCAATAGATTAGGGACCAAAAATTATGATAGGTGGTACATGGCCTTCAATTACCCACTGTGCAACAATTGCGAGGTCCCACAATATTTCCTTAGGCAACTATACAGTGAGTTCATATTGAACAAAATCCCAATTTTTTTTATATGAGGGATTTGCAGGGGAGACATGGGGGGTCAGCTCAAGATAGACCTGGTGCACAGCCGGATCCTAAATGAAAAGGTAGACAAGCTCTCGCTAGACCACCTCATGTGCACGTTGTTATGCCTTCTATTGTGAAGGAAAGTGATGACGTAGAGACATTGTAGGAAATCAACACTTTGACCCAGAGTTTCATCCATCATACTAGCCCTATTCTGCAATGCCATCCAGGGGAGTCTTCGAGTGGTGGCCTTTGAACACATGCGTGTCAATCTTGTGGGGCTACTTGTTCATATGACCCCACTAAAACTCATGAGACTGGTACATAGGATTTTTTTGCAGCTATGGAGATGGAGAGGGTAGCTAACATTTTGCATCAGGCATATGGAATTGATAGTCAGGTAAAAGTTAGTGCATGTTCATTGAATTTAATTTATTAAATTTTGATTTTGAAAAGCAAGATTAACTAAAAATGTTTTATGAATTTAATAAAATTGCAGGGTCACAGTGTTGAGATTGGATACACTGCCCCCCCACCAACTTAATTATGTAGTACACCTATTGTTGGGGTATGTAACTAGTAAACAATTATAAATTTATTGCATGTTAATAGCATTGTTTTACGAATGGTAATTTAATATGTGATTTTGGATGTTGAACAAACTAATATTGGAGGTTTTGATGGAACACTTCCTAGTGGCAGTGGATTTACTCAAACCTAGATGGAGGTAATAGAATCAATATTTTAACTAACGAATCAAGTAACTAATAGATTTGTGCAGTTTATATGCACATCGTTGATTACGTTTAATAATTTGTTATTTTATTTTTTAGATGTTGCAAGCCAAAACACCTAAGAATGTGATGAGGTTAATGGATATTGGTGTTTCATCTGCTATACAATCCTCGATGGCTCTGACAGGAGAGGTGTGAGGAAAATTAGTAAATTTCAATTTACATTTGTTGTTATAGATGTTAGTTAGTGAAAAATCAAACCATTATTGATTCACATAGTTTAATTTCTATTTTTATAGTTTATATAGGGCTTGAGCATGCCTTAGCATGGGCAGAGAATATTTCCCTCATGGAGAGAGATCATGAGATGGCGGTAAATGATTATTTTGTCAAATATATCATTTTTTATAATGTAATTTCTATATATTCATGTCTTTACTTCTTATTGTAACAGTTAAAACTCTACCATCAACTAAACCCTAGGGGGAGTAGTAGGAGAACTCCTCGAATGCAGCAAAAATGAGCGACAGACCTATTGCCATCCGATTGAAAAGGAAAGGGAAATAAATTATTTCCAGGGCATGGACAACAATGAATTTTGATTCCAGAGCCCTTTGTTGTATGCCTACATGGTAGTTTTGTACATATTTTTATTGGACATATTTGACATTGTATGCCTATATGGGATTCTCATAAGCCTA
Source organism: Sequoiadendron giganteum (assembly GCA_007115665.2). Lineage (NCBI taxonomy): Eukaryota > Viridiplantae > Streptophyta > Pinopsida > Cupressales > Cupressaceae > Sequoiadendron > Sequoiadendron giganteum. The sequence goes on from CM021100.1 coordinate 463,124,724, forward strand.
TATGGCTATTTTGTACATATATTTCATACTTATACCAACATATATTGATGTATGCCTACATGGCTATTTGGGTAATAAAAATATCTTTTATCGATGCCTGTCCATATTTGCATTCTAAATTGATGGTTCAATAGATATGAGTTACGTGTATTCAAGTGTATACTTTACAACTTACGTGTATACTTTGTGACTTAAGGGCATTCAAATTTATACTTTGTCACTTACGTGTTTTCATGTGTATACCTTGTATTCGTGCATATACTTTGTATTAATATGTGTATACTATGTATTTGTGTGTATAATTTTTGAGGCTTATGTGTTTTTGAGTACTTGTGCTTCGCTTATTGACATGTACATGATTGAATTATTCATGTGTATAATTATTAATTGGTTAGCCCTAGCATTGATCATTGTTGTCCTTCATGATTTGTCTTGAATATTAATTGATTGATGCTAAACAACTTTATCTAAAAGAAAAAAACAAGTTTACAATTGGAATTCCATGAAATGATTCATAAAAATATTCCAATATGTTCTTGATGCATCACTATTGAAAGATCTATATGTCAACTTTTTGCAATCTTATTTCTTGTATACGAAATGGATTCAGGAGAAAGCAAGTTATAATTTACAATACAAATAAAAAATGGACTCAACTTTGTCCTAGACCCCTGAATAGGTTTATTTAACAAAGGAACATGCTCTTAATCACTCATCAAATTGCAAAGAACCATTGGTGATGCAGAGTGGCTCAACCAAGTTGTGATTTGACACAACTTCTCTCAAATATGCCCACTAAGACTCCAACATTCACTTGACTCAACGATAAGAAATCTCCTATTCCTTTATGGTTTTGCACCAAACCACCGCCAAAAGAAAGCCAACTCAACCCTCTTTCAATCCATGTCAGCCTTGGGACCGTACAGGAAAGCTAGAGGTTGTAGCAAGTACGGGATCAACAAGTTTGTATCAAAAATCTAAAAAGCAAAGAAGAGTGTGACTAATTCTTATTAGATCTTCTCCAAAAGCTCATCAAAATCCTCCATTCGAGCCTCTCAAGGCTCTAGATAATGTTTTACACCCTTCTCTAACTAATCCATGCCCTTAACTAACTAAAAATAAAATTTCAAAACAAGTAACTGTTGCATTTCAAATTTGTTGCTTTAAGCAACTTCCAAATTTGCAACTTTAGTCTCCTCCAACCTAATGAGTACATCTAATTACCTCTAAACCCACACAAATGGCATACAAATAGTCTTATTACATTGAAAAAACTCCATTCTTTCACAATCATATACAAATTCACAAATTTTCCTTCAAAGGCTACAAAGACAACTTCTAGTGCAAGATTGAAATTTTCACATTTTTTATCACTAGACCCAAAAGTCACCCTAAAACATACCTAATGGTCTTAATTGACCTTATTCAAAACAAAGCATGCTCAAAATACCCACAACAACCTATTGACCAACCTATTGACCATCGGATAATCACTAAAACCATTGAACTAGAGCTTCTTCATCAAATGGAGGAACAAGGTGCTTTGCACCAATGATCATATGCTTTTTGTGTGGAATACTCGAACTTCTCAACTGTCGTTTGTATATTTCTCTTTTTGAGTGTTTTGCATGCCCTCATAAGGGATCAAGTCGATTGAACGCAAGATGGATCAATTCGACATGTTTGGGTGAAAAAGAGGACCATTCCTAGTGTAAACCTACCTATTGGGATGTGCTGGAGTAGTTAGTTTGGTCATATGAATTGCAAAACAAAATTTGCACCACTTTGCAAATTTGCATAGCTTGAATTTGAAACTTTTTCCATCAAGTGAAAATCCATCGCCATGGGAAAACCACTCTAAGATAGAAAAAACTAAGAGAAGTTTTTTTAGAGGGGCCCAACACAATCTTTTAGGATCAGATGAGAATTTTATAAGCATCACGGTATCTGAGTAATAGAACATTGAAGTTTGCAGCCATTTTGCACTTTGGACCCTTAAGGGATCGATTCAATGGAATGTAGCTCAGAACGATTATGCGTATTTTGGTGCAAAAGAGGACCATGCCTAGAATAAAAATACATATTCAGATGCATTGGAACAATCCACTTGGTCACATGAGTTGCAGAGAAAAATTTGCACCACTTTACAACTTTGCACAACTTGAAATTGACACTTTTTCCATCAAGCGAAAATCTGCCGCCACAGGAAAACCACTCCGAGATAGGAAAAACTGAGAGCGGTTTTTGTTGATGGACCCAACGAAATTCTGTAGGAATAGATGAGAAGTTTCTAAGCATCACGGTATTCGAGTAATAACATGCTGAATTTTGCAGCCATTTTCCACCTTGGCCCCTTAAGGGATCAATTTGGTGGAAACATACCTATTGGGATGCGTTTGGTCACACGAGTTGCAGAGTGAAAGTTGCACCACTTTGCAACTTTTCATAGCTTGAATTTGACACTTTTTCAATCAAGTGAAAATTCGCTGCCACTGGAAAACCACTCCGAGATAGCCAATACGGAGAGAGGTTTTTCTAGAGGGGCCCAACACAATCCTATTCGATCAGACAAGAGATTTCTAAGTGAAATGGAATAATTTTTATGGGGTTTGTGTTGCTGCCCCTATAGATTTTGATGGAAAAGGGTATGAAAAATGAGGTTTCACCCTAAGGTTTGATAAAATATTGCATGTAGAGGTTGGATGATTGAGTTTTGAGTTTTTTCAAGTGATTTTAGGAAGGTCGAAGGTGGTGGCATGTTTTGGTAAGGTGTGGAACCATTCATTTGAATAAACCCTCCTTATACTAGCATAAAATAAGGGTTTTGGTTTGGGATGGTGGAGTGAGTTTGTCTTGAGCCAAATTGTGGATATGAGGGTTTGGATCATGATAATTGCTGCCCCAACAAGTTAAGGGGGTTCTTGAATGTTTAAAGGTATGTTCCTTTGTAAATTATGCCTAGTTATCTTAATGAGGACAATGAAGAAGGCCATTTTTTATGCACATGTTCCAAGATAGTCACTATTGATTTTGAAGTATGTGTTGTAACTCAATAATAGCTATCTAGATCAGTCATTTTTTTTTGAAGTAATTGAGAAGATCTCCTCAAAAAACCACTTGGAGCCACTCTTTTCACTTGAAAATTCATCATAAAACCCTTTAGCAGCAACTCCACCTTTGTTTCTTGAATTCCCTTGCCCAAATAAACACACACACACCTAAAGCATCCTAATTAAACCTTAAATGATTTATATCACTTCTCTACTCACCTAATGACCTCTTTGAGACTTTGAATACATTACATATGACCTTTACATGACCTTTTTCACATTGTTTACATTTCAAAATTCAAATTTTGCAAATTTTCCTATTGAAGGCATTTACAGAACAAGGTGCTACTGCACCAAACATGAACTCCAAAATTACAGTATTTGAGTAAATCTCATTATGTAAGTAAATATCATTACAATGTGTTAGGTACTTCATTCTCACAAATATTTTACAATGTCACTCATACATTCAAAATTCTCTTTAAATGTCTACATCATAGGTGCTTATTATGAGGTTAACTTCAATTGAGTAACTTGAGATTCCCTCACTAAGCTTCACACGCTCTTTTATAATGGCTTGAAATCAAAGTTGAGATTTGTCAAGATCATCAAAATAAGGATGTTCCATTTCTTTTTTGGGTGAGGTTTTGTTTGATGGCTCATAAATCAACATTTTTTGCAACGACAGATCAATCAATTTTTAGTAGTTTACTTACAAATACGCAAAGTATAAGAGAAAAAGAAAGATCATCCAAAATGGAAATAAAATAAAAAATAGATGGAAGGCACTTACAAATAGGCATGCAGGTCTCAGAACTTAGTCACTTCTGGTCATACATCTTCACTCAGAATTCGAACATACCTATTGCACACAACACCTCTGATGAATAGAATAAGTTGAAATTTCAGATGCTCCTATAATGTCTACATCATAGCTGCTCATGATAAGGTTAACTTCAAATGAATAACTTGAAATTCTCTCACCAAGCATTGTACACACTTTCCTAATGGCTTAAAATCATGATTGAGATTTGACAAGATAATCAAAATAAGGATGTTGCATTGCTTTTCTGGCTAACATTCTCTTGGATGGCTCATATATCAGCATTTTTTGCAAGGGGATACCAATCACTATTTAGTATGTTACTTACAAATACGCAAAGTAAAATAAGATGATAGCATCGACATCAAACAAATTAATGTGCATATAAGTATAAATTAATAAGAACGAATGCGCATATACTTAAAAATTAATCCAACAAACCATTTGGGTCTTCTCTACTCTTTATTGTGTCAAGTATTGCCTCATGGTCAGACTCACAGACCTTCCACAAGTTCTTGTTCAAAGGTCTACCTGCATATTTGGTCAAACAAACATTGGATTCCACGATAAGGTTTGAGTAATGAAGAATCTTATGATGCTTGTCAAAGTCCTGAAATAACCAATGTTTAACACTCAAATGTGGGTACCTTCTAAGCCATGTTCCAGTAACCACAACTGAGCCTGTAGGGTATTCGATGTTTTCTCCATCTATAAATAGGGCCTCCAATTTATCTTTTGCCTCAACACAAAGACACAATAATATTTTGTTCCCTCTTCATTGTCTTCATCTACAATAACTACATAAACATGCCTTGCATTGATATATGCAGAAAATATATTGAAATTTGTCAACATTATGAATAGAGTACAAAGTAAGATAACGATATGGAATTTCAACAACTAAGCAAGTAGATATATCATCTGGCTGAACTATATCTGATACATGGTCAAAGTCAACCGATGATTCCATCTGTGTTAATTCCAATGCCGTCAGAGGGAGATACATGTGAAGTGGGCTAAGATAACTTTTCAACCATTTGTCAACCCACTCCCCTAACTCACAATCATTCCAGGCTTGCATTGTACATGAAGAAAAAAATCGTGCCATATTTTGTGTATCAATACTCCATGAACTTGCATTTGAGCTAAGGAAAGAGTGTACCTCACTTGATCATCTTACTGTACAACAGTCTTCATATGGTGCAATGTTAGTATCATCCATCAACCAAAAAAATATATGAACTTAAGACGTACCTTAATTACCTCAATACATCGAAGCATTACACCACTCAATGATTGATTTTGCATCTATCAACTTTGCATTATCTTTATACTTTAACTCTTCTCATGCTAATTCTCTTTTCACACATTATCTAGCACCATCATGCTCGCCCTTTCCATGTCCAGCCTCACAAAAGTTCCACATACGTTGAACACCTATAATGACATGCATCTTGCACAACTAGTAGAACATACGCGAGTTCTTTAACTGTGTTGCACAGTTATTAGAACATATTATATGTCGGTCGTATTCTATGCCCCTTTGTACCAAACCACTGTAGAACATCTGGAAGCAACCCTGCATGAACTCTGGAGAATGTGTGCGATCATCACTAATGTAAAATTGGTACTCCCTCAATACCTTCCTTTGGTCATCTGTACTATCAGATGCATGAATGAATGCTATGTGCAAAAATATTGGAACCTGTGTGGAGTTGTAATACTGTGTCTACACCTCATGTTGTGGTTGTAGAGTATAGTTCTCTGCAAATTCAACCACTGATACTATGCTTCCAACTGGAAAGGTGTCCTTGTATAGCTTTAATTGTGTGTCCAACCATCGAGATCTATGGGTATGCATTGCATACCCAGACAATATATTGTCACAAAACATGGACATAAACTAGTACACTAGAATCTTCTCAATAACCAAATAAAACCTTTTTTCTTGAGACGCATCTTTTGTAGCATATGCTAATGCTTCATACTTCCCGAACTCTACTAGTTTTTTTCCCACCTCATCTGTGCTTTCCATATGTTGACATATTGGCATATGCATGAAGCCACTACAATGCTCGCATGAACCATCCATGAATGTTGTCCTGTAGAATATCTGGCCATCCTCTATTTCACATTATTTTTGTGATAAGAACTCTATTGAATATTTTTGTGGGGCTTCTATGCCACAATCCTACAAAACATCGTTAGTATGAAAATCTACACATATCGAACAATAAACATCATAATAGTTAGAAAATTCAATATGTAGTATACAGCAACAAGTAGTGCGTGTGTGATTTATCTTGACATAAAAAGGTTTAAGCATTTCAAAAAATCTTTGAGAAATACTAATTTGAGGATAATCATTTTCAATTTTTTGAAAAAGTTGGGTTTGAGTCATATCCAAAAAATGCTTTGGATGTGGCTCACGATTCCGACTACTAATTCTCCTTCTTACCACATCCCTTTGATTCGAAGATGGACTTGTGTTATTCTTCTAATACTCTTCAATTAGTGTTCTCAAGGCTTCGACAACTTCTTTATCTTTTGGTGACAGTCTCCCCGAGAATGCCCATAATTCATTTGAATCATTTCCCTAAATTATTTGCCGCCTTTGAATGACTCTTGATAATAATTTTCTACTAATTCTCGTTTGTTCACTCGTATTTTTAATGAGACGAGCTCTCTTTGTTTGACAACTTACCAAAGTCGATGTAATGACATGTCAGGTGACATTACTATCCTTTGAGCATGAGTTCTTACCCACACTCTCATAAGCATCCATTAGATTCTTCATAATAGTGTCTTCACTCGATGCATTTGACGTTCTCAACCCAAGAGTCTTCATGATTTTCCTATACTTTACACCCCGCATCATTTCAACAAATAGTTGACATCTTGCAGTCTCATTTAGCCTTTCAAATAATCGTTCCCAAATCTTATCAACATATTTTCTACAAGTGCGTGTTGAAATATTACCTTCCATGTGCTACAAAATATCATAATCAATATTAATCAAATACTTTGGCTTTCTAAAAAAAAAATTAGGTGGTGTTCTCCTATGTACATACATCTCAACATTAGGAATTTCATCAATATTTAATTGAGGTGGGCTAGATTGCGTACCTTTGATCGAGTTTGGAGAAGAAGGCATACCTTGAGGTTCACATGGGGATGATGGCATACCTTCTTCATAAAATCTAAGTGATGATGTACTCTCAACTTGAGATGTGTTGGATGGTATCCAACAATATTCACTTGAGGTAGATGGTGTCCCTCCATATTCACTTGTAGTAGATGGTGTTCGTCCATATTCACTTGTGCTAGATGGTGTCCCTCAATATTAGTTTGTGCTTAATGGTGTCGTGTCATATTCACTTGTCATAGAGGGTGTGTCTCCAACTACGGTATTTGAATATGTCTTATCACGATGCTTTCGCATTCGTGCCTTTTGTGCTGCGAATTCCTTTTTTTTCAACAGTTGAGGTTCCTCTTCAATTGGCTTGTTTTCATCAATCATTTCCAATTTATTCTTTTCATGATATGCTTCCACCCGAACTCTCTCTTTTTATTTGAAGGTTTCATTCTCTTCATCTATTAGTTTCCTCTTTTCTTTTTCTTCGGCATGATAGATAATTTTATCTGTACCATGGTAATGACACAAATATTAGTTCCTTAAAAATGTATCCATTCAAGTTAATTAAAAAATATGTCATTGAAGGCTTCATTTAAATAATACTTACAATCATCCTATACAAAAGTTAACCTAGCATAGAAAAATGTGACATGATTTTTTTCAATCCAGAATGCCTTAAAGAAAAGTGGTAACATGGCATGTCATGATTGCAAGATAGGCTCAAAATGGAAGCATGGACATTTGCAAAAAAATGCATTTTTTGGCGAATTTGTGAAGAGATAAGTTAGTTAAGAAGTTAAAAAAATAGTTAGATACATTGGGGGAGTTGATTTTAAAGGGAAATAAGATAAATATCATGTAAGTTACAATCATAATGAGTGTAATGGCATTGTGAGTGTTGGATAAGTTTGTGGTGTAGGAGCACCTTGACAATCTATGCTTCTATTTTGAAACTTGATTCAGTTTTGGGTATCTCCATGTTGTAATAGGGTGATTAAAGAAATTTTAAATTTATGGGAATCATTAGGAGGTTTAATTTTTAAGTCCTATGTGTATTTTGTAAAGTTGTCACTATTTGCAAAAGTTGCACAAATAAAAAATTGTGACAAGTTACAAAAACTGTGAAATAGGGAAGGTGAAAATTCATATGGGCTTATTTTAGCTTGGAGGAACTTTTAAGTTGATAAGAAATGTATTTAATGCATTATAAGGCCTCATGTACGTTTCAAAAGTTGTGGGTGATTGAATATCTAATTTTGAATGAATAAACACACTATTTTTCTATATTTTCTTTAGAATTTCATTGTTTCAGGCTCTTGTATGAATTTGTACAGGTAGGAGTGCTTGATTGGATTTTTTTAAGTGTTTTCACCCTCAATCACCTCCCACATACAATTTTTTTCATGCATTTTTCTTAACGTTTGAGTCAGATATGCAATTTTTCTCTAAAACTATCAAATCCTCTATTAGGGTAAATAATGAACTTGAGAAATTGTGTTTCTCCCATTCTACTCAATGAATGTTCTCAATTTTGGTGTAAAAACTCCTTTTGGCATGCAATTTCATATTTCAAAGGTTACCAATCATATGGTGAGGACTAAGGTGTGAAGAAAAGAATTTTTCTTGACTGTAAAACTGTGTTCAGACTGGTAAAATAGGGAATTGTGAAGCTTAGACCTAGGGTTTATGGAAATGTTTTTGGAAATGAACTTCTAATGGAATTATAAGCTTAGTTAGGTTAAATGGAAGGTATTTTATGTATTGGTTATGATTTTTTTTTGTTGGGGTAGCAAAACCAATAACCCCTATTTGCACTAAGGCTTAGTTAGGCTTATTCTCAGACTGAAAAAACTAGTTTACAAGAATCTGCTCTAAAGGACTTAATATCCATCTTGTAATAATTTTTTTATGAGGGAAATGGGTGTCCAAAATGAGTATCACAGTCTGAAGTGTGTGCATCATTTGGGAGATACATGTGACAGTTTGCAGATCCTTGGCTACTAGTAATGTGGACATCCAACAAAGGAACTACGTTTGTGTGTAAGGGACAACTTGTGAAAGGTTACATTTTTTTTGTACTAACTCAAAAAAATATTTCTTAAGAAAATAATGGTTTTTTTGTGCCTTAATAATTATAGTTTTTCTTTTTAAACAATGGTTGCATTATGGAATATTTAAGACAACTTGTGAATGACATAATCATTGGTTGATATTTTGAGGAACCTAGTTGATTGTAATCACTTATTTTCAATATTTTCAAGGTTTTTTGAAGGTCCAACCTATAATAACCTATTAAATACCAAACTATAACCACCATATAACCAACCTTTAACCACTTGTTAACTACCAACATCTTCATTTGTCTTAAAAATTGCTAACATTGACAAATTTTGCTAAATAAGCAACATTATGCAACTTTGCTGTCCAAGAAACATAAGACCACTCAAACACCTTTATTTCACTTCCATTTACAATTTTAATAATTTCCCTTCAAAGATTATATAGAAAAATTGACAATTTTCTGAAGCAAGAGTGCATACTTGCACATTTGATAACCAAACTCACAAAATCCCTAAATAAATGAAATATTGGTCTATTTAGACCTTATTTTAAATAAAATATATGACAAAGCATCTAAAAAATCTTGAACTCACCCAAAGACCTTAAGACATATTGTCACCAAAGTAGATTTTGAAACATGGTTGTAGGTTCCCCTGGAGCACGGGTTTCGAATACTGCAAGGGGAAGAATGCTCAAAGGATGATTTTTGGAATGTGTATTTGGTTTATTTCAATCAATAACATGCCGATTATAGTGTCTTGGATGTCTGGATAAAGGTTGGTAGTTACCTTCCATGATTTGTTGGTATTCTACCATATAAGTTGCAACATTGAGTTCTTAAATTAGTGAATCATGAACGAATTGAATGGTTATTAGTTTCTAATCAGCTTTATGCTATGTTACAATCAATTTTATGATGGTTAATCTATTTTTTTAATCTGAGAAAGAGTTTAAACTAAGTTATAATGTTTTGGGGAAATATGAAATCAAGTGAAATTGAAGGATTTTCATGAAAAGATGATTGAGTTTTTTTTGTTGATCTTTTTCAATTTAAGTTAGGGTCAGAAGTACCCTTGATGATTTGTGGATCCTAGTAGATGCTCTGCATCAAGTTTAAAATGGTAATTGGAAAGTGTATATAATTGTGTAATTTAAAATGTGCATTGACAATGTAAAGTTATAGTGACAAAAAATAATGAAAGCAAGCCATAATAGAATGAAATAAAATGTGTAAAGACTTTACTTACCTAAAAAACTAGACTTTCAAATGGAGGAGTTCTACCCAATTATGTAGCCTTAGCTTCTTCTTTCTTAAAACTCCACAACAATTTGACTTGTTCAAAAGCTTGTTCCCCTCCAAACTTCAATTGCATATCACTTTTCAATGCAATTCAAACTTCAATTGATATTATATGTTTTTCAATTTGGAAAATCTTATATTTCATGCAAAGGTGGTAGAAATAGCATGGAAAAGGTGATGGGATGTGAAAAAAATGCTTGCACACTTCACAACATCATCAAAAAAATACTTTTTGTCATAGCACGCGCAAAACCAGGAGAATATGCATGTTGTGAGCCTTGACATCAAATCTATATTCAGTTTTTTTACCATTTTTAGCAGAATAAAAAATGCGCTCATGTTACAACGCAAGTTCATTATTTCTTCCTAAAACGGTAACATCTCTACTTATTCAAAACACACCCACGTTATATGAAATATGGTTTTCTTAATATATTTATTTTCTCCCTCTTTGTCTATACCCTTTATTCTAATTCTATATCTCTCCCCTGCACCCTTATAGTAGAGGAGATAGATGTGATTGTGTGTTTGTGTGTGAGAGTGAGAGAGGGGGAGTGGGAGAGAAAGAAAAAGTGGGATAGAAAGAGGGAGAGAGAGGGAGGGAGGGAAGGAGAGGGAGAGAGGGAGGGAGGGAGAGAAAGAGACAATGGGAGAGAAAGAGGGAGGGATAGGGAGGGAAGAAGGAAGAGAGGGAGGGAGAGGGAGAGGGTTAGAAAGAGATAGTGGGAGAGATGGAGATAGATATGGAGGGAGAGAGGAAGACAGTGGGAGAAAGAGAGAGTGGGAGAGAAACATGGAGAGGGAGAGAAAAAGAGAGTGGGGGAGAAAGTGGGAGAGGCAGGGAGAGGGGGGAAGGGAGGGAGAGAGAGAGAGGGAGAGTGGGATAGAAAGAGAGAGTGGGAGAGAAAGAGGGAGAGAGAGGGAGGGATGGAGGGATGGAGCCAGGGGAGAGAGAGAGAGGGAGAGGTCAGGAAAGAGAGGTAGTGCAGAGAGATGAGATAGGAGGAGATAGAGAGGAGGAGGAGAGAGGAGACAAGAGGGAGAGCTGAGGAGAGGATGGAGAGAAAGAGGAGAGGGGAGAGTGAGGGAGGGAAGAGATGGAGGATAGTGGGAGAGACGGGAGGTAGAGAGGGAGGAGAGAGGAGAGGGAGAAAGAGAGGGAGAGAAAGAGGAGAGAGGGGATGGGAGGAGAGGAAAGAGGAGATAGGAGGAGTAGGAGAGGGAGAGGGAGAAATAGACAGTGAGGGGAGAGAGGGAAAAAGTGGGAGAGAGAGGAGAGAGAAAGAGGGAGAGAGTGGGAGAAAGAGAGGGTGAGAGAGAAAGAGGAGAGAGGGAGGAGAGCAATGGAAGAAAGAGGAGGGGAGATGGGGAGAGGAGAAAGACAATGGGGAGAGAAAGAGGGCTAGAGGAGGGAGAGAGTGGGAGAGTGGGAGAAAGAGAGAGCTGTCGAGAAGGGGAGAGTGGGATAAAGAGAGAGTGGGAGAGAGTGGGAGATTGGGAGAAGGGGAGAGTGGGAGAAATATAGAGTGGGAGAGAGAGAGGGGGAGAGTGGGAGAAAGAGAGAGTGGGAGAGAAATAGGGAGAGAGGGAGGAAGCAATAGAGAGTGGGAGAGTGGGAGAAGGGGAGAGTGGGAGAAAGAGAGAGTGGTAGAGAGTGGGAGAGTGGGAGACGGGTATAGTGGGAGAAAGATAGAGTGGTAGGGAGAGAGGGGGAGAGTGGGAGAAAGAGAGAGTGGGAGAGAAATAGGGAGAGAGAGGGAGAGAGGGGAAAAGAGGGAGAGTGGGAGAAAGAGATAGTTGGAGAGATGGAGATATAGAGGGAGGGAGAGACAAATTGAGAGAGAGATAGAGGGTAGAGGGTTAAGATTCAAGGGTTTAAAGGTTAAGGGTTTAAATGGTTAAGAGATAGAGGGTAGATGGAGATAGTGGGAGAGATGGATATTTGTATACCCTCTTAATCCCTCAACCCTCAACCCTCAACCCTCAACCCTCAAACCTGAATCCCTGAACCCCTATACCCTCTTAATCCCTCAACCCTTAAACCCTAATCCCTCAACCCCTATATCCTCTTAATCCCTCAACCCTCAACCCTTAAACCCTAATCCCTCAACCCCTACACCCTCTTAATCCCTCAAACCTCAACCTTCAACCTTTAAACCCTAATCTCTCAAACCCTATACCCTCTTAATTCCTCAACCCTCAACCCTTCAACCCTAATCCCTCAACCCCTATACCCTCTTAATCCCTCAACCCTCAACCCTAAACCTTTAAACCCTAATGCCTCATCCCGTATACCCTCTTAATCCCTCAACCCTCGACCCTCAACCCTTAAACCCTAATCCCTAAACCACTATACCATCTACTCTATAACTTCTTAATCCCTAAAACCTAAACCCTAAACTCTAAACCCTAAACCCTTAAACCCTAACTCGTAAACCCTCTATCCTCTATCATCAATCCTCTACCCTCTACCCTCAACCCTAATCCCCCAACCCTTAAACCCCACTTAGAAAACTCTCTACCCTAATCCCTCAACCCTCTTGAACTTTAAAACCTTAAACACTCAACACTAAACCCTTGACCCTCAAACCTCAACCCTTAAACCCTAAACTCTTAAACCCTCTACTCTCTACCCTCACCCAGTACTCTTTACCCTAATCCCTCAACCCTTACACTGTTAAATCAAAGAAAAATCTCTACCCTAATCCCTAAACCCTCAACCCTAAATCTATCAACCTCTATAACTTCTACCCTATATATTGGACCCTCAACTCTAATCCCTCAACCCTATACCCTCAACCTTCAACCCTTAACCCTCAACCTTAAACCCTCAATCTTCAACCCTCAACCCTTAAACCCTAAACCCTTAAACCCTCTAACCTCTACCCTCTACCCTATACATTAAACCCTCAACCCTCAACCCTTAATCCTTGAACCCTCAATCCTTAAACCCTAAAACCTCTACCCCTTGTATTGGACCCTTAACCTAATCCTTCAACGATATACCTTCAAACCTATACCATAAACCCTCTATCCTCAACCAATTAAACCCTTAAACCTTCTATCCTATACCATCAACCAAATACCCTCTACCATCGACCCTATTCCCTAAACCCCCAAACCTTAAAACCTAATACCCTAGAAACCATCAACTCTATAGGTCCTCCACCCTAATCCTTCAACCCTTTACCCTCAAACCCTATCACTTTCTCTCTATCTATACATATCACCTCTCCCTCCCTCCCTCCCTCCCTCCCACCCTCTCTAATTGTCTCTATCTACCATCTCCCTCTTTCTACGTACCTCATTCATTCAATCCCTACCACCCTCTCTAGCTCCCTCTATCCATCTCTCTTTATGCCCCTCCCACTCTATCCCACTCTCTATGACTTCCTCTCTCTCCCTCTCTCTCACGTCTCTCCCTCTCACCCCCTGTCTCCCTCTGGAAACCTACCTAGGTAACTCTCGCTATGTCTCTCTCCCCTCTCTCTATCTATCCCTCCAACCCTACCTAGATAAGACCCTCTCACTCCACCCCCCTCTTTCTCTACCTCTATCAGGTCACTCCCTCCCACACCCTCTCCCTCTCTTAGGTCTCTCACTCACACTCCCTCTCTCTCACACTCCCTCTCTTTTGTACTCCCTCTCACTACCTATCTCTCAAGTCTCTCCCTCTCACCCCATCACACTCTTAAGTCTCTCCCTTTGGCACCCTGCCTACATAACTCTCTTTTTCTCTTTGTCTCTCTCTCCCCCCCTCTCTCTCTCCCTCTCTCTCAATTATCTCTCTCCCACCCCTCCTCTCTCTCTCCCTCCCTCTATCCCTCCCAACCTACCTAGCCAAGTCCCTCTCACTCCAAGGCCTTCTCTCCCACTCCCTCTCTCTTAAACTCTCACTTCCACCCTCTCTCCATCTCTCCAAACTCTCTCTCTCTCTAAATTCTCCCTCCCTCTAAAGACATACATAAATACATACCTATAAGCATAATACATATGTATATGTAATCCTACATCCATACAAGCATAGATACATACATGTGTAGATACAATCTTACATGCATACATACAATATATATGCATTCATACATATAGACATACATACATACATACACGCATCCATACATGACATACAAGTATACATGTCCATACAAACATACAAATATATCAGCATACATTCAATATATTGGAATTTAACATAAAGGAGGACATAACACAAGTGCGTTATAATGCACTCACGTTATTTCTTAGTTGACATGTTTCCAACAAAAGAAAAAAAAATGTCAAAACTAAAATATAACGCAAGTGTGTTATAATGCAAGCACGTTATAATGTGAGCAAGAGCATTATAACATGAGTGCATTATAGTGTGCTCGCGCTATATCTTGCTTTGGGAACTCTCAAGCCTTAGGCTTGGTATTTTCCTTAGAATACCAACCCAAAGGCTTGGAGGGGATTCCCAATGACCAGAGATGTGTTTTTAAAAAATCTACCATATTCCACATAATTGAGTTCGTGCTCACCATCAGGATTGCACGTGGTTCAATATTGAAAAATCAAACACATGGTTAATTTTGGGTTCTACCTTAGCTATCCAATGATGTAATTTTGTTCACTTTCTGAAAATGTTAAGCCTTTCCTCCATAATTTATTTTATTTGTATGTCATTTTTTTTTTCCAAAGAGGAGTGTTTAGTATTTTTTTCATTATAAATTAACCTTTCATCAAATTTTCAAAAAAATTATTTTTTTAGAAACTAGACCCCATTCTACAAATTAAAAAAAAAAATTAAAAAAATCAATTAGTTTCCAAAATTTGTAGGGGTAGCACGACCAAAATTCTGTGTTTTTTAGGAAATGGTCACTTCGAAAATTAGTAAAAATCAAATATTCATTAAAAAATTATCATAAAAATTGTGCATCAACTACATACTGTTAGCTAACTTCTAACTGTTGGGATTTTAAAAATACTAAAAAAAAGTTCACCGTATGAGGGTTGTACAAGAGTTGCTATGTTATGCTTTTTTGACAAAAAAAACATGAATTTTTTTACATCCCTCTTTTGAACCCCTTAATATCAACCATTTTAAAAACAAATTAGTAGTTTAGAAAGTAGACTCGGAGCACTTTGATCCTTGTTTTTGTTCCATCTCAAAATTTTGAGCTTAACTATCCTCAATTTCACATCCAAGGTCAGTATTTCCTGATTTTAGAAAAATGTTGTCCACTTAAGTCCCCTTTTTGAGAACCATATTGGTGCACTTATCCATACATCACATCATGTATTTGCTAAGAAAATGAAAAGAAAAAAGATTACATTAAATACAATTTTCATCATCATAAATACATTTCATATCACATTCACATCATTAATAATGCATATAAGATCACTATCCAAGCATCACATATCATTTGCATATCACATTAATCTCATGGAATATTCATATTAGCATCGATTTATCATTACATCCATACATCATAATTTTGTCCATTCCTATTCATAACATCATAATCATATAAGCATCACCTAACATATAAAATATCGAAATTAAATGCCTATATCATAGGAAATTATCATAAGAATCATATAGAACACATGTAGATCAATAATCCACTACATATCACATAAATCTCAAAAATTATAATATCAAGTATACAATGATGTCTAAATAAATGTCAAGAGATACAATATCAACATGGCAGTGAGTCAAAATCAAAGTGTACATCATCAAATGTCTCAAAATACATCAAGTAGGATCATGGAAGCAAGGTGATCTGCCCAGATCTCGTTGGTCTAGCTAGACCTCCTACAACATCACCCGATGGACCTGCACCGGGTGCACCTGTATCTGGGTCTGGACCTAGATCTCTACATGGTGGTTGTGACACACCCACGCTGGTGCTCCAAGAGTGGTTGCGTGTTGATATAGACCCGACATAGCTAACTCTCTGCTCTAGCAACAAAATTGCATGATATCTACCCCTGTAATACTCAACCTCTCTAGCAACTCGTGTGACCTCTCTCATTTTGTCCCTAGTGTTGATATCCTCAACCACTCTTTGCAATTTTGCAGATAATGCCACTACCTTCTCACCCACCTATCTAGCTGCATCTCTCTCAACTGTCAATGTGGGTACATGTTCTTGCGCCTGAGCTAACAAGGCCTAGACCTATGCTAACTAACCCTGCAATATTTAAACTTGAACCTATAAGGCAGAAATCTATGTCTATTGTTGTTGCAAGGGTATTCCAATCTACACATGTTGTTGGTTTGCAACTACCAAAGACCTCCTCTACTAAGGCACCATGACATCACTAACAAAACATTCTACTCTACCACCACCTCTACCATCACCACCCTCATCTCCATCATCTCCATCATAATCATCTCCATCATTATCACTACTCTCCATATCCTCCTTTTCCATCTCCCCCTCTGCCATCTCCTCCTCCGCTTACAACCATGTAAAACAACTCTCTCCTCCTCATCTAACAGAGGCACCAACTCATCTAGGCTAGAGATCCATGGGAATGGATGTAGAAATAGATAGTAAGCATAATCCTTGGACATCCCAGCCTCAAAAACCTCTGGATAATAATCCCAAATGATTAATTGTAACCCATGATACTCCTCAACTATTGCATCATAGGACAGGGTGGTCCCCCACTCTGAAACATCCATCTATTGTCATGCATAGTGAGCGACACCCTGTGGCATACCTTGTAATATGCCATACTACCACAAAACCCTCTTCAAAAGAAATCTCTAAATGATAAATTGGGTTCTCCTGATCAGGTACATAGACTAGCATAAATATGGCATGTTCATATTGTCCTCTACCCAAGGCTCACAACCAATGTATGGTTGTCATACAACAAACTCTAGATCATCCAACATCTCCCTCTAGTACTCCAATTTCCCTAGCCTATGCTGGAAAAATGGACCTATGTAGCCATGGAAATATGGTCTCCCAACTACCCATTGTTTATCTACAATGGGATGCGTGATGTCTATAAGATCACAGGCCTTGATCTATAATAATGTAACTCTAGCCGACAAACTATGTCCTCTAAGATAAACAAACTGGTGTAAATCATGGTATAAATGGGATACCAAACAACAAGCCCAAGCATATCTCATACCTTGTATGATCATCTGCTCGAAAATCTAACTCTGTCCAA
Organism: Sequoiadendron giganteum; assembly: GCA_007115665.2. Lineage (NCBI taxonomy): Eukaryota > Viridiplantae > Streptophyta > Pinopsida > Cupressales > Cupressaceae > Sequoiadendron > Sequoiadendron giganteum. Next base: position 463,142,273 of record CM021100.1, read on the forward strand.
CTGAAATTCCCTTCAACCTACAGTCGGGACATAGGAAACCACCAATTAAACCAACAAGGACAGATGGCAATGTCACGTATGCATCCACTATCTCTCTCCAAGGAATATCATTACCAAATAACTAATCATCCTTGAACACTTGGTGCAAAGCATCAGTCAACAACACAAGCTCTCCAACTAGAGGTATCCTCAAATTATGGTACACATCCTCCGGGGTCACTATCATCTCGCTAGTAGGAAGGTGAAAGTTGGTATGCTCACTATGCCACCTCTCTCATAGGGCTGTCAGGAGTCCCCTATTAATTCTAATCTGGGACATATACAAAAAAGAGGATAAATCGCAACATGATATAACACCTATCTTAGGTTGTGTTAGCTAGGGAATCAAATCCCAAGTCCTAGGGAAACACTCACGAATCTACAGATTCACCAAAGGCTCCTATCATCACAAAATATCACAAATCAGTAATCTTTTCAATCAATCGAAATCAATCAACATATCAATCTAATCAGCTTTGGTGAGACTTTGATCAAATCTTGTGAGCATCAAACTATCACTCAAACTCACCCATCATGAGGTTAAACTATCAATCTATCAATCAACCTCTCCTATCATGAGGTTTATCAATCATTCAACCTCGCCTATCACGAGGTTAATAATTCGATCAAAATAAAATTGATCCTCACCTATCATGAGGTCAATTATCATCAATCAATCATTGAATCTCACCTATCATGAGATTAATAATCATCTAAATATATCAGGTTCATCAATGAAAATCACATCAAAACCTGATGCAATCGAAGAACATCAAAATCAAGGAGTTTATTGAAAATACATCTTTTCTGACTTGGATGTGCTAAAATAGTTTGTCAAAGCACTAAAAAGGTCAATGCACCATTTAAATTCACCAATTCACCAAAAAAGTCTAATAATGCGCTAAAAATGTGAATGCGCCATTTCAAGCAGCTAAGCAATAAATCAGGCTATCAATGCACTATTAACCTAGATGCGCTATATTTGTAATTCGATGCACTAATCTAGCCTAGGTGTGTGTAAATTATACAAATGCACTATTTTAGTCTAGCTATGCACTAAAAATCTACTTCTATGTGTAGCTACATTGTAAGCACTATAACACGCATTATATGTGCTACATCGAGTTCCAAAAGCATTAAAACTAAAAATAAAACCGAATTCAAATGTGAAAATGGAGGGAAAATTGAATTCCATGAAACATGAGGAATTTTATCAAGGTACATACCAGAGGTCCATATGTTGTTGAGCAATTGTGACGTTGAATGCACTCGAATTAGTGTGTGTTGTAGGGAATCACCATCTTGCTCCAATTGCACAATTTACTCAATCACTCTCAAACTTCAAATTGCAAATGCACAAATGATTTAAAAATCACCTTTTTAACCTTTTAAGGGCTAATTAAGTGGTATTTTTATGGGATTGATTTATTTTATTTACGAAGAGGGCTTAACCCATTCATTCATCACAGGGGCAGTTTCAACATTGTTTGTCGGTAGATAAATTGCTTCAATACCAAATCATCATCAATTCAACATAAAATCATAAAAAAAATCAAATTTCAACATATCCTAAAAAATAAAAAAATCACAGATTTATCTCTTGAGGGGGCATATATCCATTATCATTCAAAAATTAGCATCTAGGGCATCAATTTTTTTGTTTTTCAGTACCAACAACAAAATTTATTATTTGAAGCAATATGTAAACACATCACTTCAAAGAGGGGAAAAATGTATACACCTAAAAATGGTCTAGATAAATCTGATTAATTAAATACAATTATTTGATTAATTAACCTTTAATTCATCTATTTATTAATAAATAGAAATATTTATTTATATGATTCACATTCTATTTTCTTCTATTAAATAAAAAAATTCAATAGTTTGTTTTATTTAATTATCTAATTCTTCTATCTTAATTAAATAAATAAACTCAATAGTTTGTTTTATTCAATTATCTATTTCTTCCATCTTAATTAAATAAATAAAATCACATAGTTTGTTTAATTATCATCCCCTTTTATTAAATAAACAAATTTTAATTGTTTTATTTATTAATATATCTTCCCTCCAAAATTGAATAACTCGAATTTCCAATTGAGCACATTTCTACAACTTTTCTCTCAATAAAGTTGAAAGCTTCAAGTTGCATTCAATTTTATTTAATCTTTCTGGCCAATTTCAGAAAAAACATTAAACAGTTGGAAATAGTTCGCTTCATGGATCCACAATTTCTTTTTGACCATTTGGCACAATGTTTTGCTGAGAGAAAGCATTTCCCCTTCTTCCTCACCAATTTATTCATCTTCTACCATTGATTTATCCAGATCAAATTTGAACTATTGCTTGCTACCACATCATAATTTTCCTTTAAAAATATATAAAAGAATCCTCTTTCTATAGGAAATAGATCCCACTTTTATCCAATTTTATTTTGGAGGAATCATATTAGAGCATACAACATTTGAGCAATCAGTAATTTAGAATCTATTAGCATTCATAATCACAACATATCATATCAGTTACATCTTAGTTTACAATAATTTATCATATCATTTCATATCAGTATCACAGTATCATTATCATAGCTTTCATTATCAATCATTTCATCACAGTATATCATTTATTTTACCATTCTAATTCTCTACGTTGTCATTTTAACAATCACAGTGTACACAATCTGAGGGCCACTTTGATTTAATAAATCCTTGGAGTTAGAGAGCAATGGAATGATTTTAGAGATTTTATTATGCTTCAAATAGATTAAATCTATCATTTGAATTCTCTAATAGTTTTTCATTAAGGTGTGTTGTTATTGCTTCATTCACACATATTTCCCACACACATAAAATGGCAACCACCGTGGGACCAAATCCCATTGCATCTTAGTTTACAATAATTTATCATATAATTTTATATCAATATCATAGTATCATTATCATAGATATCATTACCAATCATTTCATCATAATATATCATTTAGTTTACCATTCTCATTCTCTAGGTTGTCATTTTAACAATCATAGTGCACACAATTTGAGAGCCACTTTGATTTAATAAATACTTGGATTTAGAGAACAATGGAATGATTTTAGATATTTTATTATGCTTCAAATATATTAAATCTATCATTTGAATTCTCTAATAGTGTTTCATTAAGGCTTTTTATTATTGCTTAATTTACACATATTTCCCATGCACACCAGCAACTACAATCTCCTAGATCAGCCTAAGAAGACCCTCACATAGATTTCAGTCTTAGAACTATTGAGGCTATGCCCCACACATAGGGAGATCTTAGAGAAAGCTTTATCCAAGTCATCTATCCTCAAGGATATTGATACAAATCAGTTTCAAGCTATGGTAGAGAATATCACTAATCTTCTCACCTTCTCAGAGAATGACCTATCATCACAACCATCTCATAATTGTGCTTTACATCTTGAGGTTTTCATTCATAAGAAAAAATTAAAAAGAGTCTTAGTAGATGGAGGTGTTGGTTTGAACATTTGTACCCTTTTGTTTATTAAGAACCTGGGCTATTCAAATGATACTATTGAGAAAGCAAAGAGTATCACTATCAGATCCTATAGCGACAAAGAGCGGGTATCACAAGGCATCATTGCACTACCCATCCAAGTGGGACCTATCATTCTAGAAACTACATTCCAAGTGTTAGATCCTAATGTTGCTTATAACATCCTACTTGGTCGATGATGGATCCATTCCCTAAAATTTGTAGCCTCGACCTATCATCAATGTGTAAAGTTTCCCTTCAAGGGGAGAGAGATTACTATCCATGGAGATCCTAAGCCTTTTTAATATTACAAGAATCTCAAGGAAATTTTCTATAAGATACCCAAAATACCCAAGAATGACAAAGGTCCTACACCTTCTACCTCATTTGTTGACCCATCATCCCTTACATCTACCTCAACAACAAAAACTTCCATTGTGGAGAATATTCCCGACATTAAAGTTGTGATCTAGGATGATGGTTTTGGGAACATTAAGCTAATGAAGAGAACCTTTATCTTAGGAGAGATACCTTTTTCTCCTCAATCTCATAGGAAACCCACATCTAGAAATAAAAATCCTAAAACCATCAAGATGGCAGCTACTACCTTCACCAAGTGGGGAGATTTGAATCAAGAAGATGTCAATGAGGAAGATATATCTAAAATCCTCTATTAGGATGAATGATCTATGCCCACTCTTCCCATGGAAGATGATAACAAAGGCTTACAGTTGATGAAGGGTGGGTTATAACAGGAATGAGAAGCTAGGATAGAATGATAATGTTTTGCTAGAATCCATATTTCTTGTGAAATGACTAAAGAATCTTGGCCTAGGTTGTACTACTAGCAAGTTCACCCTTATTGGTAGAGGTACTTCTGCTAAATGAGTTGAAACTTCCTCTTGGTTATCAAAATCATATGAAACAACCTTAGATGGCTTCCCCTTGATGTTACTAACCTATTTGAAAAAAACTCCCTCTTCATTGTATCCATTACTTCCTTTGCTCAAAGCAATCAACCAACTAAAATATGCCTATTATACCCACAACTCATTAACATGGACCAATAAGGACCACTGATTCTTGATTTATTCAAAAATGATGAAGCAATCATGGAATTCATGGGACTCCATGAAAACTTACCATGGGAAGATCACAATGCAGGTCTTGACATAGTGCTAGACATAGGGGAATACTATGGGGAGATGATTGAGTCCTTTAGTCGCAAAATTGAGGAAATGCAGCTAACATGTAGATCTTTGAGTGAAAACCACATTATGGAACTCTCTGATCCTAAAATAGTAAAAAAAAAAGGATGCATCTAAAAGTGAAAACCTCTCTAAGGCACCCAAGGATGAGGGATCCAACCTTCCCCTTAGTTCAATGCATCTAGAAAATTCAACAATGTTAGTAGAAAGGGCTACTCTAGTCAATTTGGGTACAAACAAAGCACCTAAGATAAATTTCTATGTTGAATCATTGTTTGATGAAGAACAAAAAAACCTAGCAGCATTCTTGAAAGAGTGAAGAGCTAAGTTTGCATGGTCATACACACGTATGCCAAGGCTTGATCTAGAAGTGGTTGTGCATCACTTAGTAGTCTATCCTGAAGCCAAGCCATTCAAATAGAAATTAAGGAAGATGCACCCTCAAATAGAACTCTTGGTGAAACTAGAGTTATAAAATATTCTTGATGTTGGATTCATCCGAGCAATAGATTATCATGAGTGGGTTTCAAACCTGGTACGATTCTCAAAACCAATTGGGGGCATCAAAATTTGCACTAATTTTAGAGACTTGAACAAATCATGCCCAAAGGATGATTTCCCTCTTCCTAACATTGACCTCATAATGGAATTAACAGCTGGGCATGAAATTTTATCACTCATGGATGATTTTTCAGGCTATAATCAAATCATGATTGCCAAGGAAGATCAACACAAAACTATATTCACTTGTCCATTGGGAACATATTGTTGGAACATGATTCCATTCAGGTTAAAGAATGCACATACAACCTATCAAAGAGAAATGAAACTCATCATTCATGACATGATCCATAAAATAGTTGAAGATTATGTGGATGATATTTTGGAAAAACCAGAGAAAATAAGTGAGCACATATAAGTCTTAGGACCCATCTTTGATAGAATTGAAGAGTACAAGGTACAAAGTGTGACTTTGAGGTCACATCAAGAAAACTACTTAGCTATATCATCTCGCAAAGAGGGATATAAATTGATCCAACAAAAGTGAAATCCATCCTAGACATGGAACTACCACAAGCATTGAAGCAGATGAGAGGATTACAAGGAAGATTGCAATTCATCAGAAGGTTCATAGCGTGACTATCAGATAAAATCCATCCTTTTTTGCATCTTCTCCATAAAGGAATGACCTACAAGTAGGTTGAGAAGTGTGATAAAGTTTTTTAGAAGATCAAATATTATCTATTGGCACCTCCAGTGCTCATATTTATGATACTGAATAAATCATTGATCTTATATATCTCAACAATATCAATAGCACTAGGAGCTCTTCTATCACAACATGATGAGAATGGAAAGGAAAGAGGTATCTATTACATCAACAACACCTTGGTGGGATATGAAATGAACTATTGAACCATTGAGAAAGTGTTCTTAGTAATATTTTTTTCTTCACAAAAATTTAGACACTACATGTTGTATCAAATCAAACTCATTGCAAAGATTGACCCATTGAAATACTTGTTATCCAAAGAAACTCTCACTAGGCGAATGACCAAATGGGTAATGATCTTAACTAAATTTAACATAGAGTATGTGGAGCATAGGGAAATGAAAGTAAAAGTTATCACATACCAGCTAGCAAAGGCATCTATCCATATAGAGAACCCCTTCATATCTGAGTTCCCTAATTAATTAGTGTTCCTTATCAATCTCACTACTCAATGGAAAATGTACTTTGATGGATCATTCAACCAACATGGATAATTAGGAGAAAGTGTTTGTTTCATCACCCCTGAAGGTGATTTCATTCCAAAGTCATACAAGATACCATTTTCATGTACTAACAACATTTTTGAGTATGAATCCCTAATCATAGGTCTAAGGATAGCAGTTCAGCGGTAGATACAAGAGATGAAGTCTATAGAGACTCACAACTAGTTATCAATAAAGTCAATGAAAACTACCAAACTAAGGATGGCAAGCTTACTCCTTACAAGAAGATAGTGGAAAGTCTCATGGACCTTTTCATAGATATAACTTTTGAGCAGATTCCTTGCATGAAAAATCGAGCAAAAAATGCCAAGGAAACAATCAGATCAATGTTAGACATGTTAAACAACATCCTTCAATGTGAATTATTGGTAGAAAAAATTCTTGTACCAACCTTAAAAATCCCTTAATCTGAATATGTGTGTGTTAGTGTTGGTCCTAGATCCCCATGGTATTGTTGGGGTATGATACCATTGAGAGGGGGCTGAATCAATGGTATGAAAAATTTCAAACACACTTGAATTAATCTTTTAAGACTTTTCCCTTCTCAAATGCAAGATTATAATAGGTCAAGTATCAAGTGCAACATCATGTATGTAATTATTTCAAACATGTCTCATCACAAAGAACATACAAACATCTTCAATTTGACTTGATCAATTTGCACCAATTTATGCTCATGTTATTTCAATGATTCAAAAATTCATTTATTGAATGTAACATCATAAAAATTAAATGTGAAATACTTGAGAAAAATCAAAGATATTCAGAAGAAAGAAATCACACCATACATAATTGTTTTTCATGAGTGGAAAACCACTCGATAAAATGCCTCACTGGCTTAATCAAAATGCCTCACTGGCAACAAAATCCTCATTGGATACAAAATGCCTCACTAGAAAAACAATAATTCTCATCAAATAATAATGCAAATAATAGGACAAAGTATAATATTTGTTTATTTATAAAAAAATTCTTGTTTTGTCTCAACTACATAGGAGACACAAGAATCTAAAAGTATAAACCAACAAAAATTTGCACCTTAAGTGTCTTCAATGCCCATTGAAAAAATTCTTATCAATTCTTTCAATATAAGATAGAAAATGATAAATGTTAATAAAGTATATAATCCATATATGTGTTGTCACACAACATGGTTAAGTGATTTCATCTTTCCGATCAACCAACCAAACGCCATTTTCTGAAAGCATTTTATATACAATTTTTTTCTGAAAACTTAAAGTATCATCAAATGGAGATAACTACCATAAAGATACCTATTACCAATGATCAATTCCATACACTTCAATCCTTGCATACTTGACTAGTGAAGCTAAAAACAAAAATCCACTACCTGAAACTAGAGTTTGTTTGCCACCATACCACCATCATTGTCAATTCACCGTCCACTATGATTTCTTTAAACCCTAACTTGTCTACCTCATGCCCTAATGACACTATGTGCAATCCCTCAAAAAATTATTTCGATAATATTCCTTTCAAAAATATTAAAGTATGTGTGATAAACTACCCAATCAAATGATCTCCAAAATCAAACATAATAATATGTATACCTGTTTACAAAAAAACACTTTATTATTTCGTAAGATAAATGCAATGATACCTTCAAATACCAGGACCACGTGTTGGTCAAAAATATCAAATACCAAACAAGTCTAATGCCCAAGTGTTGATGTCAAACTTATCACCATGTGAATGTTCAAATATATGATGCCTTGTTAGTCTACCTTAACTTCCACAATTCCCAAAGATGTATGTCGACACTAAAATTCATAACATTGTAATTGATGTATATTATAGTCAGAAAATGATGTGTATTTTGAATTGTATAATAAGAACCTCCCTTATGTCTTATATCTATGTACAAATATAAATGTGCATAAGTAAAGACTAAGACTTATGCCAAAGTGGAAAACTCAACATCAATCATTTATAAAAAAATTGATCAATGATAAATGAATATAAACCAAGTATACCAATATATCAGCTATATGTAAACCAAGTATGTCATCCCTATATGTTGTCTTAAACACCAATGTTAGTGTCACTCATAAACACATAAAATATAAGTTGCCTTTATAACCAAACCAAAAGTATTCAATGAATACCACAAATGTATGAAAAGATATGTCACCTGAATATGTATGTCTCTTGTAGATATGTACCAAATCAATCATGTAACCAACCCAAAGTAAAACATGATAATCATTAAAATGTAGAAAACCTTAATCATATACCAACATTGTAAGTGAAAAAACAACCCTTAACATCAATTCCAAAATCAATGTCAATTTATCTACCTTAGTAGAGGAATACTTCCATCTGATATCACCTTTAACCTTAAAAGGACCTTTGTCAAGGAGGCATCCTAATTTGTGATCCTAGGTGATACCCTATACTGTCTAAGCATCGAAGGAACATTGCTATGATGTCTTAACCAAGAAGAAGCCTTGACTGCTTTAAAAAAAGCACACGATGACATATGTTATTCCCATTCTAACAATATGACATTAGCTAAGAAACTATTGAGGATTGGTTAGTACTGTCCAACCATGGAAAGAGAAGCCCATCAATATGTGTAAAAATGTGTCCAGTGTCAATAACATGGAGATTTGATCCATGCTCCAAGTCAAGAATTGCACCCAATGATCACACCCTAGCCTTTTTCACAGTGGGGACTTGGCCTCATAGGGAGGATCACTCCAACCTTGTCCAACAACCACAATTTTATCATAATAGCCACTGAGTACTTTACCAAGTGGGTTGAAGCCATTCCTATGACCTACATAATAGGGAAGAAAATTTCCATGTTTATCTTGAATTACCTAATCTATCATTATGGTGTTTCGTAAACCCTTATCTCAGACAACATAACACCCTTCAAGAATCAAGATGTAAAATAGCTATGTCAAAGATTCAACATCCAACACAAATTCTCTACCTCATATTACGCCTGGGGAAATGATCAAGCTAAGGCTATGAACAAGACCATTCTAAAGATCCTAAAGAAAATAATCAACGAAGTTGGCCATGATGGGCATCTACAATTAAATCTCACTCTCTAGTCCTATCAAACCCATTTTCGCACGCCTATAGGAGAAACTCATTTCTCCCTGGTTTATGGATCATAAGCCATTTTCCTATTGAGGTTGAGCTCCCATCATTGTGAGTATCACTATAGAACCTGATCACCAATGAAGAATATAGAGTATCCTAGTTGAATGAGCTAGCATTCCTATATGAGTGTCATCTTCACACTCTTAATCACTTACAAGTATACCAAAACTGACTGAAATAGAGATATAACATGAAGATCAAATGTCATTCTTTCCAGGTAGGGAATCTTGTCCTAAAGTAGAATAAAATAAATCTTCTAGATCAAGATAGTAAATGAAATTTTGAGCCTAATTTGGTTGGGTCCCTTTATCATCGCATCAAGCTATAGATCAAGAGCATACCAATTATCAATTCCTGAAGGTGAACCCTTGTAGGAACAAACCAACAACTTGCATCTTAAAAAAATTTATGCCTAGCATTGAGGGGTATAAATTTGAAAATTAAAAAAAATCAAAAAATGATCAAAGTCCAAAAATATAAGAAAAGGGATTGAAAAATTAAAGAAAAATAATCATCCTCTAGTGAAAAACACTTTGTTGGAGCGTTTCTCAAGTACCTTGGTGAAAACCTCGCAAACAAGCACCTCACGTAACTAAAGTACCTCAATATATTCTTTGGCTCTTTATCGTATCCCCTTTAAAACTACTTGGCATATTTTGAAGTTCAGTTTGTCCTACCTATATCAAGGAAGTCTATTGCATGACGTGGGGGGAAAACTAGTATGATCATATCGGGTTCTTGTATATATTAAGGTTATCATAAATCTCATCAAAAATCCTGAAAACATTCATAAAACATTCGTCAAAAAATCCAAAAAAAATAAAATCCTAAATAGCTAAAATATAAAAATATTAGAAAATTGTAGAGTCAAAATAGAAAACATCCAAAACACACATCCAAATCCCTAAAAAGGTCGAACATCGATAATCTAAAAATATTACCTTATCAAACTACAAGTCTCTGAGCTTGAACATAGGCAAGGCCATCATTTATGTGCCCCTGAGACACACTAGGTTAGTCCTTTAGGAGTCCTTCATAATAAAATAACATTCCATTAATTCTTAATATCTCATCTTTAATAAGTTGAGTTAGTCAAACTACATGGTCTCTACATGTTTAACATAGGCAAAGATTATCTTTGATCAATCCCCAAGGCCCCTAGGATAGGTCTTCTAGGTTAGGTTATTGGTCGAAACTCTCGAAAACAACTAAACATTTAAATATCAAAAAACCCCTAAAAATTCAAAAATTCAAAAAAATCCCTAAACATTCAAATATGGAAAAATAAAAAACATTCAAAAACATTGAAAAGACCTAAACAACCTTAAATAATCGAAATCCAAAAACATTCACATTAACTTTCAAAAAGATTAAAAAGAGCCTCAAAATATTTTTCAAAAAATCAAAAACATAGAAATAATCCAAAAAATTGAAAACCACCCATCTCATCTCACTTTCACCCACAAAAAACCTCCATCCATAATACATCAATCATCATCTTCAACTTTTGGTAAAACAAATAGGAAAAAGGTATAGCAAGTCATAAAGTGAGAACCTAAGTGTCAAAATCAAAAATCTAAATCATAGGTAAATGCGTTAGTGAAGTTTATATTAATGGGTTACCTTAAATCTCGTCATCATCCTACATCAGACAACCCCTGATGAACATGTCCTCGGATTTATCGTTCATACAATGGACATTAGTATAAGGCATCACCTTAGCTAAAATAAACTAGCAAGAGATATAGATAACACTGACTATTTATCTTTTATCTTTTCTTCTAATTTATCTTAATAACCTATTCCAAGGACCTCTCGATGTTGTCTATCAAAATTATTTAGAGAGAAAGGAGTGGGAAATCGATCATTATCTTTCGTTTTTTCTTCTTGTGGATACTAGGTGATCCCACAATAGTGGTTTATAATTTTGGGACAAACTGGACACTGCAATTATTATTTTTAACTAAATCTTCACTTTCGGGGTCTTTTATCGGCTAAACTGTGAGGAATTTGGAAATGATGCAAACTAGAGTCTCATCACATTTTGTCTCTAGATTCTAAAAATATTTTTTTCAAAATTTTTGGAATCAGATTGCACTTTTTTTTCCATCTCCCACGAAAACTAGTTTTTTTGAGAAAACAACATTTTTAAAAAGTGACGCTCACCGTATACAACATAACTTTTTTTGTATGGAGGATAAAATTCTATTTTTTTTGAATTTAGATTTTTAACTACGGTATCTAGCACTTTCATTTGGTCTCATAGTTTTTTATTGAATATTTTTTCCTTAATCAAGTTTCAAAGTCAAACCAATTGCAATTCAGACATAGGCGGACTGTATACAACATAACTTTTTCTATATGAATCGAAATTCAATTTTATTTTTTTTAATGGATCAAGGACATTAATACCCAGCCTCAACATATTTTTAAAATTTTTATTTCGATAATCTGCTGTTTTTCCACATGTGCAGACCAGAGATTTTGATTTTCAATGAAAAACCTATGTTTAATAAAACTAAAAAATAAAATACATAATAAAAGCAAATCATATTAAAATTATATTCGAAAAATAGCTCATTCTGAGGACTATCATTATCTAGTTGGGTTTCTATATTTTTCTGCATTTTCATTTTCAAATTGTGCTTCGAACGACAATTTTTCCTAAAAAAAATTATTTTTTTTAGGAAATTGGGGAAAAAGGGTGTTCAGCCGACATCCTTTAAGGGGTTCGGCCGAACCTACTTTACACTAAAATAATGAAAAAATTTCACGGGGTCCGAGAAAATGATGGGTTTTTTTTTTTTTAATTCCTATTAAGGGGGTTCAGCCGAAACCCTTTATTTTAATATTTCTGGCTCACATGTCAAAGGGGTTCGAACAAACAATTTGGTTCGGCCGAACCCCTTCACTTTGTGTAGAGGGAAAAAATGACTTTTCCCTTCCTCCACAAAAGTGTTCACCACTTATGTGGGTTCACCCTACTCTTATAAAATAATCTTGGTGCATACTTGCTTAGTTTTGTGTGGGGAGGTTGTTTGGGGTAGATTATTGACTATTGTGTATGCTTTGGTCCAAGATATTCTTAACTACTAAACTAAATTCCAACAATATTTTTGTATGTCAAGGTTTGAAAAAGAATTATCCTATCTATTTGCAGAGACAAATTCCATTACACTATATACAATCACATCCTGGTTATCAATACCTTGATGCATCATGTCTATTTTTTATATAAAACAATAAGGAATGACAAAAAATATGAATCCTGAGATATGAGAAAATCATACATCATCATCATCCTACATATTTCATCACCATCTCCAATAAAGTCTCAATGGATCATAGACTTGTTGGATCTTTTGAAGCAATCATCAAAATCAATGTTCAATCATCTTTTATTCTTCTATCTTCTCTCTATGCTAACCTTGTATCATGACAGTCATCAAAATCATCATTAATGCATCCATCTTGCATCAACAAGTCATCAACATGCATACATCACAACACATCATAACATATCATAAAATATACATCCTACATCATCATTATCATTTAAGTTGCGATGAATAATATAGATTTGTTATTCTAAGAATCCTAAATCGTTGCACATGTATCATTAACATACATTGCATTATCATATCATAACCATGAAAATTTTCATTATCCATCCATACATCCATATGTGTACATCATCATCTCATAAAACTACATAATAAAACACACAAAAATAAATACATCCATATCATTTGAATACGCATCACATAAGCATATCAAATCATCCCATGGAATATCATGAAAAAGATACTGAAAAAGAATATTGCATTGCATCAATTCATCATGTATTATCATCACATATCGCATAAGCATAAAATAAAAAAAGTACACCCATACATAATAATATATAAGCATCACATCACATCAACATTAAGTGCATCCATACATCAATAAAACATGAAATAAAAGTCACATCACATCATGAATCTAAATCATCTCATGTATATATCAAAAAATAATGACTGTCATGGTAGAATATCTTAATTAGTGTATGTATATCAAATCAAGAGTACAATATGCATGAGGCTATCAAAAATAAGCCCATGAATGTATATTTTTATAAATAATTGGGAAATTGATTAAAAAAGTGGTTATAGTATAGCTAGCCTTAATGGTTGCTCGAATAACCCCTAACTGATAGTTGATCCTCACTTCTAGGTGGTGCCTCGCTCCTCTATGAAAATTTAGGTTGTCACATCTCTCTAGGGACATCTTCATGATAGTGTATCCTATAGTATACAACCTCTAAGATTTCCTCTTTGTATAGTCAGGCTAATACTATCCATCCATGTGATGTTGCAGTCAGTACCTCCAGTTGTTGTCTCTGCCCAATATCTTGGGCTAGTTGCATATCCAATTGTTGTCGCAACTAGACCTCCTGGTCTCTCTATGTTGTCATAGCCTATAGTTGTTGTCGTAGTGAATCCATCTCTCCTTGTAGCTCATCTCTCTCAGTAGTGAGATCTTGAATCGATTCTTGTGCCTACACATCTTGCTATATAGGTGGAGGAGGTGGCAGTTCCCTCAAAATCTATCCAACATGTTTCCCATCATGCTGCTCATTATGCTTCCCTTGATCTAGCTATTGTCAGTGCCCACAACCTAGCACCTGGTCATGTCCCTAGACTCTACCTCCATCTTAGCATCTATCTCAGCTTTCATCCCTACCTCAGCCCTTGCATCTACCTCTACCTCTGCCTCTTCCAAGGTATGCCCATGTTGGATCTATAAGGTGTATGGGTGGCCTAAACCATGCATCATAGCCTAGAGTGGTCCCCACATTTGGGAGACCTTGATCATAACCTCATGGATATGAGACAAGTGCTCAAAAATCATTGATTGCCACTATGGGATCAATGACATCCCCCCATGATGCCTCTCTTTATGACCTAGCAAATACAATACTATATTCTTCCACTGGTACATCTTGGGTCTCTCCAAAATTACAGGTAACATGGTCTAGAATGTATCACTCAAAAATGGTGTGCTCCTTGCCCTAGATATACATAGTCTATCGTGCAAAATCAATTTGCTACTAGTCATCATACCATTGCCAATGTTGGAGCCAAGGCCCCCATCTGAAAACTATCATTTCATCAATGACACGATGGCAATATGATAAACCTATGGGGCCTGTATGCTGCAATGTCATCGACACCTTATACCTATAAATAACGAGCTAGTCCTAGTAGGGTCACTCCTACTCCAATGGTCCTACCCTCTTTTTAGATGGCCTCATACATATCATGATACATGGAGGCAAGGAAGATTGAACCCCAAGCATACATGATGTATCTCCTTATCATGTTGTCCCAAGCTAGACCCCATCTAGGACTAAACCCTCTACCTTGCAAATTATAGTGCCAAAAAATAATCTAAAAGTGTCAACATAGTTGCGATAGAAATCTAGATCAATTTTGGAGCTAATGAGAATAATTGATCATCTGTGTAAATGAAAGATACATGCATCTCTCCCAACATTGGTGGACCATAAATGACACACTCTCCATGAATGGGAAATTGTAGAATATGCCACACATTCTCAACTATGATGGTCGCTTCCCTAGTGGTAAGTGGAATGAAGATGTCTCGTTGTTCCATCTCTCGACCAACACTATCATCAAGGCAAGATGAGTCCAAATATCAGGCATAGAGGTGAAAATTCCTAACCCTAGTCTCCCCAATTGCTCCATCTCCAAGTCATCAAAGTATTTGGCTACAAACAAGATCTCATATCTGTGCTCTTGGGACATCAATGTTGTTGGATCCTCCTACATGCATCCCAGACACAACATCAATTTACTAAAAAAGTCAAAAGAACTAATAATAATAAAAGACTTTTCACCCCAAACATCAATAGTGTCATTGAAATCAATAGTATCATTGATGTTAAGGTGTATCACTATATTAAATTTAGGGGTGTGTTTCCAATTTGGAAACATGCATTTCTTCACTCAATAGTGAATTAGTATTTGGGTTTGTCACTATAATTAAAAATTGGGATGCATCACTATTTGTTACATGCATCTTCCACAACTTTTCTATGTCACTAAACCAAAAAAGAACATGTGTCACTCTATTACCCTTGCAACTCTATTATCAAATGCGTTGTTGAAGTAAAATCTTGTGGTGTGGTGCTCAATGAAACATGCGTCACTAAAAAATCAATAGGGACACTTTTGACACTTTCAAAGCATCACTATACAATGATGCAATGTTTCACCTAGCTTCGATACCCTATTAAATGCACCTAAAATCAAAAATCAAGGGAAGTTTCAAATCACATACCTAAGGTCCTGCATCTACACATTGTTGGTACTCTCGAACTCGATAAGAAATTGAATGGGGAGCACACAATAAGCCATTTTGCTGAAGGTTAGGGCTCCAAATATAATAAATATTAAAGGTGTGAATGCACAAATCACTTGAAATTAATCCTTCCTCACCTATTTATTCTTCAAAAAGGAGAAAAATGTAGACACTAAAAAATGTCTTGAATGATAGCATATTCTCAAATCAGGTATACTAACATCATTTCCTCTTGAAACCCATCCTCTTTTCACTTATTTAATTATATTAGCTTAGCTATTTAATTAATTACATCATTTTCATCTATTAACCTAATTTATTTAATCGGGTTAATTCCCCCTTTCATGCTAACATTTCATCTCATTAAACTAAATAAATAAAACTATTTAATTTAATTCCCTAAGTTATTTAATTAAATAACCCTAAATTTATTTAATTAAATGTCATTTCACCTTTCCCCCATTCATTAAATCACTTAATTTAATAAATATCATTTTAATTCTTCTAAAGCCCCCTAATTATATGATTAACATTGTTCAATTAACAATTACGAATTCCCCCCACTTGCAAAGTGGAGTATTCCTCCTTTACACATTCCTTTGAAAGGGGAATATTCCTTCCTCCCCCTTTTTCACAATTAAACTTTGTTTTAGTTTACAAAATATCCTTTTTCCTCACCCATGAGAATATTCCAAAGCACATTCTCTCTCTTCCAATCATTTTAAAAAAATGGAATATTCTCACTTAGCTTCATGTGCAAGCTAGCTTGTGTCTTCTTGTGCAAGTTAACTTTTGACCTCTTGAGCAGGTCAAAAGTGTTCTTGTTTGAAGGAATGAAAACCCTTTATTAAAAACCATCTTGTATTCTCACCCATTGATGAGAATCCATGATCCATGCCTCCAATTTCCTTCATCCTTGACCATTGATTATCTTTTTTGATCTCAACCCTCCATTTCTCATTTTCTTTCCTATAAATAGATCAGTATTTGGAGATAAATGGATCCATATTTTTTTAGAAAAAAACTTATGCTATTTAAATCACTCACACTCAAACTCATGTTAACTCACATTTATAATAATTTAGTTTAAATTAGTTGCATAATAGCTAATCTTCCATTAGTGGCTTCCATAATGCATCCATTTAGCTAATTGGATAACTACAATTTGAATCTTTTAAGTATAAATATTATTTAGAATTAGCTAATCATTTGTATATCTTCATCATTTAGCATAAAATCATGTATAATTAGCTTTTATCATGTTTATTTAGATTAAAATCATGTTTTCATTCATATCTCACAACCATTTCATCGATTCTCATTAATAGAATTGATTGAATCAAGCCCACAAATCCACATGATTGGGAAAGGGTTGTCATTTCAGATCAACATGAAACCAATCTCACAATGGGATAAGTTTTAGATGAGCTAGAGCAGACATTTAAATGCTTTCCTAGTTTATAATTTCTAGTTTCAATAAATGTTTAGTTTAACTTTCATTTGAATGATTTTTTTGAGATTTGACATTAGTGGCTTTGTTATGCTTTGATTATTCATGGATCAAGTGTAATTGGCCTATACTAAGCCATTGGTCACAAGTACCAAAGTGACTCTAGTTGAACTAATGGAATGTAAAAAACAGGATGATGAGAAAGTCACTAATTTTATAGCATGATACCAAATGCTTTATTCACAAGTAAAAATTTAAATTCTTGATTATGACCTTCAAATATTTTTTATTTCCATCTTAGAAGACAAAATTCAAACAAATCTTTAGCTGATGATATTTCCCTCCTTTATACACTTATGCACAACCCTTTATGACTATCAAATTTTGATTAGAGTCATGATGAGAAAAATCCACCCAATCGTCCTGAAAAGTTAGAATATACACCTCAAAATAGTTACCAATATTTCAAGAAAAAAAAAAGGTGATTTGTACAACTTATTTCCCCTCAACCAAATTAACAGGCTGATAAAAAGGTGGCTTCTATAAATATGACAAATCCTTTTTCCTTTGGGGATAGGAATAGGAAATTTACCCCTCTACCCGATACCCTTCATAATATCTTGTTGCAGCTCATAGAAAATAATACTTTCCTTACCTATAGTTAGAAATATTGATCCTAATAAACCATTACCCTCTAACTATAGAAAAAATTCTTGTTGCCATTACCAACAAAAAAATGGATATGATACTGAATATTACAAGTCTTAAACATCTTGTGCAATACCTCATTGATTATTATGCCAAGAGTACAATATTTCTTAGAATACGACTTTCCTCTTA
The DNA here is from genome assembly GCA_007115665.2 of Sequoiadendron giganteum. NCBI lineage: Eukaryota > Viridiplantae > Streptophyta > Pinopsida > Cupressales > Cupressaceae > Sequoiadendron > Sequoiadendron giganteum. The sequence continues at coordinate 463,160,607 of CM021100.1, forward strand.
GTGGTGATGTGACACATTACATTCCCTAAGTTGTGGATATGCTACTCTTGACTTGTCCTCTCTTGGAGACATTAGGCATGATGTTTGCTAAGAAGACCTTACATGAAGAAAAAAAATCAATGAAGTATCACCTCAATAACATAAAAGTTTCCTCCAAGAGTAAAATATTTCTTAGAATATGACTTTCCTCTTAGTGGTGATGTGACACATTGCATTCCATAAGTTGTGGATATGCTACTCTTGACTTGTCCTCTCTTGGAGACATTAGGCATGATGTTTGCTAAGAAGACCTTACATGAACAAAGTAAAATACCTTTGAACAAAAACTTTTACTAGTATTATTATTCATAAGTGTTTGGAATAATGGAGCTTGCTAACCTAATGAATCTCGAACCCTAAATTCAAGGCCACTTAGCATAACAAAAATTTCTTTCCTATTGATCCTTGGCTAGAATTGTGGCACCTTATTGAAGTTATTAGAGTAATAGCTTTGGTATGGAAAGTACGATGAGAAGCTGACACAAAGGCATGGCTTTCTCATTGTTGGGTGAGAAGTTGACACAAAGGAATGAATTTATCACTAAGAAACCTTATTGGAAGACTCTCCTCTTGGACACCTTGAAGTTCTGATACCTCAGAGTGAGCCCAAAAACCAATAGCTTAGATGTGTTCCACATTGCGTTGGAAAATCTAGGCTTGATTCTTCTTGGTCTTTGATGTTGTATGATTGTGCATCTTTTTTATTGTTCCATGCATAAGTGTCTTGAATTTCTACTTTAGTGTGAGTTTGACATGGGTTCATCCTCTCACTAAAGAGGGAAAAATTTAGTGTAGGAAAAAGTATCCCTTTTTCCACACTTAATTTGGGAATAATTGATACTAAAATGAGCTTAATGTTACCTTAATTTAGTATTGTAATATTTTTTTCATATTCACATTAAGTTTTGGGCCATTTGTAATAAAATGGACTTAATTTTACCTTGTTCTGGTGTTGTAAGGTGTATCTTTACACTTTCACACTAATCTAGGGATTTACTAATTGATTGAGGTTAATTTTCCTTAATTGGACACTTTAATTCAAATCTAAGCCTAATTAAATGTAAATTTTGAGATATAAAATCTGACATTCATAAATTTCATTGCACAACACTTAAATTTAATTTTTTTGTGTCCTATGTGAGTGGCTGAGGTGTTGGAAAAACAAGGATAGACAACTAAGAGAGGGGGGTGAATTAGTTGTCATAGAATTTAAAACTTATTTAACCTTATTAAACTTTAATCTCAAATATATTAAATAATAGTGAAAGCATGAATCAACAACACACATAACACCGAGATTTTTGTGTGGAAACCTTGTTAGGGGAAAAAACATGGTGGAGGTTAATCCACAAGTTATACCTGTTAAAAGTATGAGAAATGCATAAAGAATGCACATGCATTTAGGCACACTACCTAGAGCTCACTTCTCAAAAAAGACACACTATCTTACATAAGACTTTCAGATTAAATCCATCTGAAGAAATTGAACTAAGAAAGTAGCTTCTTCAAAAGCCTGATTACAGTTCTGATTAGGCACAAAAACACTTCTTCAAACTTCGCTCAAACTTATTCATCCTCTACTCTATTATCGAATTATTTGATCTTTACTCACACATAGCATTGAAACACTTCACATACCACACACTCATTTCTCAAATGAAGAAAATAATCGCTCTTATATATCTGCTACATGGAATTACATCAACAGCTTTATCTACCAAAAATAAAGAATAGATGAATACAAATTGTTGGCCCAGTTTATGAACAAATCTCAATACGCACCAACCAAAGTTATTCAAAACATAATGAAGACCTAAAAAAATATCCTCGAGCATGCCAAACATTCAAAAATTAATCCATGAGGGTCCACAACATGCTACAACCACTAGGTTAGCCAAGAACATGTAAAACTTGAACACACAAAGGAAAAATATTTGATCATGAGCACACCGATCAATGCAAATGTGTAGAAAAGATAGAGCATGATCTAGGAACACCAAAGAACATCGCATGAGCATATGCAACTATTGGCTTTCTTTCAAACTAATGCTTTGTAATTCCCTAAGAGGTAGCCAACCTCTATAATAAAGAACCACAAAGGCTAGTGGCCAAGTAACGAGATTTAGTCAAAGACTAAACCTCCTACACTTTTGGCTCTATGAAAACAAGGTGGGTAAACCTAAGTGTGTTCATAACTTGAATGTTTTATGATTGGTAAGAACACTTCTTCTTACAAATTACAATCCCTACACATGCAATGAGATAGTAATTAATCTGGTATTGGAAGACCAAAGAATAATAACAATTATCTTAAAGCAACAGGACTGGAGATTTCAATATAAGATTTGTATCTTGTAACGAGAAAGGGTTTAATATTTTGGTTTTGTTCATATCTTAGACCACCATGCTCAGAACTACAGCCCCGTGGTAATCCTGAAGGAAATATCCAGTGCCCCATCCATTGGGTAGGATTGATACAAAACATAATCTAGATATTATGGACATATCACCATAATGATTTACATCATGTGAATTCTAGTTTTTAAAACAACACTCCTTAGCAAATCTTGAATATATAATCATAAATACGTAACTCATTTTCAAGAAATTTTATTAACTCATTGAGTTAAGGCAAGAAAATAAAGAACACACTCAAATATACCATTGAAGGTGAATGAATAAGTCATTAATAGGTTCATTCACAACTTATGAAATACAATTAGGAGAGAAATTTTTCCAAAATTATTATGATTTATTGCTTTAATATCTGTAATTACATCAGCATAGCTTGCTTGCTTCATAAAACTCCTGAACATAAAAGATATTAACTAAAACCTTTAAGAAAACTATTGTAAACAAACTGATTGTACATATATTCAAAACCTCCTGGATCCAAAATATGACCCCCAACAATGAGCTGTGAAAACTCCTTTATAGGATAGGAGAGCAAAAAAGCATTGGGCTACATTGTTCATTTCAAATGAATTTCATTCAACATTAAATTTTGGTTCATATTCCTCATCATTAGAAAACATTGTGTATGATCCAAGGAATAAAAAAAAAATGGTTACACAGTAACCAATTGGAGAAGAAACAAAAAAGAATGTTCCATGCATGCACACATCCACATCTACAAGACAAAACACTAGGAAAATCACCGCCCATGAGCAACACACCCAACACCAGCAATCATTTGGTTGACACACGGCCTTGGTAGAAGTGACCGCTTCTGATTCTCATCTCAGTTAGAGGTGAAACCACCTTCTTCTTTTCATCCACATCAGCACGAACTCCAACAACCTGTCACGGTGCCATTGCATTTATTGGTGCAACTGCAAGGACCTCTTTGTTTACACCCATGAGCCCAGTCAAGGTCACAAGATAACAACCATAATCTAAGTCAGTCTTAGAACCATCACTGCCAGACTTGAAGAAAGAGCAACAGGGGAATTACAATGCCCTGACCTCCTTCCCATACCCTGTGCACTTGCCTCAGGAAAGTCTGAAGGACACTATTCCTTTAATTTACGTGAACTCCCTGCACCTATCCTTGCACTTCGGCCTGGCTTAGACTTATCCATTGAAGAAATGTAACTTAGAGACTGCAAACAAATCCACTACCTGGCAACTAGAAAATTGTAATTATGCTATAAAGCAATTCAGTTGTTACTTATAGAATAATCAGGTGCAAGGAGTATCAATTTCCCAAATTTTCACACGGGTATGCGAACGATTAGTGGCTGATATTGCCACCACAAATTTATTTAAGGTGTACAGTGCATCATTGTTTCTATCAGGAGGTTACCACTCACACGCAATGAGATCAGAAGAAAATCCTCTAAAAAACTCGTGCCATTAATAAAATAAGTTTCAGAGCATAAAAGCTCCTCACACGGATGATCACTAACTTATTTGAAATTGCACCGTTGATGTAGAATTGACCTAGCAATTTGGACGACTCAAATTGAGTCAACGATTGTTGAAAATCCACATCACCACCTGGGAAAGAACACAACCAATCATAGCCCATGAAAATAGGAGGTCGCAATCAGATAGTAGGCCCCACCTAGCCCTGTTGCTTCAAGAGCCAAGCCATGTGTCACTTTTTCGCAAACCTCATAGTACTTTAGGAACATTTACTTTTATCGTGTGAGGCCTACGAGGGACGGTCATTATTAATCCCCACCATTAAAATTCCACTGGTGAAATGACATCCATCTATCACTGTTGGTGCCTCGCGAAAAGACCCCACTCCTCCGTATATGATAGATGGTGGCATCTCATAGACCTCGCACTACTTTAGTAATGATGTGGTTGTTGTTGGTACTCAAGTGGTTGATGAAATTATACTCGATGAACAAGTTGAGAAGATTGTTGATGTTACTGACCATTTACATTTCAACCACCATAGATTTGATAACTAGTAAATTTGGAAATACATTTGAAAATTTTAGTAAATAAAAATGTACCATTATTCATCTCTGATTAACAAACTTATTGTTTCACCATGTCCAAATATATTTGTCTTTCAACAAATTTACCTTGGAAAATTTGAAAACCAACTCTCACACTCACTATACAATACAATTTTACAAAATAAAGACTCATTATTTAAACCATATTTCACAACTAAACTTGATAATTAATAAATCTAAAAACAATAATAGAATAGATAACAATTTCAAATTTCTCACATCAACTTTCAAATCATAGAATAACTAATATTGTCAACCCAAAATTCTAACCTCTCAAATCGCATTAATACATACATATCAATTCATATCACTTCTACCATTTATCCCAAGTATGCAATCTCGAATTCCCTCCAATAATTCAAAATTTAGTTTAGCCTTATTTCTATGAGTCACCACAAATGTGTGTTGCAAGCTATCCTTATTCAAAATTCAAATATCTTAGTTTAAGTTTCAAACACTTGTTCAAGACTATCTAAAGACAACTCTTGCAAAATTCTTCCACACACCTATGATAACTTCCATGGTATGTATATTTCAAAGTTGATTTAAGTTTACAATTGTATAACATATTCAATATATGATTATTAATCATATGTATCATTATTTTATTTAGAAACATTAGATACCTATGTAGAATTCCACATATCATCCTTACTTTACACATACACACACTCGAACAAAAGAGAGATCAATAAAACCATTCATAGTTGAGTATATGATACCATCAAATAATTTATATGTTATAGAGATAGATAAATTGATAATTCATATAGCCTTGTTCATTTAGATAAAAATAAGTAAAAATTATCATTTATTTATTATAATTTTATTGTTCATACGTATCATGGTTTTCTTTAGAAATAGTTGTAAACATATGTATCATTCCACCTGTCATCCTTAGTTTACACATACACAAAGTCATCCAATGGATAGGTGCATGAAACCCTTAACAATCGAGTATATGATACCCTCAAATGATATCAATTATATAACCCTTTGTGAACCAAAATAATGATATTTATATAAAACTTTAAACAACAATATGATACAAATATTTTTAACCATTTATGAGACAACACTATGTTATTATATAACTTGAAATCATAGTATCATACAAATATTGAAAGCCCTTTCCAATACAACATCATGATATATATATATATATATAGATCATAGAGATATATAAATTGATGCTTCATATAGCCTTGTTCATTTGCATTAAAATGAAATAAATTTATCGCTTATTTATTGTAATTTTATTGTTCATATGTATCATGACTTTCTTAAAAAATAGTTGCATACATATGTATCATTCCACATATCATCCTTAGTTTACACATACACATAGTCAACCAAAAGATAAGTACATGAAACCCTTAAGATTCGAGTATATGATACCCTCAAACAATAGAAATTTATAACCCTATGAGATAACATAATGATATTTATATATAAATTCAAACAAAATTATGATACAAATAATCATAACCATTTGTGAAACAACATTATGATATTTATCTAACTTGAAACAATAGTATGATACAAATATTTGTAACCCTTTCTAACACAACATTATGATATACATATATACATACATACATGCATACATACATACATACATACATACATACATACATACATAAATACATACATACATAAATACATATATACATACATATATATGATAGAGATAGATAGATATTTGATATATATATATTGATGTTAGATATAGCCTTCTTCATTTACATTTAAATTATTTGGATGTATCATTTTCTTTTTTTCAATTACAATGACTTTCACATGTGTGATAATGTTGTTCTAATTTATATTATAATGTTGTTTCAAAAAGCGTTATAAATATTTGTATCATACTGATGTTTCAAGGTATATATACTAATCATAATGTTGTTTTAGAAAGTTTTATAAACATTTGTATCATACTACTATTTCAATTTATATATAAATATCATAATGTTGTTTCAAAACGGGTTATAAATATTTGTATCATATTGTTGTTTCAAGTTATATATGAATAACATAATGTTGTTTTAGAAAGGATTATAAATAATTATATCATAGAGTTGTTTCAAGTTATATATAACCCATTAACTAATTATATATATCTAAATATATTCCATGATCAACTAACAATTGTAAGAGTTAGAATTGGAGATATGATCATTCAAGGTTTGTATGTAGTTCATGTTTTTTGTCAACATGTTCTTTGTTGATGTGGACTCCTAACACAAAATAACACTCACCACGATTATACCCGTTCCTTTATTTTGAATATATGTATGTGTCTATTTGTTTTCCATTTATTGTTCTTACAATTCGCTCCATGTAGATGAATAATAAAGATCAAGAAAGAACTAGATGAGGGGTAAAGAGAGCTCAAATAATATTTCCACCACACAAGATAGGTGTGAGCCTACTACATAGTGAAGAGAAAAAAGTTATTCATGTCTACCACATAGTCAAGGGAACAATGTTATTCACATTGCACAACCAATCAAACTTGTATCCAAAGTGAAAGTAGTTGTTACAACTAATAAGTTTTTAGTGCAATGGTAATTGTCCATAGATAACACAAAATATTCCATGAGATACATTAAAGACAATATAATATCAACAAAGGGGAAAAAATAAGTGGGGCCTTCTAACAACCACAATGACTAATTGGTTGAATCGTGTTACCTATAAAAAAATTAAAGGGCCCCTAACAGTCTTGAATGATGAGAAAGAGGAATAGGTTTTTGAATAGTTCAAGGAAATGGTTGTTGTTGGAAATGGTTTTGGAATTTGACAATCCAAAGTCTAAAGTAGCACAAATTTTCCAAATGAGGCCAAATCCACTCAAGGATGGAGTTCTTGGTAAGTCTTGGTGGACAGGCTTCAAAATAAGGCATTCAAATAAAACTTTGAGGATAGCACAAGGTAAAGACAAAGACTTTGCATTCAATTTGATGCCAGTAGTGGTTTTTCCATTCTATGAAACATTGAAAAAGGTATACACAACCAATTCATATGGTTTAATGAAGATTTAGAGTTATGATGGGACTAGAATTCAAGCTATATGAAATGGTGCAACGAGAGTGCTTTCCAAAAAGGGAAGTAGAAGTGTATAATACATTATACCCAAGGGCCAAGAATGGGTTGTAATTTTATTTTGTGTAAACATTTCTAGATAGAAGATACCTTGCTTTTACTTTTTCACAAGAAAAAAACACATGAAGAACTATATAGCTCAGTATACTGTAGGTGCATGTATGGCTTCTCAATCCCATGCATGGTTGACAAAAGACCTCTTCAACAATTGGTTGGACCATTTTGATGGTTTTCTACCTAGGGGTGTTGATTGTTTGGAATACTAAGAGGGGGGTGAATTAGTATTCTATTAAACCATTCAGCTATAAACCACCCAATTATTAAGTAACATATGATTGGAAACTAGAATGAAGATATTGAAATGAACATCACACTATAAAACCCATCAACGCCATATTTTTACGTAGAAAAACCAAAATGGGAAAAACCATGGTGAGGATTAGATTACAATATAATATATTTTGATATAGAATATTACAGGGCTTACTACCTGGACTCGTTGTCCTTAGAAGTCTCATAGATAAAATACAAAATGAAATGGCTAACCACCAAGATACAAAAAGATATGGCTTACTGCTAAGAGAATGAATTACTAGAATACACCTCTTATGTGTTGTGTTCAATTCCAATGAGGCTCTGAATGTGAAGTACTACTCTACATAGCAGTCACATAACAATTTTTCTTTGATCCTTGTCTCATTCCATAATACACTACTCGCAATTGATAAATCATTTAAGCTTGCACATTCTCAACATCCCTCATCTCATACACATATTGTTCACACTCATGCACACACACTTCTTCAACTCCAATTTTTTTTATACATATACAAGTATTTTTCATACATGTATTACATCAGTCTAATTAGATGTGAAAAAATCAATCCAAATAGCTCTTCTCAACACCATATAATATTTAAAACATTTTTATCCATGTGGTGTATCATACAACTATAGTGTATATATTTAAACTCTATCAATGATAAATTTTTGTACACAACATAAACCATCTCAACATCCTAGATATGGTTGTTTGAATGAGTCATAATTATGAGATTAAGAGAGTAGAGTCATATCTTTTTTTTTCGTGAATTTCAGACTCAAAAACAAATGTAATGGATCATCAGTATAGAACACTTTCGGTATACATAAACTTATAGTATACCAAAAGTGTTTCCCACAATGTTGACATCAGTGACAACATTGGAACAGTCAAAACATCATATATACACATCATGCTTATGTTGCAGGGATCCCATATTTGAAACACTCTCCCCCTTTGGAATTGATGACAACATGCATATTAAAAACATTTTTACCCAATATAAAGAAATTGAATACTCCCCCTTTCAAGGTTAATGCTTCTCCTTACAAAATTGTTCTTGACAAAAATGTTTTTCCTATAAATTATCTTTCCCTCCCCCTTTAACATCAATGGAAAAGGTCATGAAGGGATCTAGTATAATTCCTAAAATATGTACATGCACCAAAAAAATTGATCAAACATCATAAAAAAAATGTTAACCCAAAGAAGAGGATTCTTTGAGATTCTTCAGGGTATCTTCCCATGTAGCTTTTCTTTCTTCCCACGATCATTTTTCACTTGAAAGAGTCTTGTATGGTAGTTCATTCTAAGTCAAAGACTCTATACCTTATTTCAAACTATTGGTACTGAGATTAATTTATTGTAGATTACCAACACTATCAATGGCTCAAAATACAAGAATATGGTTGATTTTTACCATATCTCTCAGTGCCACAAACTTCTTAATTAATTTTTCTCTTTGATCCTATAGGGAAAATAATTTTTCCTATAGTTGCACAATGTATGACCATCTCTTATTGTTCATGTCATCTACCATGCTATACACATTTGCTTGAGTACTCATTCAAGTTTCACTCTTCCTTATTTTATCTCTTACATTTAATGTCTGATTGGACTAGTTGAAGCAGATTTATAGCAACTCTTGAGATTCTTTATAATAGTACTGCACCTCCTACAATTTCTTCACAACTCTATGATGTGCATCTGGAAATTTCTTCTGCAGACCTATTTCTAGTTTGTACTTCTAGTGGAGAGATGTATACTTTCAAAGAGTTAATCATACTCCTATGATTTTCAACAATTGACATAGAGGAATTGAAGTTGGCACCGAGGATCACTTTTTGCAACTCTTTTAATACTTCTTGAATATTTGTGCTTTCATTCTCATGTTGAGCTCTCTCTAATTCACTTCCTTCTATGATTTCTTATTTGATAACAACACCTTTTCTCTTCTTTCTAGTTCTGGTTGCACTGTCGGAGGCTTCAGCCATAGAAATTTCTTCTACATTAGGGTTCTAAGGCCTTTATAGAAGTAATTTTTCCTAATGATTAATCTATGCTTTAGTTACTTCATAATCCAATTCATAAATCCACACAAGTTTGGATTCAACTGCTTCCATATAATAAAAATATATAGAAACCAAGAAATTAATATTTTTGGAGTACTGTTCAATCACATTTTCTAGAATTCTTGTTATTTTATTCATTCTCATTTGAAATGTTCCAAAGAAAGTTGTAAGAGAAGTTTCTTGTGCATTCAAACCACCAAGATTTTTCATTACATTCTTAATCTAATGAGCTATTGGTTTTTTTTTCTTTCATTCTATCCTTCCAATTACCAATAACTCTTTCATAAAATAAAAAATTAAGAAAACTATTAAGGTATCATACTCAAACATACTTTCCTTATTATTCTTGATTTATTTTAAGTTCTTTAGCAAATGCAATTTAAGTAGCTCATAGAGGTCATAATTGGTGCCATTCCTAACCATGTCAAGTGCACTATAAATGACAATAGTAGAAAAAATTTCCATTGCACGGTAAGAAAATTTTTTGTCCAATAATCATTGCAACATACTGAATGACTCACTCTTCAATTATTCTTAAACAAATTATTTTCCATCAAGGTTTGCACTAGTCATCTCAATTGTCTCTTGATCATTTATAGTCTTTCGTCTAGGAACTGGTCCAACGAAAAACAAACCTATCACATTTGTTATAGCTTAACTGGTTATTAGATGTGCTTCATCAATCCAAATAGATTTACAATGAATACTGATTAAAGCCATTCAAATTTATTTCTTGTCAAATTCAAACAATGGGAATTTTCACCATACATCTAATTTCTTTTCAACTAACATTTTATATACATCATAACTTTCTTCCAACTCACTCTTCCAAAAATGCTCAATCGAACTAGTGATATTTCCTCAATTTTACACTAAACCAAGGCATTATTAGGTTAATTATATATAAATTATTCTGAAATTAAGTTTGAAAAATGGTGACTTTTTTCTATACTATTGATTAATTGTGAAAAAGGGAGAGGTCAATAAATCAATCACTAATAGTCTTTTCCCTTTTCCACTAAATCATTAATTAAATATGATTATGAGGGATAAAATATGCAAATAACAATCAAAACTTCTTCCCAAATTTTATGGAAACTATGAGGCAATTTTTTAGAGCATAAAAAGTTGTGCACCTTGTCAAAAGCTTGTTTCTTTTTAAGCTACAGAGGACTCATTCACCTTCAGTGGTGAATGGGTCCCTATTAGGGCTTTTGAAACTGGGATTAGGGTTTTGTTCTTTAATGTCTGCACTCTCAAAATCCTATTTATCAATATTTGGAAGTATGTAATTAATTTTTTAGCTTCAATTCTTTGATTTTCCACTTTGAATGGCAACTTTTACAATTTTGCTCCAAACTTGCTCCACTTTATCTTTAACTTACAAACCTACAATAACACATTCAACGAAGGGAAAAATTGTTGATTTTTAGTGAATGGTGGTTTTCCTCAGTCAAACCCCTTGTAGGTAATTAAACCAAATGATAAAATAAATCAAATGAAGCATGAAATGTGAAGTATACAATTCGTGTCACCTTGGATGATATCTTGTGAAAAAAATCTACAAACAAACATGTAGTGGCCATGAAGAATTTAGATCTTGGATCCTTTTAAATGGTATGAAAAATTCTTGCAAGTAGATATTCAATGCTACACTCATAATCTTAGCTCAACGACATGAATTCATGCATCAAACCCTTGCCATGATGATATGATCTTGAATTGTTGCAATAAGCTCTTGAAATCTACCTTGAAATGCCTTTTGAATGCTCTTGTAATACTCTAATGATTGTCACTTGAATGCTTGAAGAATGAGAATTAATTTCTAGGAGAAAAAATGTGAATTAACCCCTTATTTATACTAAATTAGGAGATTAAACCCGAAATTCAAACAATTCAAGCTGACACCAGATCTGGAAAAAAGCAATATTAAATTCCCACCAAGATGAAATTTAAAAAGGGGTCTTGATTAAGGGAGAACCCATTCGCCACCTTGGGTGAATGGGTCTTGGAACCATTTTAGAGGACCCAAATTCACCCAATTTAAATGTTATATTATTTACTTACTAGGTGTTGGGATAGATCTTCAGGAGGTGTCATAAATAAGGCTTAAATGTGAATTAAGGGGGCTTATTAACTCCAATAAACCACAATTAATTAAGACCACCCTAGATAAATTTGATAGTGTATTACAACACTTTAAAACATCTAAATAATATACATATTTGGTACATTTTATTCATAAAGGGGCCCATAAGGCTTAATTAAGCAAATACATCCTAGAAAAGTGTTAAAGTGTGTTAGAACACTTAACGAAACCTTTTCAAAGAACCAATTAAGGAATTTTTTAATAAAATACATGTCTTAGAATGATGTGAATGTGTAAAACACATTACAACACTACTCCAAGACACCATTAGTTTGGTTTTAATTATCCAAACCAAGTAAGGGAAAAGGATTACTTTTTCCATTACTACATTTTTCCCCCACTATAGTGAGAGGACATGACCCCATGTCAAACTCACACTAAATTATACATCCAATAAAATAAAGTATGTAGAAATAAAAAAGATACATGAGCATACCCTATCAAAGGCCAAAAGAAAAAGAAAAATAAAGGATCAAGAACCATTTTTCCAATGCGATGTGAGATGGGGCTATTTGTCCATAACCTATGCTACTCAATCTGGGGTAGTGGAACTTCATTCTGTCCACTCGGTGAGTTGTTCCAAAGAATTGGTTTAGTGAGAAATTCATGCCAATGGTTCAGCTTCCAACCGTATAATGATAAATTCATGCTAGTGTATCAACTTCCCATCATACTAACCATACCAAAGTTACCCTCCTAATAATTTCAATAAGGACCCACAATGTAATGCTTTTGTAAATTCTTTTGTCATGTAAAAATTTTGTTAAAGGGGATTTTTCTTTGTTAATGTAAAGGTCCTCCTCTTAGGGAACATTATGCCTAATGTCTCCAAGAGAGGATACGTCAAAAGTGTTAGATTGTCACCCATGGGATGCCTCATTCACATCATGCCATGTTAGTAGATCATACACTCTTGGATGAAATCAAACCCAATGACACCACAAAGAGGAGAACACATCACAAGGAAAAATAAAAATCATGCCATGAATTTTTTTCCAAAAGATATCATCAATGTATGGCCGCACTTTAAATCGGTTGCTACACCATTACTTTGAGCAATTTCTTTAAAGTAGCAGATGTTTTTGTCCTATGACATGAGAGATTTCCTTGGAAAATCATGTTCCAAGTCATTGTTTTTTTAAATAAGCTACATCATGAAATAGAAAGGAAGGGATTTCCCTACAAATACATAAGGGGTCTATGGATTTGGCATCAATATGCTTTTTCTATAGTTTTGTTATAAGAGCATTGAACTATCAACATTCCCCAAATACACATAGAACTAGAATAATGACACAATGAAAGTGAAAACAAATAAAAACCTTTTAGGTCAACATGGATGAAATATAAATGTCTCGATGCCTTGTGTCATTCCCAAAAGGAAAACATAAGAAAAAGAAGAAGATAAAGACAAAGATTTTGGGTCAACATGGAAGATACATAAATGTCTCGATGCCTTGCATCATCCCCAAAAGGAAAACACGAGAAAAATAAAAGATAAAGATAAATATTTTGGGTCAACATGTAAGAGACATAAATGTCTCAACGCCTTGCATCATCCCCAAAAGGAAAAAATAAGACAAATAAAAGAATGTTTACGACAGAGAGGAGAACGAAGGTACATATAGAATAATGCACAAAGAAGGAAGAGGATACATCAAACGAAATGTCATAGGGGATCACATTATGCATATGAAATTAAATACAAAAAAATGAAAAAGAAAAATAATATGAAGGCACAAGCAAGTCAACCTTTAAAGAAAGTTGTCTACCTCCCAATCTTGGTCAGTATAAATGGAAGGTAGACAACTATCCAAAGGGAGAACATCAAGTGCCAAACTAGGACATCTACCAAGTTAAACACTCTTTTTAGGATTTTTTTATTTAAGTTCATAGAATAATAAAAAAATGTATTCAACTCATCATGCACTTGTTCATCAATATTTGCAATGTCAATGTCATCATCTATGTTAATCACAATAGGTGGTCGAATAACAATTTTCATGCAATGCTCTTGTTTATGTTGATGTGAAGGTTGACAATCATCATGCATTGCCTCAAGTAGGTTTGTATTTTGATTTTCTATGTTATGGTAGTTTTCTTGAGTTTGTAATCTATGAGAAATAGTATGACATCTACATCTACTCTCTTTAGAACTTTGATTTCTTTTTAGTTTACTATCAATATGTTTTTGTGTAAGAGCGGATTTGTAAATCATAGGTTCCTTCTCTTCCTTGGGGGGACTAGAAGAAACCACAATAGCTTGTTCAACCACTTTCTCTTTGACTTTGTAAACTTGTTTGACTCTAGGAGGGACAATGGGATTGTTTGTGCTATCTCATGGTCTCTTGTGGGAAATTGTAGGAGGTTCTTCTTGTATGTTCGGAAGTTTTTTTGGTTCAATCATTATTTCATCAAGGATAGTTGGTTGAGTCATATTGTGAATGGATAGTTTTTCTATTTTCTTTGTCTTGAATTTTTTATAAGATTTGAAAAATATTTCCTCACAAGGTCTAATAGGTTTCATATGATCTATCCCAAAGTAATCTAATGAAAATTTATGCTATGATGCATAGTGAAGATATCATTGTTAAATGGAAGATTTAGACATTTATGCACAACTGAAGGGATAGCATTCATGGAGTGATGCCATGGGTAGCCTATCTTCACAAAAAATTGGTCTGATTATGGAATGATGGAGAATGACACTTTTAGTTTTTTCATTCCAACTTTTTAAGGGAGATATATCGAGCCTATCGTAGGGAAAGAAAATCCATTATTTGTCTTAATCCATGCTTTCAGTTTATCATATGTTTCTTGATATAACTCATGAACATACAAGAATTATTATTTGATCACATTCTCTCTACAAACAAGATCAATGAATATCCCATTAGTGGGCTTGTCATTGATTCAACTAGCTATGTAAAGAGGACCATAAAGTGCATGTTTAAGTATATCATTTTGTGAGAAAGAAATGTTAAGAGGTTGTTTAGTCAAGCCCTTATGAGGTTTAGCTTCTATAAATGGTATCACATTAGTTGTAGGAATTTATTTAATAGTATCCATATTGTAATCATTCATATCGACATTCATCACATCATTCTTCATTTCACTAACTTTAACAAACAAAATATTGTGCTTAGGCATGGGATTTTTAAAGATTTGAAAATTTTGATTAGGAGGGGCTATAGACTTATTTTATTGATCATTAACACCTCTAATTAGTAAATTATTAGAATCAATAAGGTCTTGTACAAGATGTTTAAGACGCTTACAATATTTTGTGCCATGTCTATTTTGTTGATGGTGATGACAATAGGAATTTTTTCAAAAGCCTGTAGGGAACGGTACCATGGGGTCACATTCTTTAACATGAAGTAAGGTAAGCATGTTTTTTTCAATAAGCAACAACATGATATTATGGAGGGTATTGAGTAAAGGGGTGAACTCTCTCTCCCTATCCTTGAAAGAAGGTTTTGTCTTTATAGAAGCTACTTGATTATTGTTTGGTTGACTTGTCTAGGGAGGATTTAATTGTAAAAAGCATTTAATTTATTTCTTCAAAGCTTCATAGTTGTTTTGAGTTGTGGATAATGAATTTTCAAGGAAACTAGGGGGATTTTTCACATCACAACCACTAGTCGAGTTTTGATGGTCATGAAGGGTTGTACATAACTGTGTGAAGAATGGAAATCTCAACATTTCAGGTTTCCTTTGATTTTTATCTTGTAAGTTGGAAATGGACATTCATTTTAGGTCCACATTAGGAATCTTAATGTTCACTTATGAATAAAGTGTTTGGTATCTTCCTATGAAATCAACCAGTTTCTCATTCTCTTATTTCTCGCATGTCATTAAATTTGAAAGGCTTAGCTTGGGACCCATGTGAATATGAAAGTGGGTATAAAAGGCATCAATGATTTCATTCAATGAACTAATTTATTTTTTTAGCAAGGGAGAACCACTCTAAAGCAATATCCTTTAAGGATCTAGGGAATAACTTATCCAAAATTTTATCCTCAAAGATGAAGTCACTACACAAGACTGTGAAGGTGGAAACATGGCTTACAGGATATAGTTTCCCACCATATTTCTCAAATCAAGGGACCTCTATACCTTGTGGCATTTGTGCTTATAATATCATGAGGGAAAATAGGGTGGACTTGATGTATTGCAAAGGTTGACCATTATTGTTCTATTGTAATGTTGCCACTTGTTGTTGATGGGATGTCATGGTTTACAAAAGTGAGTTAATGAGAGGGTCATTCTAGTTATAAGGTTGAGGGGAATAGGGTGGTGTAGTGTATGTATGCAGAGGGCTAGTGAAGGTTGACTATTAAGGTATTATTGTGTTTAAATCATTTCCTATGGGAATACCTATGTAAGTGTACGTAGTGCTATTCGGTACTGTAGTTAGTCGAATAGTAGTTGTGGGTTGAAATTTTTTTGTTGGTTGGAATGTTATTGTGGGTTGTAATGTTATTATGGGTTAGAAGGTTGTTGTAGGTTGGAATGTTGTTGTGGGTTGGAATGTTGTTGTGGGTTGGAAGTTTGTTGTAGGTTGGAATGTTATTGTGGGTTGGAATGTTATTGTGGGTTGGAATGTTGTTGTAGGTTATGTACTGGTGTATGTATGAATGGGATTGGAATTCCACCTTGGCTTTGAGTAGATCCAAAAGCTTGAGTGGAAGTGGTAATGGTAGGGACAATGTTGGTAACATTACGTACATTGGTTGTAGAAGTTGAATTCATGGGAAATGGAGTATTCCAACTATGAACCATGGAGGGTTGATTCTCAACACTATTAGAAAGAGAGTTAGGAAACCCAAGATCCATGATGAGTGAGATACAACGGGATGACATGAGTCTTTAACTTAATCTTATAATAGTATTGAAAATAGGACACCAAGTTGTAAAGCTCATGCAAGTTTTATAACCATAGTGTGCAAACCATAAAATAGCAAAGGGATAATGCAATAATCTAGAATGAAATGTAATTTTTAGATTCTAAGCAATTCAATTTATTGATTACACAATGCAATAAGCTGAAAATGAAATGTTTGAACATAATTTTGAATTTTAATAATGCACTAAAATGAAGCAATTTAAGCTAAATGCAATGGATTTGATGAAACAACAAATCAAGAAACTGAAATAGGAAAGTAACAACACGAAACATATACTAGAAATTGATATTTTAATGTCCAAAAAATGTAAATTAGTAGGTAATAGGGATTCATTTTCCAGTAAGGGTGAATGGGTCTTGGTTAGATTTTTTTAAAATAGTTTAGTGGATTTCGAGGTAATTTTTGATGCCTTTTAGATGCCTGAAGATGCATGTTTGACCTTATCAAGGAATCATTCAACAGTAAGGGTGAATGGCTCCTAGTTAGGTATATTTAAATTTTTCTAAAAAATTATCAATTTTTTCAGTAATATGTTTTAGTTCCAGGTCTAAGACAATGACTTTCAGTTTGAGATTTTCAAAAAATGCAATGAAAATGTGCAATAAAAAGATGAAATGTAAGGCCTAAATTGAATTTTTTTTTTTTCATTTTCAAATGTAATTGTATGAGATCTAAATCATATGAAAAATGATTGATTTTCTTTTGTATTTTTCAGATTTAGAGTAATGCAAAAAAATGTAAATCTAAACCCTAGATGAGATGCAAGATTTCAATACAAAAAAAGTAACCTTAAATGAAATATTAATTTAATTCAAATCTAAATGCAATTAAATGCAAGATCTAACTTAATATGTAATGAGAGACTCAAAAATTAGAAAATTTCAATGTTGAATATGTCAGGTTCACAAAAATGGTGAATGGTGAAAAAGGGGGGAGGTCAATGAATCAATCACTAAAACTCTTTTCCATTTTCCGCTAAATCATTAATTATATGTAATTATGAGGGAAAAATATGCAAATAAAAATCATAAATCCTACCCAATTGTTATAAAAACTATGAGGGGAGTTTTTAGAGCATAACAAGTTTTGTATCTTGTCAAAAACTAGTTGTTTTTAAGCTATAGAGGACTCATTCGCCTTCAGTGGTGAATGGGTCCCTGTTAGGGTTTCTCAAACTGAGATCAAGGTTTTGTTCCTTGATCTTTTCACTCTCAAAATCCTAGTTATCAAGTTCTGGAAGTCTGTAATTAATTTTGTAGCTTCAATTCTTTGATTTTTCACTTTGAATGACAACTTTGACAATTTTTCTCAAAACTTGCTCCACTTGATCTTTAACCTATAAACCTCCAATCACATATTCAAGGGAGGTAAAACTTGTTAATTGTTGTGAATGGGGGTTTTCCTCAGTCAAACCCCTTGTAGGTAATTAAACCAAATGGAGAAATAAATCAAATAAAGCATGAAATATGAAATATGCAATTGATCTCAACTTGGATGATATCTTATGAAATAAATATTCAAAATAACATGTAGTTTTGGAATCAAGGAACACTAAGAGGGGAGGTGAATCAATGTTCTACAATTTTTAACTTTATTGATTTGATCCTTCAAGCATTTATATAATTCAATCAAAATAAATATGCATGAACATAAAAAAGACAACCACAACACCATAACACAATAATTTTTACATGGAACCCTGTAAGAAAAAAAACCACGGTAGATGGCCAATCCACAATATTATCTAAGTATACTAAAACAAAAATTATAGAATGGGAATGCACTTGCATTCAGGCACACTGCCTAGAGCTCACTACTCAAAGAAGACTCACTATCTTACAAAGATAATCATATTAAATCCATTTGAGAAATTTAACTAAGAGAATAGAATCTACCAATTCTTGATTATAGTTCCGGTTAGGCTCAATAGTCAATCTTCTATCCTTTTGACCAATTTTTCCCTTCTACTCTACTCCACTCAAACTCGCATCACAAAATCCTAAATTCATAAGTGAAACTATGCATAATCATTCTACTATTCAAATCTTAAAATTTCACACACCTTGTTTACATCAATACATACTTAAAATGATATAATCGATCACTTATATATATCCATGACTAATAATTTAATTGATTGCTATTAGTTCAAACAAAAGTAAAAATATATTCAAACTGTCGGCTCAATCCATTGTTAATTCTTGATGCCCACCACTCAATGTCAGATCCAACATAGTAGGGACCTAAATGAGTATTTTTGAACACAAAAATACTTAAGAAATTACATTCCAAACATTTGCGACATGTTATATCCTCAAAGTCTGCTTTCTGCATTGATAAAGAAGAAATTAATTAACCGAATCTTGAAACTTGGATACGAATGAATACACACCATGGATAAGGTATTACGTACACAAAAATATCTTCCCTAATATCCACAACTTGAAATAATAACAAAAAGTCTTCATGTGAAACAATGAACACAAAACTGTTGAATGTTCTTTCCTTCTTTGACTACCTTTAATCCGACTACCGATATGATCGAATGTGATGTGTATCCAATTGTTGACTAGGGTTGCTATCAATAACAAAACCAAAAAAAATTTGCAGTGTCTCTTGGCAACAATCTCCCCCTTTGGCATTGATGGAAACACTTAGTGAAAAATGACTAAGTTTCGGATCAGTACCAACATGAATACATTGCCACTCTTTAAAATTTCAAAAACACAACTGTCCCCTTGAGATGATTAAGAATTTTTTCACTATTTCATTCCCCCCTATTGACATCAAATGGAAAAGGCAGGAATTTACATACCAAAAACCAAACAAAATTGTTATAAATAGACTGCATATGTACAAAGATGCTTCTTCAACTTACATAAAATTGAAAACATCTCAAAAATTGTTCTTCACCTGGATCAAATTTGTGTCCCAAACCCTTTTGAGAATTTCCAAAATTGTTATGTGACAACAAACTAAGTAAGATTGTGTCTTTGTAGACTCAAGGTTTACTGGGTCACTAACTGCCGTAGAATCTTCAACTTCCTTTAATGTAATCGACATTATTTCTATCTTCGAACCAATTAGGCCTCTAAGCTCACATTCTATTTCCGCAATTATATCATTGTAATGCATCAAGCTCCTTATCTTGTCAAACAAAGATATCATCATACCTTATTTATTTGCAACACCACTAGTTAAACGATCAAAATATTCAGAAATATTAGCTAACTAATTTTCAAGATCCTTAACCTTATTCTCATTGACCTCAGTAAATTTAGACAAAGAAAAACATGACTTATAAAATATTCCACCTTCAGATAGAGCACTTTGAATATTATTCAAACATGTGGATAATAGATTTTTATCATTTGTAATCATTCCTTTTAACCTATTGAAAATTTTGGCATCAAATTCCTTCTGAACTTTAACCATGGCTGATTTCTCAAGAGAATTGAAATGAGTAGTTATAGGGTTAATGAGATTCTTTAGTTCACCAAAGGAGGAACAAGACAGATCCTTGACATCTGTAGGAATTATTTTCTCCAGAACTCTAGATGCAAGATTTAAGAGTTCACTATCCTCAATGTGAGACTTCAACAACTCCTATCTAGCCTTCAATTGGGAAAATGATGCAACCTTCATTTTATAAATTGGAGACAAAGCTGATAGGTCGATAGGACCTTCAGCCCATTCAAGATCCATTTCTTCATGTTTCTCTACCATGAATTTCTTCACTACCTCTGCATTGTCTATTTCTTCCACTGGAACTTCCTTTAATTCAACTTTCTTTTCCTCAACCACTATTTCCTTAGCTGTAGATTCTTTCTTCACTTTAGGAATCTCAACTTTCTCAACCAATATAATTTCAAGAGCTTCAATCTCTATAGGTGCTTCTATATTATCCATATCAAGAGGAATCTAAGTATCCTCAACTGTATCAATTTTTTCTTCTTCTTCTGCTAGACCAGAGGAGACATCTTTATCATGTGTTTCTTCAGAGACAACATCAATTATGTCACTTAACAAAAAATTTCTCAAAATTTGTTTAGTTTCTTTCAAAACTTCATCAGTCTAACCCATAATGAGCTTATTCACTCTTTTCTTGCTCTTGAATTCCTTTTTAGATTTATTTAAGATTTCCTTCATTTATTCCATAGACATTACTGGACATAATTCTACAAGAATTATCTCTCTAATTTTCTCTTCTTTTGTTCTATCATTTACTCTTCTCCTTTCCAAAATCTCATATAGTATTTTACGTAGACTAGGCATTATCTCAATAAGAACCTTATTGAAAATATTCAAATACTTTATTGTAGACTCGTCAAGAGTTCTTTGACTAGATTTATCAAAGGTTTAATACCATTTACAAACTGTCTTAAGATTGCCATCTTTGACCAAAGATTTCTCAACCTCTTTTACTAGCATACCAGGTTTGTCAAATTTTACCTTCGTCTTTGCTTTGTCTTCTTCATCGAAGGGCTTTATCTTAGTAACCTTTGTTTCCTGGGTGCCCATATTCTTTATTTCTCCTACATCTTTATTAGATTCTATTTCTTCATCTTTAGAGACTGCCACATAAACTCTTTTTTCTTTTATCCTTCTTTCTTTTACCTTCCTTATTGGATGTCTTCATTTGATTTTGCACAAGAATTGGCTTTTCTATAGAAGTGGATAGGGATGCAAAGCTCCTTGTTGACCTATCTCTAGTAGAGGATACCACTGGACTAGCAGATTCAGTTCTTGGTGACTCTTTTTCTGCTTTAGCTTCCTCTCTCTTCCTTCTAGCTTCTCTTACCTTTTTTGTGGAAATTCCCATACTTTCTGCAAATATTTCCACTTCTTTTCTCACTCTTCTGACTATCGCAAGTTTTCTAAGTTCATTGTGTCCCTATATATTCTTTTCTGAAAAAGTACCAAGTCTTTCTTCTGATTAATTCTGAGGTTTTCTCAATAAATTTTTAGCATACATTTCTAGAATGTTTTCATCAACCTCATATCCCATTGGCATAATCCAGACTATTCTTGGATTTGTTGCTTCCATTAGGCATTGACCAATATAAACCATAAGGAAGATAGTATCTTTATATTTATCCACAATGGATGTGGGAATTTTTTCTCTGGCATGAATCATGTTCTGAAAGTTTTTAAAATATCCATAGATTACAACATTCTTTATTTTAATGTCAGCAAATTTTTGCAAGAGATATTTGATTTCAGCGGCTATCAGTTTATCTTTTTGCCAATGTATCTTTCTGAATCCTAGAACTTCATTCATGAAATAAAAGAATAAACATAACAAAAATTTGCCATACTTAATGGAATACTTCTTATCCTCCTTGATTTTGCCAAGATTTTCCATCAACTGACTTCTAAGAAACTCACATAGATCACAGTTTGCATTTTCCTTTACCGTTTGATATACTACATAAATGGTTGTGTTAGATACATAATTGTCTCGATTGGAATGATAGATTTTATAACCAATGATCATAGATGAAAATCTGACATCTACATCAACAATGTCATCAATTATCATTGCTCTTTTGTCATACTTAGATACTATTGCATCAGTAACTGTTTGATTCTTCACTGTTTTCAAAATCGGTAATCCATCAGACGAACTTAAAATTGTAACAACACTTATAGCCTCTTTTGTAATCTTGAAGGGCTGATTCAACCAAATAAATTTTTCATGAACTCAAATCTAGATGTACCAGGCCCACTCGCTCTCTTCAAAGACATGAAATTTTACAATCTGTGTAAATGTCTTCTCTTCTAGGGTTTTGAATTTTGGCTTGACACAAAAGTCTTGCACTATAATATAATTCTTATACAAATTAAATGGCTGCAATATTCCTAACTCTTCAATGTTTGCATGGATGTATGCCCTAATATCTTCAATGTGTACAAATTTGTACGAAAAAGACAAAAATGCACCGAATGGGTCTGTATTGATAAATTTGAAAGGTTGCCACTTGAATTTTAGATGGGGTTTGTCCATGATATCAACTACCAATGGAGTATTCATTTTCACAAGTTCACAAGTTTGGCTGATAAATACCTTTTTGTTTGGTAGGAGTTTGATCACCGAATCACCTTCACACTTGACAGTCACCTCAATTTGCCAAAGTTCACTTCAGAGCTCTCTGAACTTCTTTTCTTCAAAATGAAAAGTGACAAATGAAAGATAAAAATGAATTTTTATCACTTGCACACCTAACCCTTTTTGTCACAATAAATGATTTTTAAGCTAACTCATTTGATTACCCTGTTTCAATGCACTATGAAAGATAATTCTTCTATGGACCTCCAATACTAAATAATACTTTCTCCAATTGTTTTAGCAACATCTATAGAGCATCTATGCACTTACTACACTTATTCACATCCTGGTGTCAATTATCAACAAGGGGTTAAGATATTTTATTGACAATCTCCCCAAGGCCAAAAGCCTAAAACTAATTCCAAGAGGAATTACCAGAAGAAAATTCTAGTGTTGGTGCATTCCCTTCAACAGAGGGACTTTTATTCACACATTTCTTCTACATTTTCTTCCTAATCACATCTGTAGTGACTTTTCCTTTTCCCTTAAAATCCTTTTGCATGTTTCTCCTTTGATTTACCAGACCTTTTCTATTCCAACAAAATCGAGCACTGTGACCAAATTTGTTGTAGTTATAGCACACAACATTTCTCTATCCAAACCATTTGTTCCATTTATTTTCTCTTGATCTACATTGGTTAGCAATATGGCCAAATCTATTGCATGTATAACATCTGACAATTATATGAAAGTTCTTCATCATATTTTTTCATTCATTTGACTTATGACCATAATTGTTGTAGTTAAAGCATTGACCACAGAATGACTGACCATTTGAATTCATTCTACTTCTACATTGAGAAGCCATATGACCAAATTTATTACAAACAAAATAGTAACCACTAAATCTTTGAGCATTAGGCTGTCATACCAGATACCTTCTAGATTTGTTCATCTGATTTCCTTGCATGAATCTCCTTTGGCTTGATCTCAAAATTTCTCCTTCCTCATATACAAGACCTCGCTTGTCACCATATATCCTTTGAATATTAATTAGTTCATCAAGCTTGGTTGAGCTTATCTTGAACTTCTCCTTGAATTCATTTTCATTAGCTAATTCATTTATGAGATCATCAATCTATTTTTTCATTACTTCCTCATTGTTTTTAGATTGTTCCAATTCATTGTCCAAAAAAATCTATTCTTCAAAATTTTCTTTCAAGGACTGTGTAAGATTCTCTTCATTCTTCTTTATGTCTTCAAACTCCTTATTCATTCTCATCATAATAGATTTCATCTCATGCTTTAAAACTATTTTATCTCTAGTAAGCTTTTCGCATTCCTCTATCTTTTCTTTCAAGGCTTGACTAAACTGTTCATATTCAATGATCTTATTGTCATTCTTCTTAATCTGATCACAGAGTTCCTTTCTCTTCTTCTTGGACTTGTTTATTTTATCTTTCAAATAATCAATGAATTTCTTAGTACCCATGAGGTGTTCTTCCAATTTCTGAACTTTAGACTTTGACTGATCAAGATTATCTAGGGCCACCAAAAGCTATTGTTGAAGACTTCTTGAATCCATTAAATTGCTATCCCTGATCTTCCCCAAGCTATTAAACTTCTTTTGAGGAGCTAGGCTCTAATACCTATTTTTCGAATCAAGGAACACTAAGAGGGGGGATAAATCAATGTTCTGCAATTTTTAACTTTATTGATATAATCCTTCAAGTATTTATAACATTCAATCAAAATAAATGTGCATGAACATAAAACAAACAACTAGAAAACCATAACACAATAATTTTTACATGGAAACCTTATTAGGGGAAAAACCATGGTGGAAGGCCAATCCACAATATTATCTAAGTATACTAAAAAATGTTTTACAGAATGGGAATGCACTTTCATTCAGGCACACTGCCTAGATCTCACTACTAAAAGAAGACTCACTATCTTAAAATTATAATTATATTAAATACATCTGATAAATTAAGTAGAGAGAGTAGCGGGTATGTGCAGGATCATGATGGGCCAAAAAGTGGCAATATGTAAGTGATATGATGGCCCATGTGGCTGACAACTTTTTTTTACCCAAAATTGATGAAACAAAAATGGTTTTTAAAGGAGATTCTTAGATTTCCACTAATATAAATTATGATTTACTTTGAATTTAATAAATAATTATCATCTATTTTCTATTTGAATTACGACTAAAGTCCTGATTGATAGGCTGATTGAAAAAAATCTATAGCTTTCAAAGGATATCACATTTTTTTAATCTGAAACATGTGTCACATTCTATGCTTCACATACTATAGGATTTTTAAAAAAAAATGAATTTCATTAAGTTTTGACCAAGTTAATGTGGTCAGACGTACGAGTTTTTTATGTTTTTTAAAATTTATAATAAAAGAAACATAATTAATTATTTACGTGGAAAAAAATTACAAAAAAATATGCATCACATCGAGACATGAGTCTTCTACTTATATATAAAATCTTAAAAAATAATTATCATTTTATTGTGGTTAGGGTGGTTAGATAAACACCTACTTCTTATTTTTTCCCTGAAATTGAAGTACTACTACATTGAAATTTCAAATTTTCACCAAATAAAAATAAAACTTGTAGTTTAGAAAATACATTCAATTTGCAATAGATTCTATTGTTACATATTTTTAAAATAATATAGTTAGCTTATTCTAATTTTTTTTAATTTTATTGCCAATTAAGGGCCTATCTTTTCCATGATGATCCTGCACATTCCCTAGCATAATGCTTGATTACAATTTTGATTAGGCTCAATAGTCGATCTTCTGTGATTTTGACTGATTCTACACTTCTGCTCTTCTCTACTCAAACTCACATCACAAAATCCTTAATACACAAGTGAAATTGTCCATAATTGCTCTGTTATTCAACTCTTCGCATTTAACACACCTTTTTCGCATAAATACATAATTCGAATGATATAATCGATCGGTTATATATATTTTTGATTAAGAATTTAATTACTTGTTGTTGACTCAAACAAAAGTTAAAATATATTCAAACTGTCAGCTCAATCCATTGTTAATTCTTGATGTACACCACCAAAAGTTTCCTTGAACATAGTAGGGACCTAAATGAGTATTGATGAACACAAAAATACTTAAGCAATTACTTCCCAAACATCCGTGAAATGCTATATCCTTGAAGTTGGCTTTTTGTGCTAATAAACAATAAATTAATTAACCAGATCTTCAAACTTGCATATCGATGAATGCACACCCTAGTTAAGGTAGCACGTACACCAAAATATCTTCCCTGAGATCCACAACTCGAAATAATTATAGAAATTCTTCATGTGAAACGAGGAACACAAAATATCAAATGCTTTGTTCTTCCTTGACTGCCAATAATCGACTAGGGTTCCCATCATTGACAACACCAGAAAATTTTTGCAACTTGCCAACATGTAGTGGTGATGAAAAATGTAGATCTTGGATCCTTGGAAACAATATAAATAATTCTTGCAAGCATATCTTCAATGATACACTCACAATCTTAGCTCAACAACATGAATGCATGCATCGAACCCTTGATATTATGATATGATCTTGAATTCCTACAATAAGCTCTTGAAATATACCTTGAAATTCCTTATGAATTCTCTTGTAATTCTCTAATGCTTCTAACTTCAATTCTTGAAGACTAAGAATGAATTGCTAGGAGAAACAATGTGAATTAACCCCTTATTTATACTAAATTAGGAGATTAACCCTAAAATTCAAATAATTCAAGTCGACACCAGATCTAGAAATAAACATTATTAAATTCCTATTAAGATGAAATTTCAAAATGGTGTCCTCATTAGGGTAGGACCTACTTTCCACCTTGGGCGAATGAGTGTTGGCTTAGAGTACCCAAACCTAACCCCAGGGGATAGAAAGAGAATTAAAAACCCATTCTAGATCAACTGAGAAATGAGGGTCCTCTTAAGGGAGGACCCATTTTCCACCAAAGGTGAATGGGTCCTAGCATCATTTTCTAGGACCTATTTTTTCCCAATTTAAATGTTATATTGTTTAATTACTAGGTGTCAGAATAGATGTTCTGGAGGTGTCATAAATAAGGCTTAAATTTGAATTAAAGGGGCTAATTAATTCCAATCAACCAAAATTAATTAAGACCACCCTAGATAAATGTGAAAGTGTGTTATAACACTTTACAACATCTAAATAAGGTACAAATTAGGTACATTGTATTTATAAAATGGGATCATAAGGCTTAATTAAGCAAAAATTCCTAGAAAAGTGTGAAAGTGTGTTGCAACACCACACAACACCTTTGTAAAGGACAAATTAAGGCATGTTCTAGTCAAATAAAGGTCCTATAATGATGTGAATGTGTAAAACACATTATAAAACTACTCCAAGACATCATTAGTTTAGTTTTAATTATCCAAACCAAGTAAGGGGAAAGGCTTACTTTTTCTGTTACTACAACTACATTTTTGCCCCATTTTAGTGAGAGTTTTCTCCTCTGACAAACTCACACTAAAGTAGAAATTGAAGACACTTTAGTATGCAACAATAGAAAATGTACAAATTCATACCCTACCAAAGGCCAAAAAAATAAAGAAAAATAAAGGATCAAGCACAACCATTCCAAAATGAGGTGGAACAGGGTTGTTTGTTTGTAACATATGTTGCTCACTCTAGGTTAGTGGAACCTCACTCTATCCACTAGGTGAGTTCTCCCAATCATATGTACTCACTCTAGGGTAGTAGAACCTTAGTCTATCCACAAGGTGAGTTGTTCCAATCATTTGTGCACACTCTAGGGCAGTGGATCCTTAGTCTTTCTAGTAGGTGAGTTATCCCAACAAGGTTGCCAACCATACTGAAGTTATCCTCCTAAAAACTTCAATAAGGCAACACAATGCAATGATTTTTATATTATTTTGAATGTCATGTATATAAGTTTTTGTTAAATATGATTTTTCTTTATTCATGTAAGGTCTTCTTCATAGAGAACTTTGTGCCCCATGTCTTCAATAGAGGAAAAGTCAAAGAGTATCATATCACCACCTATGGGATAACTCTCACTTCGCTTCATGCCACCAAGGGAGATCATATGCTTAGAAATATCACACTCTTGGAGCATCAAGCCCAATGACACCACCAAGAAAAGGACACATGACAAGAAAAATAAAATTATTCCATGAAATATGCCAAAAGATGTCATTAATGTATGCCCCCACTTTAAAGTGGTTGCTACACCATTACTATGAACAATTGCTTTAAAGTAGCCAATGTTTTCTCCTAAGACATGAGATATTTCCTTCGAAAACCCTATTCCAAGTCATATTTTTATGAAATAAAGCTACACCATTAAATAGGAAGGGTTACCCCTAAAAATACATAAGGTATCTATGGATTCGAGGTTGATATGACTTTGCTACATTGTTTATTTAGGGCTCAAAACTCTCATAATTCCTCGAATACTCCTAGAATTGGAAGAATGACACAAAGAGAATGAGAATAAAGAAAAATACTTTTGGGTCAACATGGAAGAGACCTAAATGGCGCGACACCTTGCATCATCCCAAAAAGTAAAACACAAGAAAAATGATAAATGATAAAGTAAATATTTTGGGTTAACATGGAAGAGACATGGATGTCTTGATGCCTTGCATCATTACCAAGAGGAAAACACTAGACAAATGAAAATTTCTAATGACATAGAGAATAATTTATGCACATATAGAGGAATTTCACAAAGAGAGAGAGATACATCAAATACAACATCACAAGGGATCACATTACACACATGTATTCACATAAAAAAATATGAAAAATCACAAGACTAGTAAGGCACATGTGATTCAACCTATAGTAGGTGGTCTGTATAAATGGAATGTATAAAACTAGCCAAAGGGACAACAATGTGTATAGAAAATAATACAAGGCTAACTAACCCAAGGCTAACGTTTGCATCTTTAGGGTATAGTTTTGGATTTTTCTCATGGGTGGTAATGTTATAATTCCTTGGTTTAGAAGTACTTGTAAATTAATTTTAATGGTAGATGGAGGACAAGGGAATTTTAGTTTCTTGAATTTGTAAGGCCTTCGCTGCTTGCTAGATTCACTAATTTCTCTAGGTGGATATAGAGAAGGAGGACTCAAAATGATATTGTAATATTTATCATCATTACGAGACATTGGTTTTTCTTTAGGAAGGAGGACACTAATTTTTGGAGAAGGATCTGGATATCCTAACCCTTTGGTATCTTCAATTGGTCTTTTCTCTATGAGTTGATGAATTTTATGTTCACTTGTTTTATCACATCCTTTTTTGCTTAAAATCATGAATCATTTTCCATATGTCTCTACTATATTGATAGAAGTATTTTCTACCTTATTAACATAGAATAGTTGAATGTTTTCTTGATGAAGTAGGTTCACCTATTGTAGGGAATGTAGGCTTAGCTTGTGACTCAATTTCAAGATGTAAAAGACCAAACATCTCAATTTGTGTTGGTTGTTTCATGGAAGGATAGAAGGATGCATTATTCTCAAGTTTGTTAGGGCAATCATTTATGAAGTCCTTGTCATGATGAAATGACCTTGAGTTGCTGCAATAAGACTTCACTAGTTTTCCCTTGAATTCCTTTGAAATGCTTTATAATGCTCTTGTAAACTCAAACTTGCTATAATGCATAAATAGTCAAAGTTGCTAGGTGAAAGTATGTGAATTAACCCCACATTTATATTAATTCTAGAGATTAACCCCAAAATTCAAATAATTCAAGTTGACACTAGATCTAGGATTGAAAATCATTAGAATCTTGCCATAATTAAATTCAAAAAGGGGTGAACTATGTGAGGAGGACTCATTCGCAACTAAAGATGAATGTGTCCTACCACAACTTTCTAGGACCATGTTTCAGGGGGATGAAATGATAAAAAACCCATTTCAAATATGTAAAAAAAAGGGTGTCCTATGTGCAGAGGACAAATTCGCCACTAAAGGTGAATGGGTCCTAGCACAATTTTCTAGGACCTTGATTTTTCCAAATTAAATTTCATACAATTTGATTATTGGGTGTTAGGATAGATACTTCAAAAAGTGTCATTATTAAGGTTTAAATTTTAATTAAAGGGGCCAATTAAGCACAATTAATTAAGGAAACCCTATATAAGTGTGAAAGTGTAATACAACACTTTACAACACCTTAAATAGGGTACAATTTAAGTACATTCCATTAAAAAAGGCCCTAGATTAATGTGAATGTGTACAACACATTACAACACTAAACCAAGGCATTATTAGGTTAATTATATATCAATTATTTCCAAATTATGTGTGAAAAAGGGTTACTTTTTTCTACACTACACTAGTAAATTAGAAGTGACTACACCACCTAATTAATGGAATGACATCACATGTAAGTGGTCCTCGATGATCCTTGTGTTAATCATAATGGTTTATGGGATATAATTCAATAGGTTAGGATGGATTTGAATATTTTCACATTTGGGAATGTTCTAAAGGATAATGTAAACATTAGAGAAAAAATTAGCCCCAAAACCCCTAGACATAGTGAACTAGTAGATTTGAGTTAAATATCCTTTTAGAAATCAAATAATTCAACTTAGTTCCTTGACTAAAACTTTAAATATTCAGATTAGATCTTTAAGATTTGTGTGGCCCATAAACCCTTGTTTAGACTTGATGGAAATATAGAATTCAATTGACATGTTTCCATAGATTTAGAATTTAAAATAGGGAGTATTTGTCTTTCCTAATACTAATACTACAATTGAATCAAGTATGAAAAGTCAACTGATAGAATTTATCTAAAAATGTAACTATTTTTGGGTGAAATTAATACAGTGAGTCCACTTCAACCCAATCTTGATATTTGTTCAAAAATATATTTTTTAAACATATAATTTAAATCTAGGGGGTTATATCAAAAGGGGCTAGATAAAACACCTTTATATATAAGACTTAGAATTAAGTGAAAGCACCCTATATGAATTTTACTTTGTCTAAAAATGCTAACAAAAATTTAAACTCCACTCACATTTAAGGTTATTTGACCATGCCATTTTGTCATTATATTTGATAATGTTAGCTTTAAAAAATTTGTAACATGCCACTTTGTCTAATATTACATAATTTTAAAATTTTTCAATGAATAAAGATACATTAAAAAATGTCGATTTACAACATTCTACATGAAATCCTTGTTCCAATGAAAATATTATTTTTTTATATATACACTACTAAATTTGTGATAAGATAAAATATAAGTCTAAAATTTTATTACCAATTAAAAAAATAAAATAATAAATTAAAAATTATCAAAAAGTATTTGTGTAATAGACATTTGAGTTAAAAATCTATTTAAGAAAAACCTAAAAATTATCTTTCAGTCAAAAGATAATAATAGGAAATAGTAAATAAATTTTGAACAAAATAAAAAAATGATAAACTGAATATGCATAAAAAATTCATAAACTAATATGTAATTTTAATATTTAATTTAAAAAGAAAAATATATTATATGAATTTTCTAAATAGATAAGAAATGTTATAATTTAAGAATGATACAAGATAATAAATATTATACATAGAAGTGTATGGGTTAACGATAAAGAAAATGCATGGCACTATACTAATTTAGATAGGATAAAATTGAATGTATGGAAGATTATGTAGGTGAGACTAAATTTAACATAAAAGTATATCATATTAAATTATAATTGTATTTAGAAGTTCTATCAAAATAGATCCAAAATTAAATTTAAATTTAGATAAATATACACATTTTATCATTGATAAAATATATATCACAATTAAAAATATATCTTAAATTCTATATTTTGTATTTAGAAACTGTGTTTTACATATTAAGTATTGTATAACCTATTTTATATAGTCTTGAACAGCAAATTTTAGGGGAAAGGATACTCGTTTACACTTCTAGGGTTTTCCACCTAAAAGGAGAGAGATCTTCCACCACAAAAAAAGGAGGGTCCATTCAAGACTAAGTGCTAATGCTTGTGTGTAGAATGTGTTTAAATTCAATGCCCTAAATGCTGAAAATTGATAAAAGAGACTAAATACTAATGTAATACTTAGAAAATGCACTTTGTTTGAAAACACATTGTGATATGCAAACATGACCTAAAAATTCACAAAAAACTAAATAGAAGATTGTGAGACAAAAGGTATGCACCTTGAAGTGTGTTGCAGACTTTAACTAACTCTAAAATTCTAGAAATATTGATTTTTATGCCTAGCAAAACACTTGTGCCAAACTCGGCAACTTAATCTAGTTTTAGGAAGATTTTAGAAAACTGCATCGGGGCTTGGTTCAACCAAATGGGTTTCCAAATCCATAGAAATATTTGAAAAAATTACACACTGAGACTAAATTTCTACAACTAGGGGAAGTTTCCTTTTTGTCTTTTCTAAAAATCTCAAGGTGGAAAAGAGAGCTCTTTACTTGCACTTTTTGTTCCTCCAATTATTCAAACTAGAAACCTTGATTTTCATCTTGTAGGTGTATTTTTGTGGAGATCTTCACCTAGTCAACCAGGATATTTCCTACAAAGTCTTCAAACTATTCTTGAATAATATCCAAGCTTGCAAGGTACCTAAATTTTGAAACACACAAAGAGAGAGAGAGAGAGAGAGAGAGAGAGAGAGAGAGAGAGAGAGAATGTTGAATGTTAGGGCATGGGGGTTTTCCTTGGTCAAATCCATTTTGAGTAATTAAATCAAAGTGATTAAATCAGATAATGAAGCATGAAACAATGGGGTTATTACCTTTCCATGATTATTGATCTTGAGTTGTTGCAACAATGGAGGAAGAATAAACCCTTGAATGCGTTAGAAGGATGTCTTAATGACTTAGAATACTCAAACCCTACCTTCCTTGATAAGAGTAGTGAATGAAGAGTTTTAATAATCAATGCATGAGTTATGAGATGTAAAATGAGAAGAAAAATCCTTATTTATACATGTTGTGCCCTAATTTCCCAAAAATAATACATCATAGGTCGATCGTAGGGTTTAGAAGACAATATCCTACCAAGATTTTGAGTTAGTTTGATTTATAGGCCAAATGGGACTAAGTCACCCAATGTGACGACTTATTCCACCTAGGAAAATTTGAGAGGATGTTGGGAATTAAAATGTGATTAATTTTTTTTAACCGGATTGTCTTCCGAAACACACTTAAGTAGGACCTATAAGTGCATTAAGGGGTCATTTTATCATAAGAAAGGGTCAAGTTATTGATGACAAGCCTAGGAAAGTGTGAATTTGTTACAACTCTTTACAATATTTTGAAAGAAGGCTTGGAAAGGGGTTATTTAGGGGCTAAGATGCCAGAAATAGGATCAAATTAGGCCTCAAAATTATCCTTTTCTTGAAAGGTATACAACTTTTGGTGACACATTTAGCCCCCAGTTTAGTGAGAGGATGAAATTTCTTCAAACTCACACTAAAGTAGCCAAATGGTGCCAATGAATATGGTGAAGAATGACAAAGATGAAAGAGATAGTCAAGCCCCTAGGATTCAAGATTCTAGGTCAAACTGACATAGGTGCCAAAAGGACACATTAAAGGGTGAATGATTTGCAGCAAAATAAAATAGCGATCATGCAATGACAAGAACTGGAAGGAAGAGAAGAAGGAAATTAAAAAGTTGGAGATCAAGCTTCGATCATTTTTTCAGCTAGTTGTGGATAAGATCTAAGTTGTTGGTCTAAAAATGCATACTCACTATGAGGCAAAAAAACTCTTAGTTGTCCACCAAATGAGAATTCCAAGAAGGCGAGAAACATATACACGACTGGTATGTATTCACACACATGGAGGTGGCTATGCGTAAAGTCGTACCACTGGTTGGGCTTCCTGCTCGAACCATATGAAATTTATACTTGCGATAACTTTAATAAGGCACCACAAAAGAAAATAATTTTGAAAAATGATTTTTGAAATGTTCAAAGGGATTTTGCTTAGTTCGTGCAAGGTCTCATAAGGAAAATTATGTGTAATGTCTCCAAGAGAAGAAAAGTGAAAATGGTCGCATCTTGTTTATAAGAGGGGACAAGTGTAATGACTCATCTTGAGAAACATTGTGTGGATGCCAAAATATGCAAATGGTTAGTAAACTCACAAACCAACATGACAAAAATAAACATCCTTATGAAATATTGAATTTAGTTAAACATGCTAAATAAGACATTGAACAACAAGAAAACTAAATAAAGCATATAAAACATGAATACAAACCTATTCCATTGTGGATTGGTGCTATCCTTTGTGTAGAAGGGAGCCCTTTCCCAATCCTTGCCAAGAAAATGAGATGATAGACAATGAGATGCAAAGTGAACTCAAGTTGCCTATAATGATAGATGAAAAATGAGAAAAAAGGCATTGCATTTATAGGAGGGATTGAGAGAGGAGAGGCCAAGATTGAGAAATGTGGGACTAAAACCCAAAAATGAGAGAGTGCCACTTGTCACAATGGGATTGGCCCATGATTGTGCAAGTTTTGGCCAATGTGCCCATTTCAAATTTGAAAATGGCAATAAATGAATATGGTTGAAGATTTTGGGGGGAATTGTCTTTGGCCAAAATGGTCAAATGGGGGATTTAATGAGGGCATATTCCTTGGGAATATGCCTTGTGACGAAAATAGGCATTTTAATAAATCAAATTAAATGATTTATTGTGCAAGTGGATGGGACATGGGTTAGTCTTAGCATTAATTAGGGATTTGACTAATTAAGCTAGTGATTAGTTGATTGTAACATTTGATTTGCATTTTTGGATTTATTTTAAATAAAATGAGAGGAAATGAATTTAATTAAATATGTATGATTTAACTAAATAAACAAACTTTAGGAAGTTAATTAATTTTATTTAATTAATTAGGAAGAAAAACTTAGTGAATTAATTTAATTGGTTCATTTAGTTAATAGACGGAATAATGTTCAATAAAGCATGATTAGATGTATGAGTATATTTTGCATGTCTACATTTTCCCCCTATTTAAAGCAATGTACTCATTGCATTGGTTCAAAGAATGATGCTGCTCACATCGAAATTAAAAAAAATCCTAATTTTTTTTCAGATGCCCTAGTGAAAATAAGTACGGTAGTATATTGCCCCCTCGAGAGATTGAGAGAAAATATTGAGGTCGATCTCGCAACAAAGAGGTTCAAAATGAATGTATGGATGGTTAGACTATATGATATATATGATAATGATGATGTAAATGAGATGTTTGGAAGATGCTTAGAATAACAAATTTATATTATCCTAAACAACTTAAATGATTATGAAAATGAGATGGATGATTTTGTCCTATGATGATATGATGTGATTATGCAGGATGCAGGATGGATGCATTGTTAGCATGAAAGTGGATAGAAGACTGAGAGGGATAAACCCTTAAATTCAAGAAGATGCAGAAGTCCAACAAGTCCATTAGTCGTCGAGACTTTATTGGATATGATGGTGAATGATGATGATGTATTTCTTATGCAAGGATGGGAGAGATAAAGAGCATACCCTTCTTTATGTTTGATAACCTAGTGTGATGGAATTTGACTCAACAATCAAATAGGAGTGCTCTTGTTCACACTTGAGATATGAAAACCTTGCTAGGATAGACCCAACAAAGCAAGTATTCACCAAGTTATTTTACAAGAACGTCCAACAATCATAGCAGACAAAAAGATAATGATCATTTCCCCATTCCTTTCTCTCTAAACCCGTTTTTTTTAGGCATCATCGAGAGGTCCTTGGAATGAGCACAAAATAAGATAAGTAAAAAAAAGGACCAGATAAAGTAAATAAACAAGCTAATGTTCTTTGTATCGCTAGCCAAGGCTAAACTAAGGGGTTACCTGATGTTGATGTCCATCGCAGGAAGGTCAAATTCCTAGGACATGTTGTGATTAGGGTTTTGATGACTTACGGATCTAGACTTGAGACTTTGACGATTAAGTTCGCACTTTTGAACCTGCTAGAATTGCTTCTGACTGACTTACCAAAGGATGAAAGTGATGATGCTTTATTAGGAATGATGATATTACAGGTGAAACTGAGATGAGATAGATGCACCATTTTAGGTTTTTCAAATGTTTTGAGGCAATTTTTTGGAATTTTGTGATGTTTTACAAATGTTTTTGGTATTTTAAAACTTTTCAATGTTTTTGGTATTTTCGAGATTTCATACAAGGAGACTAACTTAAAGATCTATCCTAGGGGTCTCAGGAGTTGATCCATAGATTAGCCTTGCCTATGTTATACATGCAGAGACCACGTAGTTTGACTGACAATAGATTCGATGATGATAAGATGGGCAAGCAGATTGCCATTTTATTGCGATGAATGTCTAAGGACTGACCTAAAGGTAAACTAGATGGGAAAACAAATGCCAATGCGATGGACACCTAAAGGACTAACCTAAATGTCTCGGGGGCTAATCAAAGATCAACCTTGCCTACGTTCAAGCTCAGAGACGACATAGTTTAGACAAGGTGAAAGACTGACAAGACTCAATGATGGATTTTTTGAAGAATTTATGATATTTTGACATGTTTTTGAGTTTTTTTGATGATTTTTCTAAATGTTTTTGAATTTTTGATGATTTTTTGAATATTTTTGGTTATTTCTGATGAATTTGGGAAGAGCACAAAATATATAAATGAATATGATCCACTTCCAGTTTCAAGGACATGCCCCCAACGTTTAAGTGATAGACTACTTCGATAAAGGCAAGACAAACTGACCTTAGGAATATGCCAAGTAGTACTATGGTTGAATATGATATGGTCATCAACTCAGGCTATAGTATGGATGCAAGCAGATGGGTGGACAGAGGATTAATTAAATGTGATCGAATGGATGAGTGAGTCGCGCAGATTCTAGTGGATGAAGAGTGCTTTATTTACACTTGACGCTTGTTTGTCAGGTTTTCACAAAGGTACTTGTCCAAAGCGCCACCAAATTGGTTTTCACTAGAAGACGATTATTTTTTTCTTTACTGTTTTCAATCCTTTTTATATTTTTTTTCGATTTTATTGGATTTTATTTATTTATTTATTTTGGTTGTCACCAAGATGTTTGTTTGCCAGGTTTTCATCAAGGTAACCATTTTTTGAGGACATTTTCTGATTTTTTTGTATTTTTCGATTGTATACTTTGCAAGATTTAGGCATAAAACTTTTTGAGATGAGAGTTGTTCAGAGGCTCCTATAGAGGCTCGCCTTGTGGTGTTTCTAATTGATATGCTCCTAATTTATAATTTGTTGTGATGATAACAGGTCCCAACCAGTTGGGCTCAAATTTTCCTTTGCTATCTGGGTTTGGTACATTCTTTTGGTTCTCTTTTAGCACAAGGTCACCGACTTGGAAGGTGAGTTGCTTGATCTTCTTGTTGTAGCTGCATTTCAAGAAATTCTGATAGACCTGTAGATGATTGAGGGCGTCCATGTGCCATTCATCTAGTAAATCCAAATCATTCATTCTTGTAACCCTGCATTCCTCATCTGTGATGAGGTTTTGCAATGATATCCTCAGTGATGGGAGCTCAATCTCGATTGGGAGGATGGATTCTGTTCCATAGACCAGGGAGAATGGGGTGGCACCTGTTGGAATGAGGATGCTGGTGTGGTAGGCCCATAAGGTGGGATTTAGCTGTAGATGTCAGACACGACCAAAGTCATTGACTATTTTCTTGAGGATTTTTAGAATGGTTTTGTTGGTAGCTTCTGCTTGGCCATTGCCTTGTGGGTAATATGCACTGGAAAAGCGATGTTGGATTTTGAATTTTTTGCACAAGCCACAGATATCCTGGTTCTTGAAAGGTGTCATGTTGTCAGAGATAATGGATTGAGGGACATCATATTGGA
This sequence comes from Sequoiadendron giganteum, assembly GCA_007115665.2. Taxonomy (NCBI): domain Eukaryota; kingdom Viridiplantae; phylum Streptophyta; class Pinopsida; order Cupressales; family Cupressaceae; genus Sequoiadendron; species Sequoiadendron giganteum. The sequence goes on from CM021100.1 coordinate 463,198,664, forward strand.
AAATGAGGTAATTCAGGATGAACATGGATATGTTCTTTTTAGTGATGTAGGTCATTGGAATTGCTTTGACCCACTTTGTGAAATACTCTATGGCGGTGATAATGAACTTAGGGTTGTTAGATGAGGTAGGTGAGATTTTACCTACAAGATCGAGCCCCCACTGGGAAAAGGGCCAAGATGTAACAATAGGATGTAATTCTTTAGTTGGTGCATGAATGAGGTCTCCATGTTGCTGGAATTGTAGACACCTTCTGACAAAATCATGTGCCTCTCTTTCCATTGTCGGCTAGTAGTACCCAGTTCTTAGTAACTTCTTCGCCAAGGTCATACAACTCAAATGCGAACCACACATGCCATTGTGTACCTCAATCAAACAAGTCAGGGCTTCCTCAAGTTTTAAGCAAAGTAATAGGGTTCCATCAATGCTTCTACGGAAGAGAGTTTCCCCTGGGATGACAAAACGTAAGGATCTCTTGACAAAGGTTTGCTTCAGGTTCGGGGTAATGTCATCTGGGAGGATTCCTAATCTCAGGTAGGTGTAAATGTCATGATACCAAAGATCATCAGGACCAACGATTTCACACGCATATTCTAACTTTGGTACCTCAAATGTGGGTATAAGAAGCTGATGTATCAAGAATTCATGTTTCGAGACATTGCGAGGGATATCTAGCAAGGATCCAATCGTTGCCATGGCATCAGCTACTCTATTATTTTCCCTCAGTATCTGCTCAAAGGTGATGTCAATAAATGATTCTTTGAGGTTTTCAACTAATTTCTTGTAAGGTGTGAGCTTATCATCCTTAGTTTGGTATTTTCCATTGACTTGGTTGATAATAAGTTGTGAGTCTCCATAAACTTTTAATGCCATGATTCGCCACTGTGTCACAATTCTGAGACCTATGGTTAAAGCCTCGTACTCTGCAATATTGTTGATACAGGGGAATGCCAATTTGTAAGATCTCGGTATGCAATCCCCCTATCGGGTGATGAAGAACACACCAGCTCCCGATCCATGTTGTGTGTGGGAACCATCGCAGTATAGTTTATAGTGATCAACTATGTTGAGATTGAAGATAGACTCATCTGGAAATTATGATATGAGTGGGTTCTCTGTGTACATGGGATCTTCTGCCAACTGGTCCACAATGACTTGTCCTTTGATTTCCTTTCACTCCACATACTCAATGTCATACTTTGATAGTATCATGACCCATTTAGCCATCCTTCCTGTGAGCATAGCTTTTGATAGTAGATATTTTAAGGGATCTATTTTGGCAATGAGCTTTATTCTATGTGCTAGCATGTAGTGTCAGAATTTCTATGAAGCAAATACTACTGCCACACAAGATTTCTCAATGAATGTGTAACTTAACTCATGGCCAACCATTGTCCTATTGATGTAATAGATAGCCCTTTCAGTTCCATTCTCGTCATGCTGAGCCAAAAGAGCACCCAAGGCTATTGTTGTTGTTTAGATGTATAAGATCAATGGTTTTCCTACAATGGGTGACATGAATATAGGTGGTGTGAGTAGATATTCTTTGATTTTTCTAAATTCCTGATCGTATTTTTCATCCCACTTGTATGCTACTCCCTTGTGGAGTAGATGTGAATAGGAATTTTTTTTGTCCGCCAACTGTGCTATGAAACTCTAGATGCACTAGAGTCTTCCTTGTAATCCTTTGAGAACTTTGTTTCAGTGTTCTTGGTTCTTCCATATTAAGGATTGCCTTAACCTTTGTGGGATCCACCTCTATCCCCCTCATTGACACTATTTAGCCTAGAATTTTTCCAGATTGTACCCCAAAGACACATTTATTTGGGTTGAGCCTAACCTTATACTTCTCCAGTCTGTCAAATATGTCACTTAGGGTTGCGATGTGGTTTTGTCTCTTCTTTGATTTTTCCAATATGTAATCCACATAATCTTCGACAATTTTGTGTATCATGTTGTGGAATATTAGTGTCATGGCTCTCTGATATGTAGCCCCTACATTCTTTAGCCCAAATGGCATCACATTCCAGTAGTAGGTGCCCCAAGGACATGTGAATGTTGTCTTATGCTGGTCTTATTTTACAATAATTATTTGGTTATATCCTGAGAAGCCATCTATCAGGGATAGCATCTCATGTCCGACCATCATATCAATGTTGGGTAGTGGAAAGTTGTCCTTAGGACATGATTTGTTGAGGTTTCTGAAGTCTGTGCAAATATGAATGCTCCCATTTCACTTTGAGACTGGTACAATGTTGGATACCCATTCTGGATAGTCAATCCGGCATATGAAGCCAACATCCAGGAGCTTTTGTAACTCTACCTTGACTAGCAAGGCTATCTGGGGATGCATTTTTCGTAACTTTTGTTTAACCGACTTCGCTCCAGGGTAAATAACCAAATGATGAACCACTACGTCTGGATCCAGACTTGGCATCATGCAAAGTTTACCTTCCTTTCTTTTAGAAATGCTGCCAATAGTTCTTGTTCCTCTGTTAGGAGAGACTCAACATAGAAAGTGATTTGTGGTGCCTCCTCCATTCCCAAGTTAATAGGATTGCACTGCTCTGCCAAGACTGCTGATTTTTATTGATGTAGAGCAATAGGAGGAGATCGAATCCTTCATCCTCTGATGCATCAAAGAGGTTTTCACCATTGGATGCGTCCTTTAGTTTTACTATTTTGTGGTTAGAGAGTGCCACAGTGTGGTTTTCACTCAATAACTCCAAGCTTATTCTTGATATTTTTATTTTGCGACTGAAGGATTCAATCGTCTCCCTATAATATGCTTGGTTGTCTAAAGTGATGTCAAATCCTGCTTTGTGATCTCCACACGAAACTGTATCCCTTAGTCCCATGAATTCTGAGAGTGCCTAATCATTTTTTAATGAGTCTAGAATCGACGGTCCTCGTTGGTCATGATCAATGAGTTGAGGGTATACGAAGGTGATTTGGTGGGTTTGTTGGTTTGAATTAGTGGGTGAGGCCTTAATCATTGGTAAGGAGGAATCCTCAAAGAGGACAAGAAGGTTCATTACGACATCATCATCATCGCTACTAGAGTAGACATTGGTTACATCGAAAGTGAAATTGTCTAGGGGAAGACCTGTGCAGACGGGTAGTCTAAGGGTGGTTGTTAATACTTGAGGAAGGGACCTGACTGCTTTACTCAGAGTACCTCTACCACGTACGGTTATACTCAGAGGAGTAAATCCAAGGCCAAGGTTCTACATTATTTTTTCTACAATGATGGGCTCTAGTTGTCCATCATTGTTCCTTCCAAGGCTTTGGTTTCTATTGTGGCCCTTGTCGAGCATTATTTTTAGTCCTCTGCTACTTTCATCCATAGGTAATGTAGGTGTGGGTCTTTCATCATGGTATATTGTGCTTGAAATATCTTCCTCATCAACATTTTCTTGACTTAGGTCTCCCCAATGGTGGAATCCAGAAGGATCTTCCTAAGGGTGTGGATGGGTGTTTCAATTGATCGAGGCTTCCCATGCAACCTAGGAGATTGTGGTAACTCTCCTACAACAAATGCACTCTTCTTCATTCTGTAGTCTCCACATCCATTGTCCTGGATCATGATCTTGATTTTGGATATATCAAGGATGGAGGGTGTCTCTGTCACAGAAGTGGAGGTGAGGTCAGATGGGTCGATGTAAGTAGTGGATGGGCCTTCATCATTTTTTGGCACTTGAGGGATTTTATAAAACTTGGCTTCAAAGTTTTTGCAATAGGCGAAGGGTTCAGGATCCCCTTATATAGTGACCTCCTCATTTTGGTGCAAGAACTTGATGCATTGGTGATATTTTTAGGCCACTGTTTTAATTTTGTGGATCCATGGACATCCTAGGAGGATGTTTTATGGTAAGTCGAGGTCGAGGACCTGATAGGTAGTTTCCATAGTTGCTGGTCCTACTTGGATTGGGATTTGAATAGTGCCCTGAGACACTCTTTCTTGATCAGCATATGATCCTATTGTGATGCTCTTGTTCTTGTTAATGGAATGCTTGGTGAATCCCAAGTTCTTTATAAGTTTGAGAGAGAAAATGTTAAGGCCTACACCTCCATCCACCAAGACTCTTTTAACTTTCTTTTTGTGGACCAGCACTTGAAGGTGAAGTGCACTGTTATGAGATGGCTGCGGGGGGAAGTCTTGGTCAGAGAATGTGAGGAGATTTGGGGTAATGATGTTACCAACCATAGCCTGAAACTGTTTTGTGTCAAGAGCAGTAGAGATGGTGAATGTTGCTAATGCTTCATCAAGAATTTGCCTATGGGCAATAGAGATTTTTAAAAGTTCCATGATGGAGATATATGCGAGAGTTCTTCTCAGCTGGTCGATGACATTATAATCATAGGGGATGTACTTTGTGTTTGAAGTGGGGGTCTTAGATGGTGCCCCTGCAATGGTGACCTTTCCGCCATGTGTGGTGACTCCACAGTCGGTGTTGGCTCCTTTGACATTAATGACCCTGACCATTTCATCGATGCATGTGACTATCTCTTCATTCACTAGATTACCACTACCATATTTTTGATTTCCTTTTTTGTTCTCCTGGCCATTTCCTTGACTGTGGTTTGGCATCGGATTTGTGTATATTTTCAGATTTTGATTATTGGTTGGTTGGTCGACATTGATGATCTTATCTTCGATGAGTTCTTGGATGATACTCTTTAGCCTCATGCAATTTGTGGTGGTATGTCCCTTGATCTTGTGAAAGTCACAAAGTAGATTTTCTTTGTACCATGGCATTTTGGTCATGGGTTTCATGTATTGCTCAAAGTTAGAGACTTTCATTATATTTTCCTTGACCAACTTCTTCAATATGGATTCAATTGATTCTCCAAGAGCTATGAACTTCCACTTGAGAGGATATTTACCTCAAGGAGGTGGTCCTCCTTGATTGTTCAGATTGTTGATTTGGTTGGTAGGAAGTGGTTGTTGTTATGCTACTACAGCATTAGTTTCCACATTATTATGATTATGATTTTGCAGTTCATGATGGGTTTGGATGTTCTGCTTAGGGGCACTGATGACCACTTTCGCGTCGGCCAAGCCGTCGTTTGTGATATTTTTGTTCCTCGACCATGTTCAAGGTTTATCGTTATAGTTGTTGGATGGGAGGTTATCCGATGGTGGAGTTAATCTTGATGCGCCTCCTCGCACAGTAAGAGCTCTTTTGATGTCGAGCGCCTTTGGGATTAATTAATCGTATGATGTGATGAATTGCATTTCTAAGTAGAACGCCAAGTTTTCATCTAGATTGGATATGATTGTGCAAACTCATTGTTCTTCTAGCATGGTCCACTTGCTCTGATTGGCCTTGGATCGCCATCTTTGCAAGAAGGATGTGAATAGCTCTCCTTTTCTTTGTTTGAGCATTGATAATTCTTCCAAACTAACATTTGCACCCATGTTGAAGGCATAATTTTTAAAGAATGCTACCACAATTTCCTGGATTGTTTTAATGTCTATAGTTAGGCAAGAAAACCATTCAATGGCAGGACCAGTCAGACTTCAAGGGAAAAGTTTCCTTAGATATGTGTCATCATATGCCACCTCCATACAATGCACCTGAAATTCCCTGATGTGGTTTTTAGGGTTTCCCATTCTATTGTACTTATTGAATTTGGGGATTTCGAATCCCTTTGGGAACAGTACCATTGTGAGATCTTTGTTGAATGGATAAGGACACAAGTTACACGGTGCTCTAGTTTTTTTCCCTAATTGGAGGTCCCAAAATTTGTCTGAGAGCAGTTTGATTTGTTTTTCCACATCGTTGTGCGGGTCAGGAGGTGGGATGAATGTTTTTTGAGGTGTTGGTGGTGTTTGATTAGTGGGAGGGGTACTAGTGGGGGTTTGCTGCAAGCTCTGTTGTGCATTCAAAGCCTGGTGATATGCTTGTATTTGCATCAACAACACTTGTTGTTATTCCAACAAAGCTTGTTGTTGGTCCATTTTTTGTTGTTCCCACAGAGCTTGTTGTTGGTCTAGTTGTTGTTGTGCCAATGAGGGTTTTTGTTGGTCACGTTGTTGTTGCGCCAACAAAGCTTGTTGTTGGTCGAGCTATTGTTGAGCCAATGAAGCCTGTTGTTGGGCAAGCTACTATTGAGCCAACGAAGCCTGTTGTTGGGTGAGTTGTTGTGCATGAAATTCTTGCAGGGCTTGTTGGTATGCTTGTCGATGGATTGCTTGCAGTTGTGCTTGGTATTGTGCTTGCACTTGTTGAGCCTGGTGTTGGGCCTGGGCTTGAGCTTGTGCAGCTTGTTGGGTAGCTAGTTGTGCTTGTGCCTACTGAGTAGCTTGTTGTGCAGCTTGTTGGTTTTGTTTCAGTACCCTCTAATGATTATCTTTTTGGATGGCTTGGATCATGGTGATGAATGAATTCTCCTCGTTAGCTTTTGGTGGGATTGGTGGTGGATTGGGAATGATGCCAACCATTGTGACGGGTGGGTTGGTGGTGTGGTTGAGATGCTTGGTCCTTGAGAAAGCATGCTTTGGAATATTTTAGGACCGATTGATGTGTTGACTGTGGTGGCTTGAGTGGATTCCACTTGTTGTTGTGATGCTGCCGACAAAAGGAGAGGATTCGATGTGATGCTCAGATTCCCCTGATTTGAGAAACTAGTGAGGGGTAGGGGGGAATACCCAACCCTAGAGGTGATACAGATGTGAATGGTAATGGAGGGAGTGATGATATGCTCCCCTGGAAGGAGAACGAGCCAGCGACTCCTACTGTGCCAAACAAACCACCTTCTCCTTGCGATAGAGAAGTTTGTATGTCTAATGGATAGGTTGGTGTTGCACGAAATGAGGATGATTCTGCATGATCATGGAAGGTGAGTGGGATGTATGGGTGTGATGGATTCACCGAAACATTTTTTTCTGGTGTGGTGCTAACACTTACCTCTTTGTTGTTTGCAAGTCGATGTTGTTGTAACTCGTGAAACGTTGCACTTCCCTTGTTCAAAATTGGTGAAGTTGGTGTGATTTTTGATATGGTTTGAGGCATTCCTTAAGTGATATTCGGAGTTGTTATTGGGGGAATTCTTGTAAGAGGCCTTTCTGTACTAGTGCCTATGTCAAGCTCGGAAGGGAACTGGACCCCTCCTTTCGTTAACATGTGTAAGTATAGAGAAGGGTCAAGTTTAAGCATGGCATTGACAATTCTATGATTCTTTGGATTTTGAATCATTTCAATTATTTCCCTTTGTGTCATTCCCAAGTCTTCATTCATGATTTCCTCTTCATAGCCTTCCTCTTAAGGATTTTGTGATGGTAGAGAAGAGTTGTTTGGGGGATTGCTTGATCCCGCAAGGTTTACTTTGCTGGTTACTTGATATAAATCACTAGAAGTTGATATTTCGTTGATTTTTTCCATGTTCCTCTTGTGTTGTGATCTTTTTTGAACCATAAAAAATAGGGATCATGTGATCTTAACCTTTAGGGCCAAAAGAGAAGAACTAGGAAAAGCATAGGATCCAAAAGCGGGTGGTGATGATGAGATAAATGGATGAAGTGAATGAGTGAAACTTTTGAAGAAATTTTTAGGGTTTTATGCTAAACTTTAGGGCTTGGATTGATTGTGATGGTTTGACTAGGTGTATTAAGTCAAACAAGATTGTGGTGAAGCTTGTAAACCCTAGGAAGTTATGTTATTCTAGGGAAAACTTGCACAAGAGAATGGATTGACTAAGTGTGTCAAGCCAACCAAGGTGATCATAAAATAGTAAACCTCAGGAAGTTGTGTTATCCTAGAGGTAGATTTGTTCAAGATATTTGTCTATTTGGCTAGGTGTGTTAAGCCAAGATAGAGTGATGCTGATTTAGCCTTTAAGTTTAGCATGAATGATTTTTCTAAAGTTCCCAAAAGTTTGTTATTGGGATGAGATTTGATTGATGGAGATATGGAGGAGAGTGAATACTTTGATCCTAGACCTTGACCTACACATGACTCATTTTTACAAAACCTCGGTATTGAAGAACATGCTACACTTCCTATGTGAGGAAAGGGAATCTTTCAAAAAGCTCAAGATTCTGCTAATAGTAGAATGCATACAAAGTTGGGTTGTTTCTTGAAGCTTTCTTATAGAAGTTGTACACTAGTCTTTCTCTGACTTCAAGGATCATTTTAAGATGTTGTTCGTGGGATTTTAGACTTATGCTTTTGAATCTTGGTTTTGGGATTTTGACCTTTCAGGAAATCATTTGAGGCAACACATATGAGGTCCAATTTGTCTTTTATCTTGCCTTAGTGAATTATTTTTACCAAAAGAACTTTCTTGATTATGTTTCAAACTGCATGTCTAATGTCCCACTTTCTTTTTCATCCCACAAGGTCCATTACGTGGAAATCAAGGAAATTAGGGAAAAATTTTCCTAGGTTGACCTTAGTGAAAATAAATGATGATAAAATCCCAGCATTTAGAAACCTCTAAGGATATGATCCCTAGGGAAACCAAGAGTACTTGAATTCGTCAAGCATATTTGTTTCCTCCAAGGGGTTTGAAATCTGAAGCTCTTTGTGAATGTTTTTTTTTCAATTGTTTTGAGAACCAAGCAATGTATTTTTCATTTCCAAGCACGTGTACAACCCTAGGATGAAGAGACAATATTTTGTTGGGTTCCCACTTGGACAAATCCAGCTACGCATATTCTATGTGGATGACTAGATGCTTGACCACATAGGCTCCCCCTTACAGTGCACACACTTCTCAGGTTATCCAAGAATTAGTACCCATGAATCTCCCATGGTATACTTTTTATCTCTACAAAAAAACCGCATGTATAACGTGGGGTGGCTTCAAAGGACATGAACTTTTGCACCAAAAAAATAGATACGGATTTGGCCTTCTAAACAAGGGTTTTAATTCAGACTTTCCATTCATGGAGATTGACCCATATGGTGAGAGACCATTTCTGCCCTTCCCGTTGGAGCCAACTGTGTGATAGCAGCTTTTGTTCCAGTACCCACTTTTATATCCCGGTTGGAAATACACTTGGCTTTAGTGTGTTACCGGTTGGGTCATTCCCTTGGGTGAGTATTTTTTCCCACAAGGCAGACCCTCTAAGATAAACAAAAGTGAGTAAACATATTTGTAGTTCGATCAACCTTCATTTAGAAACAAAGGGAGAACACTCGCAATAAATTTACTCACACTCGAAAGATATTTTGTTCAATTTTAAGTTCCCAAATCGAAATGTGGAGGCAATATTTTTGACAATTTAATATCACAAAATACTTTTGATTCTCAAGATCACCATGAGGCCCGAGAGAAGTGTATACGCCTTTTAAATGATATTAATTTGTGAAAAATATTGCAAAACATAAAAAACACTTGTTCATTTTAGACCTCAAAAGCACTGATTTTGATTCGTTTTAAAGCACCAAAATGAGATGTAAAGTTTGCCTTGTCCAATTTTAACCCAAATCAAAATCTAGTAAATTTCTAAGGTTATTTTTAACCAACTTTGAAAAGGTCAAATTATTCCTTGATTTTAAGCCCAAATCGAAAAGTGAGTTGAGTTAAAACAAAAAACGAGAGTAGAAAATGGAAGCTCTAGATTGTTAAAACAAGCATTAAAAAATGTTTTTTTCTTTTCAAGTTTTCATCCTCAAGTTTTTCAATTTCTCTTAGTTTGCCTTTGTTTAATTTTTGATGCTTGATTTTGATGCCCTCCTTGATGTCAACCTTGATGCCAACCTATAAACAACATATAGTTATAAGTAAAAATATTTAAAAACCTCCTACAAAACTGTAGAAGCATGCATTAAAAGGACAAGGTTATAAAAATGATGCTTAATCATTGATTAATAAAATAAGCAAGGATGATAGGTCTTAAATAAAACTCTATTAATACATTCATTCTTTACTCGGTGACCTCCGTAAACAAGTGCCTGCTTTAAAAGTATTTGTAGAGCAATCTAATGTCAAAAAATAGACTAAGGAACTTTTAATAAATCCATCCTCAGTCATTTCAAATCAATTTCAAATTCACTAAATCCGGCTAGTGTCAAAAAATGTCCTCTTGTAAATTAACCAGAACTCATCATTTCAGGCATAGTAGACCCTCATCATACAACCCAAATCATGAATAACCAGTAATAATGAAAGCATTTCATACACATTGAATGTAATATTTTCAAAAGAATATCCCCAAGGATACACTCGCAATGTGCAACCTCTTGTAGATTGAAAAATTCTATGCGCCTTCATTCTACATCATATCAGGCAAAAATAATTCTCACGAATCACTTACCATATAGCCAGCATGCCAAATTAATGATGGCACAAAACAACCTGAACCACTGATAAGAGATATATTTGATACCATCACTGCATCCATGCAAAGCAATTCAAAGTAAAAACAATCCACATCTGATAGTAAACACCTCTCCACACACAATTTTGGCCAAGAATAAAAATAAAGTAAAGAAAAAGACTAGACATTCTAAGCATCAATAGACGCGAGGTCTACAAAGAAATTTTGGGGACATCACCTTCAAAGACAAGCACTTCAATTCTTCCATTGATTACTACTCCAAATTAGTCAGTGTTATGACAATAACATCTCCAACCATCTTTGCAAGGCACAATTCGATGTAATTTATGAGTGATCATCGCTTGCATGTGTATTAAATTAATTATATGCCTCTAAGAAATGAACACCAAAAAAAGACAAGGTATTGGCATGGAATCTCTAAGATGATACACATTTGGTAACACCAGGTCCCTATTTGGTGAATAGAATAATCACTCTACAATTTTAAAAGATTTATGCACTATAAAGGCATAGATTTAGGTGAGATAATCCCACACTTCCTTAATCAATGCGCATATTTGGGTGTACAAGAGTAAAAGTTTAGCAGTCACGTCTCTACTATGGAAGATTTATGGGTGAGGAAAAAAATCCCAATTTTATGAAAAAATTTGTATACATGTACTCTTCTTTGATTTAAGTTGCTTCCTACCCATTTACAAACTATGGCAGGGAGTATGATCATTAATTGCATCTAACACTACCACCCTTTTTATTTTAAAATTTTTTAATGGTGATATCAGTTCAATGCCCTAACATGGAAACATAATGACATCCATCATATCCCACATAGTCTTTAAAACCAAACACAATCTCCAAGTGATGGGATTCTTACTTCAAAATTCTGAGTTTAAAACATTCACTAGTTAAATGCCTGCAAAGAAAAAAAAACATGTCAGATTAGCATCGACTTTGAACAATCTTCAGATGGAGCACCACTACTTAAAGATTTCAAGCATATCGATAATGGTACGGACTAGCTCACAACCCAAATGTCTCAAAAGAGTTGTCATTTAATGGAATGTAATGATGGCCAAACCTGCGCAAAGTCGACTCGATTGAAAGGGCGTAAGAAATTAAAATAAAGGCTATCTACAAGTGTAGAACCATATGTTTAAGCTTGTAAAGTTAGGGATCCATTTTTTCCACTGTACGTGTTGCTTTCTTATAACAATCTTAGAGTGCAAGAAGATCCTTGAGTGTCGATAAAAGCTAGAACATGGCCACTGATAAAATTAAGACAAGTGTAACTGAAGTGACACGATCCCGCATGTCCTTCTTTAGAAAACAATCTGATTCTTTGACCTTTGAAAGAGTTCGGTGACTCTTGGAGAAGGATTTAAAAACATTTTCATTGGATTCACATAAAAGGCGCAATCTCTCTACCTTGACAGCATAAACTAAACTTAGAGTTGAGTGAATGGAGACTCCTTATGATCCAACAACAACAATAAATGATGATATTCATAGATTCACATAAAGTAGATTTGTTGAAAAGACTTTAGAAGATTTCTAAATAAAATGCAATTGGCAGGTGTAAGGAATAAAAATAGTGAATAAATGCATTTAAAAAGTTTTCAAGCTAGTGCAATTTCCAAGTGTAAAGTTAGGTGACACAACCTTTTCCTGTGACCTCTCTTCCTATGCAAGAATGAAAGATTTGGTACAGAGTATGGGCATCTATCGGATAGGATCCCATAGAGAAATGTGATCTCAGATAGTGCAATATTTGCAAGATACGCCCAAAATGGATTTTGTTGAAAAAAGAAGAAGAGCGTAATATACTTTCAAGCAAATGAAATCTAACGCTAAACCTTCATATTGGCTATCAGAAAAATTCAAAAAACTGTTAATGTCACAAAGTATTTCAAGAGAAGAAAATGTATTCATATTATCTATTGATAATCATAGCTAATAGATAATATGGAATGATTTCTTACTTTCTTGTAGTTAGAACGTCCAAACCCTTGAAGTTTATCAGAAACAAACTATAAATATTTTAAACTCCTATGTAATCATAGTAAAACAATTAATAGATAAGTCTGAAAGATATTGTGAGTTGAAGACTTTTTGAAATGATTATACCAATATAAGTCTAATATGTATTGCAAGGAATGAAGATATGCCAACTACATATCGAAATATAGAGATAAATCAACAAATCTGCATGTATTCAAAAAAACAAAAATAACAACTCATTTTGCCCTCCTTCTAGAGCCTTTTTGTGGATGCCAAAATCTGCAAATGGTTAGTAAACTCACAAACCAACATGACAAAAATAAACATCCTTATGAAATATTGCATTTAGTTAAACATGCTAAATAAGACATTTAACAACAAGAAAACTAAATAAAGCATATAAAACATGAATACAAACCTATTCCATAGTGGATTGGTGTTATCCTTTGTGTAGAAGGCAGCCCTTTCCCAATCCTTGCCAAGAAAATGAGATGATAGACAATGAGATGCAAAGTGAACTCAAGTTGCCTATAATGAGGATGCTCCAAATTGTAGATGAAAAATGAGACAAAATACATTGCATTTATAGGAGAGATTGAGAGAGGAGAGGCCAAGATTGAGAAATGTGGGACTAAAACCCAACAAATGAGAGAGAGCCACTTGTGACAATGGGATTGGCCCATGATTGTGCAAGTTTTGGCCAATGTTCCCATTTCAAATTTTAAAATGACAATAAATGAATATGGTTGAAGATTTTGGGGGGAATTGTTTTTGGCCAAAAAGTCAAACATGGGAGTTAATGAGGGTATATTCCTTGGGAATATGCCTTGTGAGGAAAATAGGTGTTTTAATAAATCAAATTAAATGATTTATTGTGCAAGTGGATGGGACATGGGTTAGTCTTAGCATTAATTAGGGATTTGAATAATTAAGCTAGTGATTAGTTGATTGTGACATTTTATTTGTATTTTTGGATTTATTTTAAATCAAATGAGAGGAAAATGAATTTAATTAAATCTGTATGATTTAACTAAACGAAGGGACTTTAGTAAATTAATTAATTAATTTGATTTAATTAATTAGGAAGAAAACCTTAGTGAATTGATTAAATTGGTTCATTTAATTAATAGATGGAATAATGTTCAATAAAGCATGATTAGATGTATGAGTATATTTTGCATGTCTACACACTGTACCTAATATTTCTAAGAGAGGCAATCCCAAGAAAAAGAAAATTGCATAATGAAATTTGATTTTTGATGTATGCCCCCATTTTAAAGTAGTTGCTAAGACCATTACTATGAGCAATTAATTTAAAGTAGAAGAAGACACAAGAGCTTGTTTAGAAAGCCCTATGCTAAAGTCATATGTTTCCAATACGCTACATCATGAAAAAGGTAGTATGTCACATGTGAGTCATCTTAAGACATTTCGTCCACATCCCAAGCTTGATCGTATATGTTCATCAAAGGTTAATGACTAGCCAAAAGAGAAAATGACAAGTGACATACAAGGACAACGCTACCTAACCCCTTGCCCCCACTTAGTGCAGGATAAGAGTGAGCCGAAAGGATTGATGAAATGCGAGGTAGAGTGAAAATCAATATCAATTAGAGGAATGAGGTGTCCCCACATAAGGAAGAATAGCAAACTCCTTAAGATGTTGGATTTTACTACTCAAATATTTACATGCATTAGTAGAATGACCATGAACTCTATGATATGCACAAAAGGAATTTGTGTAATATAATTTATTTCGAGTTCACAGAGGAATGGATATCAACTAATCTTGGAGGAGTCTCGACAAGATACCCTCTTGATCAATTGTAGAAATTGTTCCTTTAGATTGTGACAAATATGTATCTTGCTTAGTATAGGATGTCATACCTACGCAAGGCACTATAGATTGTGATATTTTGTACACTCCCTTAGAGCGGAGTGTAAAATATAAATTAGTAGTGTTTTGTGAGATAACATTGATATTAGGTGAATATTTATTTGTTTTTTGTGTTTCAAGTAAAGGAGAACACCCAAGACTCGTTGGTTTAGAAGGGTGGTTTGGGATAGTGTTGGTGTTATGTGAAGGCTTGGTGATTTTTGATTAAGGGACAATAACCAAGACCATAATTATTATTTTTCTTGATAGGATCAATGGGGACACAGATACCTTGTTCTCTAGTACCACATCCTTTTACACTATAGCCATATTGTTTCATAAGCTCGTAACCTTTTCCATAAATTTGTTTTACTGCTTTTGGATTGGGTGGTTGTTCTTTATTTTATTTTTTGTCTAAAGTACTTGAGGTGGATGCTTGTGAAGGATCTTTCGAATGGTATGTTGATAAGATTGCTTTTTCGAGTCCCTTATTTTAATTGTTGTTTATGATCTTGGACTCATCCATGATTGTTGGTTTGAAATTAAATGATCCGAAATCATTGATGTATATCATTTTCAAGGGTTTAGGACATGTAGAATTTTTTTGTTCTTGTATGGGTTTGACTTGTTTGGTTGGTGTGAATGTGTTCAATAGATTCTCTTTGTTCCTCTCAAGTTGTAAGACACTAAACAGTCCAGGATCACAGTCAAGTGTGTAAACTATTTTGTTGTAGATGTAAATCATTTTACAATGAAGACTCGAAGTCACCCCATTCATTGCATATATCCATGGCCTGCCTAAAATAAGATTATATGAAACATCATATGACATAAAATAGATCAGTGTGTCTAATGTGGCCATTCCAACTGTAAGAGGCAAAGTAATCACACCAAGCAGTTTCTGTCGTAAACTGTCAAATCCGTTGATAGATAAAGAATTAGGTTGACTGTTTCATTTATCCACATGTAACCTATCCAAAATATTTACACTACACACATTAATAGTGGAGCCATTTTCTATGAGGGTTCGCTTTATCCCTATTCTTTGGTATTGAGATATGATCATGAAAGCTTCAGTTTGTTTTTGCACTTCAAAGGAGGGAGCTTACTTTGGTGAAAAACAATATCAACATTGATTCCTTGAATTAATACCTCTATATCATTTTTTTGCACATTAGAAGGGATAGGAACTTGTTGTGAGGCCATTTGAACCATAGTGTGGTAGCTAGGGGAATTCTAAATTAAATCCTATACGAATATCTTTGCAGGAGTATTCTTAAGTTGTTCAACAAGATCATACTCCCTAATGTGTGAATTAAATTGAGGGACAGCAAGTGATATGGTATTAGGTAAAGGTAAGTATGTTGAGGTTGGTTGGGCTGGGTGTGGGTTGTTTCTTTTGTAATGTGTGTGAGCAACGGTATTATAACTTGGCTGCTACAACACATTATGCTTAGGTGGATAAAGGATAATTTTATGTTAAGGTTTGTTTGAAGGTGGATAAAGGATGAGATGAGGTTGAATAATATTAAAATTCCCTAGGGAAGGAGAGTCTAATAAGGGCTCTGCATCTTCTTCTAAGCGAATAATATTATTATTGTCAATGCTATTTTTGTAGATTGCATCATGATATCCTCCCTAGGAGGAGACTTTTTAGGAGAACTACAAACCACATGTTCTTTACATTCGAGGGTTGATTTGTCTAAAATGACTTCATCATAAGTAGGGTAATGATCAATGATCTGATTATCAATAGTGGGATTATTAGGAGAGGGTTTTATTTGATTATCATTTTTTTTTAAGGTCTCATTCTCTTGTTCCATACCATCTACCCTAGTAGGAGAGCTTGGAAGAGGTTCACCACATGCCATGGCTATAGTTTTTAATCTAGTTTAATCAAAGGTAGAGGAGGCATCAACAAAATGACCACTATGATTTTCAAATAAATTGACCCAAATGGTAGGAGAATTAGGGAAGGGAGAGTCAAGATTCTTATGATTTCGAATAGGTATATCTTCTAACACCTACCTATCCTCTTGGAATTGAGGAGGGATATTCGGAGAGGGGAAATTTTTATTAGCATTGTTATAGAGAATAGGTAAGGTGATGTCTAGAAATGGTTTGATGATCTCATCTTCTTGTTGTTTATTATCTTTCAAAGGAGGATGAGGAGAGAGACAATCGATGCCCTCAAGGCTTATCTCTTCTTTCACCAAAATACTTTCATATCTAATAGGAGAGGTATATGGAGAAGCACAAGTATGATTGTTATGATTTTCAACACTAACATCCTCATCAACGGGTAATTTGATGTTAAAAATTGTGGCAATGGTTTTGTTGGTGTAACCAATAGTGAACTCATAAGAGGGGATGTTGTATTTATGTAATCCATTTTGAACCAAATAAAAGCCACATCTATTGAAAGATAACATGCTGAGAGGAAAAAGGAAAGAAAGTATAATGCAATGACTTAAAGTGAAATGTTGAAATGCAATTTTTATATGGGAAATAAGGTAATTTTATGATTATACTATGCAACAATCTGAAAAGGAAAAGTAGTAGATACAAAATTATAGTTAAGAAATTTATGAAATGAGATAAATTAATCCATATTTAGTAAAATCCATGTAATAGAAACACAACTAATTGATACAGATAATTAATGGCACAAAACAAAAGCTTAAAAACAAGGTTTTCAACTCTTTAAGAGGTAGTTTTAGGGGCCTAAAGGGGCTAAGCCGCCCAAGTTGGTGAATTAGTCCTGCTAGTGATTTTTTTTTTAAATTTCATTTATTTTTTTACATGGATGTGGATGGTTTCTATGTTGTAAGATGCATACCTAAGATGCAATGCAGAATTTTAGAAATTTTTGAATGATTTGGGATGCAAAAATGCAACCTATATGCACTTTCACTAATGCAAACTTTAAAAACCTAGAGTGCTAATTAACTAATGCAAAATCCTAATGAAAAGTTAATATAATGAAAACCTATGATGAGCAAGAGATCCAAATTAGAAAAGAACTTGATTCACATCAGGTTCACCAAAATGAACTGCAAATTTTAGGAAAAAGGATACTCGCTTACACTTCTAAGGTTTTCGACCTAAAAGGAGAGAGATGTTCCACTCCAAAACTTGGAAGGTTCATTCAAGACTAAGTACTAATGTGTGTGTGTGGAATGTGTCTAAATGTAATGCCCTAAATTCTAGAAATTGATAAAAGAGACTAAATACTAATGTAAGACTTAGAAAATGCACTTTGTTTGAAAACACATTGTGACATGAAAACATGACCTAAAAATGCAAAGAAAACTAAATAGAAGACCGTGGAACAAAATTTGTGCACTTGGAAGTGTGTTGAAGACTTGAAGTAACTCTAAAATTCTAGAAATACTATTATTTATGCCTGGTGGGACACTTGTTCCAAACTGGGTGACTTAGTCCAGTTTCAGGAAAATTATGGAAAACTGCATCGGGGCCTATTTCAACCAAACGGGTATCTAAATCCACAGAAATTTTAGAAAAACTTGCATAGTATTACTAAGTCACCATAACTACTAGGGTTAGTGTCCCTTTCTTCTTTTCTTAAAATCCAAAGGTGGAAACAGGAGCTCTTGACCTACACTTTTTGTTCCTCCAATTATTCGGACCAAAAACCTTGAATTTCAGCCTGTAGGTGTCTTTTTGTGGAGATCATTACCTAGTCAACAAGGAGATGCCCTCAAAAATTCTTCGACCTATTCTTGAGTAATCTCCAAGCTTGCAAGATACCTGAATTTGCAAACAAAGAGAGAGAGAGAGAGAGAGAGAGAGAGAGAGAGAGAGAGAGAGAGAGAGAGAGAGTTGAATGTTAGGGTATGGGGATTTTCCTTGGTCAAATCCCTTTTGAGTAATTAAACCAAAGTGATGAAATAAGATGATGAAGCA
Organism: Sequoiadendron giganteum; assembly: GCA_007115665.2. Taxonomy (NCBI): domain Eukaryota; kingdom Viridiplantae; phylum Streptophyta; class Pinopsida; order Cupressales; family Cupressaceae; genus Sequoiadendron; species Sequoiadendron giganteum. The sequence continues at coordinate 463,216,751 of CM021100.1, forward strand.
TGAAAGAATGGGGTTAGTACCTTTCCATGATAATTTATCTTGAGTTGCTACAAAAATGGAGGAAGAATCAACCCTTGAATGCCTTAGAAGGATGTGTTGATGACTTAGAATACTCAAACTCTAGCTTGCTTGAGAAGAGTAGGGAATGAAGAATTTGAATAATGAATGCATGAGTTAGGAGATGTAAAATGGGGAGAAAAAAACTTATTTATACAGGTTGTGCCCTAATTTCTTGAAAATAACACATCAAAGGCCGACCTTAGGGTTTAGAAGATAATATATTGCCAAGATTTTGAGTAAGTCCACCTAGCCAACTTTGAGTGGATGTTGGGAATTAAAATGTGATTATTGTTGTTTAACGATATTTTCTTCTGAAACACACTTAAGTAGGACCTATAAGTGCATTAAGGGGTCATTTTATCATAAGAAAGGGTCAAGTTATTGATGACAAGCCTAGGAAAGAATGAGAGTTTGTTACAACTCTTTACAACACTTTAAAATAATGCTTGGAAAGGGGTTTTTAGGGGTTAAGATGCTAAAAATAGGATCAAATTAGGCCCAAAATTGTCCTTTTCTTCCAAGGTATACATTTTTTGGTGACACAAGTCTATATTTCATAATTTAATCAATAATGCCAAATATAGAGATGATTAAAATGAGATAAAAGAATAGTATTTACAAGAATTTAATTTAAGAATTAGAATATATAAGCATTTTAATCTAATACTTTGAGAATAGTATGATTTAATATGTATTTATAAATATTTAGCCGATACGCTTATTGTGCGGACTTTGGCCGAAGTTTTTGTCAGCCTTCCAGTTTTTTAACCCTTATGGCATCTAGCTCCTGGTTGGAAAAAAAGGTGGCAATTTTTTTTATTTTTTATATTAAAAGAGTTTGTTGCATCGATAGAGAAGGCCAATGAAATTAATTACCGATTGGAATCAACATTAATTGTTGTATGGTTTACATGTAGTAGCAATGGTTGTAATAACGCCTACCATTTTAAACCTTAGAAAACATAGTGAAAGTCTATGTAATTTTTGATAAGGCATTGTTGGGTGTCATTTTGTGGCTTTACCTACTATCAAAGCTATGAGCCAGGAGGGCGAGCTTCTTTGAAGGTACAAGTTTGATCATCTATTTTTGAGCTTCTATGAATGTAGTTGGAGGTTATTTTGTGTTTTTTGCATGGGGAAATGGTTGCAAAAGAAATACAAGAGTCTCGACTCTCGCAATTGTTTTCCCATTTTTACAGTCATTGGAGAAAGAATGGAGCTAAGAGAAAGCAAGTGGGAAGAGGTGAATTTGAAGCAAGCGGGAAGAGGTGCATTTGGGAAACCCCTTTAAAACAAGTAGGAAGAGGTGCATATTGAAAAAACCCTTTGTAGAGTATTTCCAAAACACTTTATGTTATTTTCTATATGGCATTGTCAATTGTTGTTTTGTGGCTTTACCAATATTTTTTCTTTTATAGTTTTTGTGTAGTCATGATGGTTGCAAGGAAATAGCTATATTGTTTCATTTATGGTTTCCATATAGTGATGATGGTTGGAAGGCAATAAAGCAATTTACGCTATTCTTGACAAAGAACTATTTGGAAATAAATTTGTTTGCGTGTGGGGTTATTTTGTTTTTTTCCATGGGTTTTTTACTATGAATTCTTTTATTTTATGGGTTTTTCCATCTGGGTCACTATTGAAACCAATATTGTTTCATTTATGGCTTTTGTTTTGCGGCGATGGTTGCAATGCAATAAAATAGTTAATGTTATATAGTTTATGTTATTTTCCATAAGGCATTGTTGATTGTCGCTCTCTAGCTTTGGCTATATTGTTTCATTTTTGATAAGGTACTATTGAAAACCGAATATGTCTGCATGTAGGGTTTTTTGTTACATGGGTTTTTTACTCTTAATTATTTTGTTTTGTAGGTTTTTTCATCTGGGTCACTATTGAAACCAATATTGATTCATTTGTGGTTTGTGTTTTGTGGCGATAAAACAATTTATGTTATTTTCCATAAGGCATTGTTGATTGTTGTTCTGTGGCTTTACCAACATTGTTTCATTTATGGTTTCCATGTAGTTGTGATGAATGCAAGACAATATCTCTAATGCCTCATTTATGTTTTGCTTTTAGTGGCGATGGTTGGAAGGCAATAAAATAGTTTATGCTATTTTTGACAAGGCACTGTTTGCAAATAAATTTGTCCATGTGCGGGGATTTTTTTTTCTTTTTGCATGGGTTTGTTATTGTGACTTCTTTTGTTTTGTGGGTTTTTTCCTTTGGGTCACTATTAAAACAAATATTGTTTCCTTTATGGCTTCCATTTTGTGGTGATGGTTGTAACACAATAAAATAGTTAATGTTATACAGTTTATATTGTTTACCATAATACATTGTTGTTTGTTGTTCTCTAGCTTTGGCTATATTGTTTCATTTTTTATAAGGTACTATTGAAAAAAATATTTTTCTATGTGCGGGGTTTTTTTTTTTTTGTATGGGTTTGTTACTATTAATTCTTTTGTTTTGTGGGTTTTTTCATCTAGGTCACTTTTGAAACAAATATTGTTTCATTTATGGTTCGCATTTTCTGGTGATGTATGCAAAACAATAAAATATTAAATGTTATACAGTTTATATTGTTATCCATAAGGCTTTGTTGACCGTTGTTCTCTAACTTTGGCTATATTTTTTTATTTTTGATAAGGTGTTGTTGTAAAAGAATTTGTTTTGGGGTGAGTTTTTTTTCGCATGGGTTTGTTACTGTGAATTCTTCTATCGTCTATGGCACTATTGAGACCAATATTCTTTCATTTATGGTTTCTATGTGGTACCAATGCTTGCAAGGCAATTAAATAGTTTATCTTATTTTCGCTAAGGCATTGTTTACAAAGCTTTGGCTATATTGTTTCATTTTCAACAAGGTAACAAAATAAGTGTATCTTTTTTTCTTAAACATTATAAGTTTTAGTGCATTGTCTTAATATATAACCAGTTCTAAATGAAAAAAAGAAACAAGATCATAAATCAAAGGTGTTTTGGTGAGACACGCATAGCAAAAAAGTAAATTATTTCATTTATGGTTTCCATGTGGTGCCCATGGTTGCACGAAAATTAAAGAGTTTATGTTATTTTCGCTAAAGAATTATTTACAATAAAATCTTCATGTGCGGGGTTGTTTTTCCTCCCTTGCATGTGTTTGTTGTTGTGAATTCTTTAGTTTTGTGGTTTTTCCTGTGTAATCCATTGCTTAAAAATAATTGTTGCGCTACAGGGTTGTTCTCTTTTTTTGGGCATGGCTTTGTTTGTATGAAACCTCCTATTTTATGGTTTTCTCTGCTTTGAGGTTTTTTAGACCTTGCATTGAAAACCTGTCAAAGTAATAAAATAGTTTATGATATTTTCCATAAGGAATTTTTTATTATTGTTTAGTGGTCTTGAATAAATTATTAGATTTATGGTTTCTACGTAGTGGAGATGGTTGCAAACTAATAAAATAGTTCATGCTCTTCTCAATAAGGCATTGTTGGCAATTTTTGTGTAGCCTGTGGAAATAGTTTGCACTATTTTCCATAAGGCATTGGTCATTGTTCACCTATGGATTTAGCAATAATATTTTATTTGTGGTTTCTGTATACTAGCGATGGCTGGAAATGAATTAAATAGGTCATATGTTTATAATTTTAAAAAGATAATTGTTATTTTTCTAGGCCTCAATAAGGATTTATTAGAATGACAAGTTGTATATTAAGTTTGAGATGAAATATTGCTAGTGCCATTGATTATAGTGGCAGACCAACATACATTGTCCACCAGCATAATCAATGGTGATATCAATGTTTTTTTTACACTTAATATACAACCTATCGTACATATGAATGTTGTTTGTGTCTAATTTCACAAACATACATATGTGCACATAGGGAAAGTTAAAAAAAACACAAAAAAAGAAGGCTTTCTCTCCACCCTACCATATTGGGTCATGGAGCCTCATAGGCTCTCACCAAACCCCTGAGCAAGAACATACATTTTCCACCACTATGATCAATGGTGAAACCAATGTTTCTTATTGCACTTATTATAGAGCCTATCATTCTATGTTATTCAACTGTAGCAATATAACTTTATGAACTCACATGTAGCAGCAATATACTCTACAGTCAGCCGACACAAGAAGATTAAAAACACATAAATCTTTCAACAAAATTATGAAACCTTCTATTTTGTGGTTTTCCCTTATTGTGTGCACTTTGGTAGGAATTTTTGTCAGCCTTCTTGGTTTTTAACCCTTCGAGCATCCAACTCTCGGTTAGGAAAAAGGTGGTGGACTTTTTTTTTTTTAATATTAAAAGAATTTGGCACGTCGATAGAGAAGGATAACAAAATTAAACATTGGTTGCCATCAATATTGATTGTTATATGGTTTCTATGTAATGGAGATGGTTGCAAAGTAATAAAATAGTTCATGTTCTTTTCGATAAGGCATTGTTTGTTGTTTTTGTGTGGCCTATGATAAATGTTTGCACTATTTTCCATAAGGCATTGGTGATTGTTGATATGTGGATTTAGCAATACTATTTCATTTGTGGTTCCCGTATACTAGCAATGGTTTGAAAGGAATTAAACAGGTCCTATGTTTATACTTTTTGAAGGATATTTGTTATTTGTCTAGGCCTCAATAAGGATTTCTTAGAATGGAAAGTTGTATATTAAGTGTGACATGAAACATTAGTATCACCTTTGATTATTGTGACAAACTAACTTACATTTTCCACCAATTTAATCAATGTTGATATCAGTATTTTTTATTACATTTAATATTATACATGTGGAAAATGCATATAAACACATACACACTCATACATATAAACATTCAAATCGACATGCATATACACATACAAATGTATTACAAAGACATATCTACACACATCTATATCAAGATGTTGTATATAGTCAAAAAATTCAATTACATGTATATATGTTTATGTGTATGCATATGTAGATGTATACATGCGTACAACCATGTCCATAAGTATATATAATAATAGATGTGAATAATGATACATGTGTTGAATAGGGCGATTGAACTTGCACCTTCACAAAATATTGATGTCCTAGCTCACAACTCTAACAACAGGTAAAGCCACATAACAACAACCAACAATGCCTTCTCAAAAATTGTGTAGACTTTTTCTATTCTTTTTGAGGTCCTAAATGGCAGATGTTATTACAACCATCACCACTGCATAGAAACCATACAACAATTAATTTTTATGGAAAGACGGTGAGCTTTTTTGAAGGTGCAAGTTCGATCATCCGTTGTCGAGCTTATGTGAAGGTGGTTGGAGGTTCTTTTTTATTTTTTGCATGGGGTGATGGTTGCAAAAGCAATACAAAAGTCTCAGCTCTAATAATTTTTTCCCAAACAATAGAACACAACAAAAGAAGGCCTACTCTCCACCCTACCATATTGGGTCATGGAGAATCATAGGCTCTCATCAAACCCCTGAGAAAGAACATATATTCTCCACCACTATGATCATTGGTGAAACCAAAGTTTCTTATCACACTTAATATAGAAACAGTTGGCACCACATGCAAACCATAAATGAAATAATATATGTATGTATGTCATAGTAGATGCAAATAATATTGATACATATTGATCCCTATTTTTATTATTTTGGGACATTTTTGGAATGATAAGTTGTATTTTAAGTGTTATATGGAACATTGATGTCACCATTGATCGTAGTGATGGACAATGTATGTTCTTGGTTGGTTGTTTTGCAAGAACATAGAATGTTTTAAAAATTCTCTACAAAGGGTTTTCCAAATAAGCCTCTTCCTTCTTGCTTTCTTTCAACTGCCTTCTTTGTGTAACCTTTGTAAAAAGCCAAAAAAAATGTTTTAGAGGTAAAAAACCGAAAAACACAAGAATTCAGAGTAACAAACCCATGTAAAAAAACAAAATGGGTTGCATGCTGGATATGAATATTGTCTATATATAATAATATTTTTGTATCTAACTTCAGATATGTAAATATCTACACGTAGGAAAAATAAAATGAGTGACAAGAAAAGACGACTTTCTCTCCATCTTGCCATAGTTTGGTGAGAGCCTATGACGCTCCATGACCTAATATGGTTGGGTGGATAACATGCCTTATTTTTTTGTGTTTCATTTTATTTTCCCATGTGTAGATATGTATGCTTGTCAAAGTAAATGTAAACAACATTCAGACATACTTTTCCCTATCTTTATTCTTTTGGGAAAATATTTTTTATTTTTTTGAGCCTTAATAGGGCATTCTTGGAATGATAAACTGTATATTAAGTGTTATATGAAGCATTGAAGTATTTTTTTATTATTTCTTTTCCCTCATATTGTCAATGTCTCTACAAAAAAATTGAGAGATCATGTTGTGTTTTGAAAATCTTGATGGTTGTCATTTTATTGGTGTTCTATATTTCTCGTATGTGCTTTGGTTGGGGTTCTTGTCAGCCTTTGTTCCTTTAATTGAACATTCAACCCTTATGTTGTTGTGGGATAGAGCTCATAGTCAGCCACCAGTGTTGCAATTCTCAGTGTTTTAAAGATCAATCTGGGCAATGTCAGTGGAATCTGGTTCTCCCCAAGCTGTTGAACAACCCTTAGACACCAATATCGTAAGTTTTTTCCTTGTTTCCTTTTTGTTGTTGAGAATTGTACTGGCTCTTTTCCATGTACATCTAGTGAATTGTGAATATTCTTCATTTGAATTAACAATCCTTGTATTATATAGTCTAACTAATTTATATTTTATCTCTTTATGTTTCCTTTTCCTTTTGGTTTGCTTGCCATTTGGGAGTGGCCTATGTGTTAGAAAAAAAAGGGTTATAGTTTTGAGATGTGTCAACATTCCTATGTTCTTCCTTATTTATATTCATTGAAAAATATAATCTTGTTTGCTTCTTGCTCGACCTTTCCCTCTCATATTCATATATTATATGTAATTTTGAAGTCTCTATGATCCTATAACCATGTATAATTATTTGTGTTTGCATATCAAATACCAATAATTAATTCATTTTGTGCTACCTCTTTCCCCTACTTTTTCTTCTAGAGTCATGTTGCAACCTTGAACACCTCATTTCTTTGGCTTAGCTAAGAAAATTTGTCTTGTAGGATTCAAATGTATGGACAACCTTGATAGGGCATGTGATCCGGTCTATTGATGCTAGAGATGTCATCCCATATCCGGTTCTTCAACTAATGTATTTTCAAAAAATAGGTGGTGATCAAAGCCCAGTTGACCGTTACAAAGTTGTCCTCTCTGATGGAACCCACATGCAAATAGGCACTTTTCTTGCAAGATACAATGATCTATTGTTTGCAGGGGCATTGAAAAAAGGTTCCATCTTGTGCTTGTAACTATGTGTGTAGGAAGATGTGGGAATCAAGGTTGGCTACTATTTTGCACTACTTGCACTTGTTGTTCTATGCTTTACTATTTGTGGGGACCACATTTTTTAATATATGATCTTGGCTTGGTTCCAAGGTGATTGTTATATTGTTCTTAGATGTGAAAATATCAGATTGTTAGTTAATTGGAACACCTCGATATTTATTCAAAGATAAAGAAGAAAAAAAGGTGTGCTCAAAGTCACCTTCCCCATCCAAATGAGCCTCAAAATTTGGGATTCATACATCCCCAACACAACATAGTGCTCCTTCAAATGCTATTCTTGTTAAAGGCTTGAATATATACCAAACCAAATGGACAATAAAAAGGTCAAGTGACACCTAAAAGGAATATGTACCATTACAATAAACAAGGATGTGAGGGCCAAGTATTCAACTTTGACATTATTGATAGTGAGGGAATAGAAGTATGAATCACTTGCTTTAATAACATAGAAAAATTGCATTATGATAGGGTTCAGGTGGGTCGCACTTATTGTGTGTAAAAGGCTCGGTCAAACAAGCAGATAATAAATTTAACAAGTTGAAAAACCCAATGGAAACTATTTTGGATTAAAACTCAATATTGAATTGTTGTGATAATGAGACCTTTTTTCCAGACAAAGTATTTAAATTCATCCCAATAAATGAAATTGTGAACTGAAAAAATGTAACTTTGATTGATATTATTGGGGTTGTGGTGCATGTAGGAAAGGTATCAAATATTCAAAGAAAAATATCAATCTTAAATGTTTTAGAAAACTGTGAAATTTAATGATTTTTCATCTTCTTGCATCGACGTTAATTTGTGGGGCCCAAATTTGGAAGCAAAGGGTGACGAGTTGGAAATGTTGTGCATTCCTAGTTCGGTTGTCATACTTGCTATTAGAAATGGTTGTGTTGGATATTTCGATGGATCTATTTTGAATACATTCACAGGGATTGCTCTATACATAAATCCTAACATCCTAAAAGAATAGGCCTAGATGCAATGAGGACATGTTGAGCCACCTGGAATTGAGTCCTCCTAGGTAGTTCCTTGAAAGGTTGCTTTGGCCAATGGCAAATTCACTATTGGATATATCTTTGACCATTGTCTTTCCTTTCTAATAAATTTATAGGCTACTATCAACGCAATAGTGAAATATATTAAAATTAATGCATTTTGTTATGCAACATGTCCCTTAAAGCCAATGGTAGAGAATGCAAGAAAAAGTGTGAAGAGTTTTCCAATAATATGTGGTACTTCCCTAAATGCTAGAAAATTGTGTCTGATTGTGACTTTCGATATTTTTTGTAGCTAAAGATGGAAGACCACACGAGTGAGATTTGGGCTACTGCTTTTGATGAGGTTGCAACAAGCTTATTGGAAATTTTAGCAAACGAGTTTTATATGTTGCAATATGAGTCTTCTGCTGCAATGACTTCTTAGTTTGTCATCAAAGGTGTCATCTATACTTTTTTTTTTTCACTGTTCTTATTAAAACTCAGACCTATAATTCAAAAACAAGGCTTAAAACAAAAATAATCAAAGCTGCAAGAATAACTTTGAAGCTGAGTGCAATTTGTTGCTCTAAGATTTGTCAACAAAATCCTCTATCGGTCAAGAGTCTCAAGAGATAATATTGGTACTGCCCTAAATGCTAGACAACCGAGCCTGATTGTGACTTATGATATTTGTTGCAGTTTGGGTTGACTAGACATTTGTTTCCTTTAAATTTTTTGTTATGCATGTCACATCAAAAAACCTTTTCTTTCTAATCCTCTTGTTTTGTTTCTTGTATAACTAGTTATATATTAATACAATGCACTATAACTTATAAATTTTAACAAAAAAAGATACACTTCTTTTATTTTGTATTGTTCATTTTGCTTCTTCTTTTTTCACTTTTAGTGTATGTCCCTCATTTTATTTTATGTTGTTTGGTTATAAAACTATGTTAGCCTATTTAATACATGTATTGAAGTATTTCCAGTTGTTCTTATATATACTTTTGGACATGGTTGTATGCATTTATACATCTACATATGTATATACATAAATATATATGCATGCAATGGAATTTTTTGAGTGCATACAACATCATGATATAGATGTGTGTAGATATATGTGTCTGTAATGCATTTGTATGCGTATATGCATGCATATTTGAATGTTTATATATATGTGTGAGTGTGTATGTGTCTTTATGCATTTTCCACATGTATCTATATGAGGTCATGTGTCTATCTATATATAGATATGTCTAGTTTTTAATATCAATATAGTTATTTGCTTCTTCTTTGCTTCAATTGTTACATACTTTTATCTCTCCACAATTTTTGTTGGCTATAATGTTTGCTCCGTTGAATCCATATTTACTTTGAATTTGATCATTGCACATGATTAAAATGAAGAATGTAATAAATTTTTTGTCATCTCATTTCTCTAGTTTTAATCTTCTTGTGTTGGTTGAGTGTAGAATATTCTCATATATGTTCTTTATAATCTTACCATGATGCTTAAATGTTTTCTCTGCTAATTTTGCATGTCCATTCATAAATTCATATTTCATATGGATCTATAATGTTTGTTCCCTTGAACCCATACTTATTTCAATCTCATGACCGTGCTTTTAATATTCTAGTGTTAGTTGAATGTTGAATATATTCATCCTTCCTCTGCATTCATAAATCCATGCCACATATAATTATCTTTGATTTTATCAGAGTTGTATAAAACTTAATTTTTGTTATAATATTTCCTATGTAGCATTCAATGATGACTTTCATCTACTGAATATGCAATACTTTTTGTGATTTTTCTTTAGTCAAGGTTATTAAAATACACCATTGCACATGATTAAAATATAGAATGTAATAAAAAATTTATCATTTGATTAATGTGGTTTTAATCTTCTTCTATACACTCAGTGTAGAATATTCTCATATATGTGCTTTATAATCTTCTAATACTGCTTAAATGTTCTCTCTACTGCTTTGGCATGTCCATTCATAAATTCATATTCCATATAGATATCATATGGTTCTTAGCTATAATGTTTGTTCCCTTGAACCCATACTTATTTCAATCTCATGACTGTGCTTTTAATCTTTTAATGTTGGTTGAATGTTGAATATATTGGTCTTGGCTTTCCATTCATAAAGCCATGTCACATATGGTTATATTTGATTTTATTAGAGTTGCATAACTTAATTTTTGCTATCATATTTCCTATTTAATATTCAATGATGACTGTCCTCTACTGACTGTGCAATACTTTTGTGATTTTTGTTTTAGCCCAGGTTATTAAATCTAGCCTAGAAAAACGTATTGTTTCTTGTATCATTATGAGAATTTATAATTTTAATATTTTATAGTAATCTTGTCAAGTACCATTGATCAATTAAGGCATTTGTACCATTCATATACATCTATACAAAATAAATATATGTGCACATATCTAGATATCTATTGCCTAGATATACACATAAAGGGAAAAAAATCTCGAAATATATGTTTATCGAAAGTAAGTTGCACACAATATACATATGTCTACATTTAAACTTGCTATGGCATGTATATATATATGTATGTATATAAATAAATGCAAGTATATATGTGTACTTGAATTTATTAACAAGTTTACATATGGATGAATGTCTATGTTCTCTGTATATAACTACATATGCATATATATCTATAGAGATTTACTTTTTTAAGTGTATATGTATGCGCTCCATGCCTTCCATGAATACTTAGATATCTCTTGATTGCACATATATATACACAAAAAAGTGTCTACACATATGTGTGTATATGGAATTAGATGCACCCAACATAGATATATATCTATATTTAAACTTATATATGTGTGATTAGATGTTCTCACAAATTTGGGTGTGGATATCTATGTGTGTTATGTGCAAAAAACCTTGCCACAGTGGTTTCTCATAGTCCTCATAGCAGCTGATGCTATAGAACAATAGTCAACAATGCCTAGTTGAAAATAACATAGATTGTTTTATTGGTTCGCTAAGTTTTAGATGGTAGGTGTTATTGCAGCCACCACCACTACATGGAAACATAAATGAAATAATATTTTAGTTCCATATGAATTCTCAAAACAATGAAAATAGTGAAACTTCTTACAATTTCAAATTCCCGGACTTGAACTTGCTCAACAGAATTGATGCTACTCAAAGCAGTAAAACAAACGCTCGGAGAAAACAGAAAATGGCATATTGCATCGAAATGCACATACAACAAAAATAAAATGTGCACATATATATTTATCTAAACGAAGATGCACATAACGCACATATATATCTAAATTTATACTTGTTGATACATGTAATTACATTTAAACTTATACATATATATGTTGTCACATGCATTGAAAAGTATATGTGTTGAAATATATATATGTTGTGTAGCTGAAGCTACAACCCAACATTGAACAATGCCTTATTGAAAATAACATAAACTACTCAATTAATTTGGTAAGTTTTAAATGCATGCTATTATTACAACCATCACCAATATATGTAACCCACTCATGAAACAATGTTGACATGAAAAGATGTGCCAGGTGATGTTTATTTCCTCTGCTTAGGAAAAATACATATATATCTACATTTAAACTTATATATATGTGTTCTCAAATGTATTGAAAAGTTTAGGTGTTGATATATATGTGTTTTTTTTGCAAAAACACTTATCATAGTGGTGGCTCATAGTCTTGATAGCAGCTGAAGCTACATAACAATAGTCAACAATTCCTTATTGAAAATAACATAAACTATTCAATTGCTTTGGTAACTTTAGAATGCTAAATATTATTGTGGTCATCAACACTATATGGAAACCATACATGAAACAATGTTGCCATTCCAACCTATGCCAAGTGATGTTTATTTCCTTTGCTATCGTGGTGATTTCTCTATTGAAAAGTCCACCTATGGATATATATATATATGTGTGTTGTCTACATATAAATTTAGATGAATATATATCTATATAGATTTTTCTTTGTAAGTGTATATGTGGATCATTTTATTTCTTTGCAACAATCACCACTACATGGAAATCATAAATGAAATAATATTTTTGAAGCTATTGAACAATAATCAACAATACATGGGTATCAATTCCTTCCTATGTTTATTATTTTTGAAGGATAGTTGTTATTTGTCTCAACCTCAATAAGGATTTATTAGAATCATAGGTTGTATATTAAGTGTAAGATGAAACATTGGTCTCACCATTGATCAAAGAAATAATAAATAAAAAGGTGCATCTAACTTCAAATATATATATATATATATATATATATATATATATATATATATATATATATATATATATATATATATATATATATATATATATATATATATATAAGTATAGATTTTGTTTTGCAACTGCATATATATGCATTTCATGTGTAGGACGCATATATAGGACTCTATTTCTTGGAAATATATACACACAAAAAGTATGTGTTTATTTTGTTGTGTTTCATTTTTATTTTCCTATGTGCAGATTCGTATTTATGTGAAATTAGATGTAGACAACATTTATATATACTCCTCCCCATGTTTACTATTTTGGGAAGATAGTTGTTATTTTTTCATCCTCAAAAAGGAATTATTTGAATAATAGGCTTTATATTAAGTGTAATAAGAAATATTGGTTTCACCATTGATCATAGTGGTGGACAATGTATTTTCTTGCTCAAGGGTTTGGGGAGAAGCTATGAGGCTCCATGACCCAATATGGTAGGGTGGAGATCATGCCTTCTTTTTTTGTGTTTCATTTTACTTTCCTTATGTGAACACATGTATGTTTGTGAAATTAGACATGTACAACATTCATCCCTATGTGTAGATATTTATGTATGTGAAATAAAATGCAAATAACATTCATATATACTCCTTCCTTCCTATTGATGAGTCTAGTTTTTGTTCTAGTTATGGGTAGAATCTCTTGTTCATTTTCTGAAGATACCATGGACTTTGATATTATATGCTAATTCTTTCATATAGTTTCCCTCAAACCTTAAGAGATTTGGGATTAATTCCATTTCTCCCAGTTTCATGATATTAACCTATTATGTGGATTGTTTATATTAATCTTGCATGTGTTTAATGAATGTTCTTTAAGATGATTATGGATATGCAATTATTATGTGTACTGACATTTCCATGTAGACATGATTGAGAATGCTAAGTTGAGAAACGCAGCCACCAGCTAATCACACAGAGTACTTGCATGAAGGTCAACCAAGGATGACGGTGGAAAACTCCTTTGTCAACCACATGTAACTGCCCTATGTCTATCGTTAATTTCATTGATCAATGTGGGAATTACTGCAATGGTTGAGTCCACATTTGGGCATGCATGTCTGAATGGATTCCCCTACATGCATAACCACTCTTCCACTCATTTCTCCACATTCCCTAAATGGAATCCTCTTAGTTAGTGGGAGTTGACTGCCCTATTTAGTTGATAAATAAGGTTCAGATCCTCCTTCTTCAGGAGTTGATCACCAAGTTATTTTACAATATGATAATACCATCAAGCATAATTTTATATTTGCACTTTTTGAATGAATGAAATGAGATTTTGAGTTTAGTATCTGAGTTTGCATTACTCTTAGAGGATACTCATCCAAGGGTGCCCACTTGGTGAGTAATCTGTTCCTTTAGTTTAAGTAGATTGGTATTATTTTAAGCTTAGTCCTAAGTTAAGAATCTAACATTTACTGTTCCTATAGCCACTAGGATTTCATCCTGTGACTATTCCTACAGCCAAAGTGAGGAGAGTAGTTTCTTGTTTGTTGCTTAGATTTTCATTTATGTCATGCATGTTTAGTTTAAGTTTCAGTTTTGCGTGATGTCTAGAATTTACTTAATTTCCTTCCATGCAATTTACTTTCAACGTTAAGTCTCTTTTGGTTGTAGAATGAAGATGACTAATTGGAAGTTCCTAGTGCACATACTGTGCTGACCCATTTCAAGTTCACGTCCCTGGGCTGAAAATTTAAATGTACCTTCATGATGGTTAAAATGGCTATTCAAGTTAGATGTCCAATATCTGAATTATGGTTCTAAAGGCTTAATTATTGAAATCATTGTAGGAGGCCGACATTTTTAGTGTCCTTGTCGGTGATGGTGTCAAACTAGGGAGTCCTTTGGAGTCATTGATATTTTTTATATTGTAGTATTTCTGAAATTTTCTCTTAGTGTTAGAATATGATCCACTATTTTTCACCACCCATTCTTTGTGTGATTTGGTGTATACTAAGTTGATACCACATGCATAGAAGAAGAAGAGATGCTTATGGCAGATTCCTTCCTAATAATCTAGATCCATTTCAGCTAGTAGAGCTTCCAAATCTACCTAGAAACGAAGAAGAAGAAGAACCACACCCCTTTGCTTATATATTTCCTTACTTGACAAGTTCTAATGTTTCCCTTGAAGATTAGAATCTAGTTGAAGAACCCCTTATTCTAGAACTTCACCAAGTAGGAATGCATGATGCAAATGGAAACAGGCCTAACAAGCAGAACAAACTAGCTTTTCCTTTTCCCATTTCTCAATAGAATGAAGTAGATAACCTCAAAAATATCCCTGCTTCAGTCCTTCCTAAGTTCTATGGGCTTATCATAGAAGATCCTGATACATTCTTGTTTGAGTTTGATATACTCTGCAGAAGCAATGACTACACCATTGATGCCCACATACTTAAGCTATTTCCTACCACTTTCAAAGAAGCTACATTGAGATGGTTTATGGGCCTTGGTAGAAACACTATGCAAACTTGGGAAGATATGAAGACAAATTTCCTTGAGAAATATATGGAGTATTATAGGGGTAGTGATATCAGAGGAGGTGAAATTTTCAGAATACAACAAAAGGAAGATGAGATCTTGGAGAATTTCACTTCAAGGTTCTTGTTTTGTCAACAGAAATCTCCACATCATACACTCAATGAAGACTCACAAAAGTTGATTTTATTGAGAGGAATTAGTGAAAGCTACATTGATGCCTTGGACCTAATGGAAAGAGGAGATATCACTCAAGTCCCTTGGGAGGATATCAAGAAGTTATGCTAGAATTATTCTAGGGAAGCTTCAAAAAAGGAAGAGCCTATCAATCCTCTATGGGTAAGTCATCTACTAGTGGAGTTTCAAGGATGGATATTACTAATTTATTGGTAGATTTCAAGAAGGATTTAATAAATGATCTAGCTACTCAGTTGGATACACTTCAAGCTAAGAAGAAACATGAGGAGCCAGAGGCAATACTAATAGAATATTTCCTTCATTGTAGACAAAAGAAGAAGGACTGCAGATGCAAGGTGATAGGTAACATTGACAACAACTAGATTTCACCTGAGTTCAAACCAATTCATACTAAAGAAGACCAAGTCTACTTTGTTACACAGGAAAGGCCATGGGCCTCAAGACAAGGTATGCCACCAGATCCATTATCTTTTGTTGGACCATATTTTAACTCATATTCATCTGGTAATTAGTGGTATCCCCCCTATCCACCTAAATATGGAGGATATCCACCGCAATCTTGGGGCAACCCTCCAAATGCTTGGTCCAATTACCAAAATTCTTCACCTCAGTGGCAACAACCTTAGAGGAATTGGCAGTAGTTTCAAGGATCGTGGTAACCACCTCCAAGGAACTAGTAGCAAACATCTCAATGGAGAGGTGGCCAACAATGTCCAAAACAAATAACCAATTACATGCAACCACCTCTTCAGCTCCAACAACCTGCTATATTGCCTCCTCCTACTAACCTAAGTGCAAATGTACCCAAACCTACTCAATTACCAGCCCAACCCACACCCAACCCAAATAATAAACCACAGCAGTAGCCTACATATTCTATTGATCCAAATCAATTTCCTGCATATGGTTTGAGTTTAAGTGACATACACCTACGTTCAGGAACCACCTTATAAACTCCTTCCACCCCTATCATTATTGAGCCTCCTATGGAAGAGCAAGAAGAATATTTGACTGATCCCATTTAGCCTTGTGCATATAAAAATCTTGAACCAACTCCAACCAAGCAAACAACACAAGAACCACCCTTCCCCAAGAGATTAGAAGTTTCCAAACAAAAAGAAGACAAGGGGGAAACTAGTTTTGATATCGTAGATCAGCTAAAGCATATATGTGTCTAGATTACCATTTTCTACACCATAAAATATGTCCCTATATATGGAAAGGAAATTAAAGAAGCATGTCTCAAGAAATTGGGCAAGAAAAAGAAGGACCCAACTATAGTTCATGTAGCAGGCCAGTTGGTTGACATCATGCTAGGAAAAGTAACTATTCCCAAGTACAATGATCTAGGTAGTCTTGTGGTTGAAATTATTATAAATGGGATAAACATAAAGAATGCTATGATTGACTTCAGTGCAGTAATCAATGAAATGACTAAAGACATCCTGCAGCAACTAAACATTGCACACATGAGATCTACACCTACTATCCTGTAGCTCACTGATAGTTCCATTGTTAAGCTAGATGGAATAGTAGAAGACATTGTGGTAATTCTAAATTCTTGGGAATACCCAGCTAACTTCATGGTCCTTTCTTCTATAGCTACACTAGGAGGATACCCCATTATCCTCAAAAATCTGTGGTTAGCAACTGCAAATGCTTATATTGGATTTCAGTTAGGTTACATGACCATTTCAGATGTTAGGAACACCAAAAAGCACATTCTTTATCAACCTACTAAACCATCCAATGATTCAGATTATTTTGCATGGCAACATGTTGGTGAAGAAGTCGAAGAAGCTAACTCTATTGCACAACTCATGATGCTAGGAAGAAGTCCTTTCCTTCAGCTTCAAGATGAAGATGAAGTTTTATCTAATATCATTCATAATAGTTATCAAATAGAAGAGGCATCATCCACTCATGCATCTAGTTCTATAGACCTCTTGCAAACACTTCTGTCAATTCTACCAAAACTTCCTGCAACCACTCTTCTAGTAGATAGACTTCTTGCAGCCACTGTCTCTCCAAACAAACTTCCTGTAGCCACTCTTCTGGCAAAAAAACTTACTGCAGTTACAGGTATGTTCCACATGATGCTGCCACCTAAACTTAAGATACCATGTATTAATGAAAAAGATATGATAGAGTTAGTTACATAAGTACAGGTATCCGGAGGATGATATCTGAACATCAATAGTAAATTGAGTAAGGGGTAACAACTAATATTAGAAAATTTGCTAAAGACCCATCAAAATGCATTTGCTTGGGATTATTGTGATATGAAGGGATTGGATCCAAAGCTCTACACTCATAGTATATATATCAAGGATAAGTGTACACCTTTAAGGCAACCATAATGGAGAATCAACCCTACATTGAGAGAGATTGTCAAAACAAAGCTCCAAAAGTTACTAGATGCAGGATCTATCTACCCTATTGTATATAGTCAATGGGTGTCTCCATTGGTGATTATGCCCAAGAAAGGAGGGAAATGGTGAGTTTTTGTTGACTATAGGGAGATCAATACTGCTACCAACAAGGACCATTTTCTCTTGCCTTTTGTAGATCAAGTTCTAGACTCTCTTGCAGGAAAACATTACTTTTATTTTCCTGATGGATTTAGTGGTTACAATCATATTCAAATTGCACCAAAAGACCAAGAGAAGACTACATTCACATGTCCATGGGGGACGTATGCCTATTCACTCCTTTGCTTTGGGTTATGCAACACACCCGCAACTTTACAGAGAGCAGTCATTAGTATATTTTAAGACATCTCCCTTGACTGCATGAAAATCTATATGGATGATTTTACTACCTATGGTGGTTATTTTGATTAAGCATTGGACAATTTGAAGAAATTTCTATAGCGATGTGAAGACCAAAATTTGTCTTTAAACAATGAAAAATGCTTCATCATGATGCAGAAAGGTGTAGTCCTTGGCCACTACATTTCCCACCTCAAAATTCAAGTTGATCCTATAAAAATTCAGGTAATTAATCACCTGCCTATACCTACAAAACAAAATGATGTTAGGAGTTTCTTAGGACATGCAGGCTATTATAGGTGTTTTATCAAAGATTTTAGCAAAAGAACAACCCCACTGTATAGTCTTCTGACTAAAGATGTTGAGTTCCAATGGACATAAAGTTGTGATAAAGCATTTTCTAACTTAAAGACAACTTTGATCCATGCTGTTGTACTTAAGGGACCAAATTTGGAAATTATTTTCCATATCCATACTAATGCCTTAGATTATGTCATAGGAGTAGTCCTAGGAAAAAATAAGAGGTTATTGAAAATGCCATTTATTTTGTCAAGAAAAACTTGGAAGGAGATGAATTCAATTACATAGTAATAGAAAAAGAGATGTTGGTAGTGATCTATGCCTTGAATAAATTCAGGCACTATATAATAGGCTACCAAACATTTATGCACATTGATCATGCAACCATTAGATATCTCATGAACAAACCCCTAATCTCAGGTAGATTAGCCAGATGGTTTTTGTTGATGCAAGAATTTGACATAACTATTGTGGACAAACCAAGGAAGGCCACCGTTGTTGCTTTTCTTTCCAGGTTGACCACATCTGAAGAGATTCAATTCATAGATGACTCCTTTCTTGCTGAGAATATATTCTCCATTAGTGTGCAGACACCCTGGTATGCTAACATAGATAATTATCTTCTGACTGGTAGATTTCCTCCTCACTTCTCTCCAAAAGAGAGAAGAGCGTTGATTGAAAAATCATTCTCTTTTTCATGGATAGTTGGATGCCTATTTTATACTATACCAGATCATGTTATGAGAATATGTGTAAGGGAAGATGAGACCTATGACACTTTTCATGCATGCCATGATGAACCCTTTGGAGGACATTTTGTAGCCAAAATAATAGCAATTAAAATCTTGAACACAAGATACTATTAGCCTACACTACACAAAGATGCGGGAAAATATACAAGGAAATGTGATAAATTCCAAAGCATGGGTAGGCCAAAAAATTCAGATGAGATACCACTCTATCCCCAAGTAGTAGTAACTACCTTTGACAAATGGGGATTGGACTTTGTGGGACCCATTAATCCTCCGTCTAATGGTAAGTCTTATATTTTGGTATACACAGATTATGTAACTAAGTGGATAGAGGTCAAGGCCATGAAGCATGCAGGAGACAAAAATGTTGCAGAATTTCTTTATGATTTTTTTTTCACATGCTATGGAGGCCCCAGAAAAATAGTAACTTATCAAGGCTCTTAGTTTACCTAAACACTTGTTACAACATTGGTTAATGAATATAACATATGACATAAAAAGTCTACTCCTTATCACCCACAGGAAAATGGACAGGTTGAGGTGACAAACATAAATATTGACACCATCCTAACCAAAATAGTTAATATTCACAGGAAGGATTCGGCAAATAGATTATTAGAAGCATTTTTGGCTTAAAGAACCACCTAGAAGACAACTACAAGTTTCACCCCATTTGAGCTACTATATGGGAAGGAAACCATGATGCCCATCGAATTCGAGCACAAGACTCTCAAAAATGGAGTGGAGTTAGGAATGGAAATATTTGAGGCTTAGAAAGAAAGGATTATGTAGCTGAATGAATTAGATGAGATGAGGAAATTTGCCTTGCACTAGACTAAAATTGTACAGAGTCAAAAATTCAAATGGCCTAATAAATTTATCAAAGAAAATAAATTTCAGCTAGGTGACTAGGCATTGCTTTATGACTCATGGTATGAAGATAATGTAGGTGCATTGGAGACTAGCTAGTTGGGGCCATATGAAGTTGTTGAGATATTTACCAATGGAGTTGTGCAGATCACCACCATTGACCTTATCAGATTCAAATTACTAGTCAATGGGAATCGTCTCAGATTGTATCACAGGCCGACTTCCAAATAAGAGTTCTTGTAGTAATTCATCCAACATGGAACACCTGAGTATAGTTCCTACAACCAAAGAGTTCTTGCAGCCGAAGGCAGTGGACCTAGTGTCCCTCCTTCTGGCTAATTAAGGTACACACTTGTCATAATAAAGACTTCTACTTTGGTAGAATTCCATTTCTTCACCCACCTACCCATCCACCCATCCATACCACCTTTCTCTCTCTTCCATCATTTCATTCCACCTCACGCCATTCCACTTCATTGTCATTAATTGTCATTAGTTGCATTCTTAATTGTCTTTAGAGTGTTTCATTTAATCATTGTATGATAATATGGATGTTCACATAATTTCTTTTAATCCCCCATCAAATCAATATTTCCATCTTGCATGTGTGGACACATGTCCAAATTTAGGTTGAGAGGATGGGTAAGAAAGATGAAAAAATATTGCCACATGTTAGTCCATGATTGTTTGCGTCGACAAATCTTGCTGAGCTGATTTGAAATTCCAAATAAATGGTAGCTTGCATATGTGATGTAACATTAAATTTCCGCCACCATTTCCATTCATCATAATTTATTTTTATTACCATTCCTTTCCATTATTAACCCTATCATAATCTCAAAATGCAAATAGTAAATTGGCAAAAAAACAAAGTGGATGAAATTTAGTTGACAATTTAGCTAGCAGGACAGTAGAAAGGAATTTTCTTATAGAAGAGAGTTATAGAGGAATTTCATAGAGTAACAGATTGATTATAGACAATGGGAGGCGGAATCATTCGAAATGAACTCCTAGTTCATGATGCTTTATTACAGGATGCATAGTGCCTAGCTGAATTTTAGATTTGTGGCTAGTTAGATTATTTTTTGAAGCTGCATGACTTTGACGAAGGTATTGCATTGGAATTTTCTCAGAAATTTTTAGATGGGAAATCCATAGTGAAAGGACTGGATTTTTTAGCAACTCAAGAACGAACTGCATAGGTTTCAAGGTTACCAGTTGATGGTGAACCTTACCCTATTTCTAAGGATGCCAAGTCAACTAGGGCTATATTCATGATACATGGTGACCCTCCACTCACTATTGACAAACACGGTGCTAAGAGACTCTTTCTGTCTGAGCCATGGAATTAGACAATTGTCTACATCATCAGATATCTCACTTGTGAGGGTTGATTTTTGAACCTGCATCCTATGCATTTTAAACTACTGAGACATATGAGGCATGGAAGAAGGATGAATGTTCCCAATGTCTTATACAACCCTCTCTCCATCATGGTAGGAGAAACCCAAAAAGGTAGGGACAACTCTATTTCCCACCATTGTCTAATTAAATTATTGGTTATAAGATCTCTACATGATACAACACCTAGAATGACTTGGGAAGATTTTATAGAAGCTAGTCAAAATAGACTTGAGTAGTTACAACCTAGGGTTTCACCTTAGAGACGTAGGTCTAATAGAAAATTAAGCATGGTTGAAGACACCCTTGGTGCTTCGACCTCTGGCATTGACCCTAGTGTGCATACTCCTACTGAAGAAAAGACTATAGATGTTAGTTCCTATGATAATGAGCATGAAAAAGAAAATTATCCATCGGATTTTGACAATGATAATGTTGCACTAGAAATTGTGATAAGAACAAGGGCACGAAAGAGGGAAGTCAAAGAAAGCAAATGGAAAACACAACCTGTACAAAGAGAGGTTCCAAGCACTAAGAAAAGGAAGGCTTGCACTATTCATCTTGTAGCCAAAGAGAAACACAAGAGCCCTCTCAAGAAATCAAAACCGGCTGAGGATATACCTTCATAGAAAAACCCTGAGCTTCGTGGGACATCATTTGAAAGCCCTAAATCTCCAATGGAGTAGGAAAATGTACAAGAAGAGAATTTATTCAATAAGGCAACAAAAATGACCCTTGTGGATCTTGTTTCCATTGCATATGAAGTAGGGATTTGAGAACATGAAGAAAATCAAGAGTTCCTGCAGCAAGATCAAGACCAAAAGTTCCTACAGCAAAATGAGGAAATAGATCAGGATTTATTGCAGTCACTGCAAGAACAAGAACGAGAGGCCCTACAACAAGAAGAGGGAGGAGAAATTGTACCTTTGTAGCCTGAACCGATGGGACATCTTAAATCTATGGAAATATTTATATATGGGGCACAATCATCCACAAAAAAAATTGGTAGGAATCTATGACCCTCCTGAGTGTTTTGTGCATACAAAATTTTTGAATTTATTGGAAGAAATACAAAGAAGAGAGGAGGAATAAAAAAATGAAAAGAAAATATTGAAGAGGGAAATCCAAGAGAGGGATGAGATCATTGAAGAGAAGAATGAAGAGATTTTCTTTTTGAAGGAGAGGGTGAGCAGCATTACAACCCTGGTCCCACAAATATTGGAATGCAAAACCCCTCTAAGGGTTTATGCTCTACACCTAAAAGAGAAATATCTCTCCTTTAAATTGTCAAAAATTATTTTAGGTTTGAACCCCTCCATTGAAACTCTTGGAAAAAATTTCAATTCTTATAGAATTGCCTCTCGTGAGATGAAAAATTTATTATGTGACTTTTATTTGCACAATTATGTTGTAACCAAAGACCAAGACTAGAACCCACTGCTTTATGTGGGGGAAATTTAGTTGAGAGCCTTTATGTCTTTGGTACAAAATGAGATCAACTAGGGTGAACAATAAAATTCCTATATGGGGAAGGAATCCAATATTCCCCTGGCCATTAGGGTTGAATCAAAGAACCCCAAAAATATTTATACAAACTGGAATAGATTTCTCTTCAGGCCGAGCTATGGTAACAGGATTAGGCCTTGGATAGAAGCAGTCTATAGTGAGTATGAAGTGAAAACAACATCAAAAGAAGACACTATGAGAGGATAATTATCCCAGAGATGGAACTTACTGAATGAAAAGCTAAAATAAGATGAACCACATTACATCCACAATTATGCTGCTGCAATCAAAAGAATTAAAAGGTATATCTAGATTGGGAGAACAAAGGGGCGAGAATGGCTTCCCTTGACATTTAAGCCACCTATCCTCACATGGCCTGTACCAAATTTTAGGTTCTACTGATATGAAATTGTTGAGGAACATCAAGATGGAGGAGGCTCGACATGTTGGGAGGTTTTTACTGGAACCCTGATTCTCCCACAATAGATACTAATATTGGATAGCTATCAGTTGTAGATTTCAGAGGCTTGACGAAGACAAAGCATAACTCTTCCTCTGTTGGAGGACCAACAAAATGTTAGGTTGGGGGGAGTGATGAGTCTAGTTTTTGGTCTATTTAAGGGTAGAATCTCTTGTTCATTTGCTGAATATACCATGGAATTTGATATTATATGTTAATGCTTTCATATATTTTCTCTAAAACCTTAAGACATTTGGGATTAATTCCTTTTCTACCAGTTTAATGATATTAACCTATTATGTGGACCATCTATATTAATCTTGCACGTGGTTAAAGAATTTTCTTTAAGATGATTATGGATATGTCGTACTAACATTGCCATGCAGGCATGATTGAGAATGTTAAGTTGAGAAATGCAGCCACCAACTGGTCAAGCAGAGGACTCGCACAAAGGTCAACCAAGGATGATGATAAAACATTCTTTTGTCAGTCGCAGGTAATCACCCTATGCTAATCATTAATGTCATTGATAAATACAAGCATTACTGTAGTGGTCGAGTCCATGTTTGGAAATGCATGTCTGAATGGATTCCCCTGCATGTGTAACCACTCTTCCACTCTTTTCTTCGCTTTCCCTAAATGGCGTCCTCTCAGTTAGTGGGAGTTAACTGCCCTATTTAGTTGGTAAATAAGGTTCAGATCCTCCTTCTTCAGGAGTTGATCTCCAAGTTATTATACAATCTGATAATACCATCAAGCATACTTTTTTATATGCACTTTTCCAATGAATGAAATGCGATTCTGAGTTGAGTATTTGAGTTTGCATTAGTCTTAGAGGATACTCATCAAAGGGGGGCAAATAGGTGAGTAATTCGTTCCTTTATTTTAGTTATATTAGTATTAGTTTTTTCTTAGTCCATAGTTAATAATATGGCATTGACTGTTCCTATATCCACTAGGATTTCATCCTATCAGTGTTCCTACAACCAAAGCGGGTATAGTAGTTTCATGTTTTCTACTTACATTTTTATTTCTATCATGCATGTTTAGTTTAAGTTTCATTGTTGAGTAATGTCCATAATTTACTTTATTTCCTTCCATGCAATTTACTTTTAGCATTAATTCTCTTTTAGTTATAGAATGAAGATGACTACTTTGAAGTTCCTAGTGCACATACTGTACTGACCCATTTCATTTTCATGTCCCTGGGTTGAAAATTTAAATTTACCTTCATTATGGTTAAAATAGCTATTTAGGTTAGATGTCCAATCTCCGAATCATGGTTGTAGAGTCTTAGTTATTGAAATCATTGTAGGAGGCCCATACCTATGTTTATTCTATTCATAAGATAGTTGTTATTTTTTTGTAGGTCTATACTTAAAATTCTCCCTAAAAATTTATTTCTACTTGGAATGGGTTGGCCCTATGTTCATTCATCCAAAATATATTGGAACATTTGAAAAAAGAATGTGTACATATGTTTCAATTGATAGTTGTAGTTTTCCTATTCGAGAGAAGCATTGTGCATTTATTCAAATTTCCCTTATTAATTGGAACATGTGGTACTTGTTCTTGCGTGAAGTAATTATCTTCGTTTTAGGATTTTCAAGTTGTTTTTGTTAAATAAAAAAAAGAAAAACAACATCCAAACCATATGTGAAATTCGATGTAGCCAACATTCATATATAGTGCTATATATTATGCATGCATGGAATGCAACGCATATATACATACTTAAAAAAATATATATATATTGACAACATCCAAACCATATGTGAAATTAGATGTAGCCATAATTCATATATAGTGCTACCTATTATGCATGCATGGAATGCAACACATATATACATACTTACAAAACAAAATATATATTGATATATATATTACAACAATCACAACTACACAGACACTATATAACAATTAATGTTGATTCCAACTAGTGTTTAATTTCACTGGCCTTCTCTATCGATGCGCAAAACACTTTTAATATTAAAAATAAAAAAACAGCCACCTTTTTTCCAACTGGGAGTTGGATTTTAGAAGGGTTAAAAACTAAGAAAGCTGAGAAAAATTCCAGCCAAAGTGCACACAAGTGTAGATATGTACATATATATAAGTTCACATCTATCTATATATGTATATTATCTACATATAATTCCACATACATACATTTCTACATATACTTTTTGTGTTTTTATATATGAAAACAATAGATATCTACATATGCATCCAAAACATACAATGCAAATATATGTAGTCACAAAACAAAATCTATACCAATATATATGTATCTAAAGTTAGGTGAAAATTTTCATTTATTATTTCTTTGAGTGTCAAAAAGGAATTCTCAGAATGATAGCATGTATATTAACTATAATATGAAACATTGATCTTGATAGAGCTTACAAATTTTGGCTAGTTCCATAAGAAAATTTGTCAAGTTGGCACCCTTGTGTTTAGTGGTCATATTTTAGGGTTTAGCGGTTTATCACCCTTGTTTAAATTTTCACATATGTTGAACCCTTACGTTATATTTCAACATTGACCTATTGTACCAAGTCACCGGTCATCCTAGTCGTGACTTATGACATCATGCTCGTTGTCTTTACTATCCACCTCTACCTAGCCCGCTGGTCTCTCCCATGTTGGGACTTAATTTTAATCCTTGCTTAATGTCGAGTTAATAATTTTGTAGAACCTTAGACTTTACTCTAAGTTTCATGTCTTAAGGGTTACAACCTGTCTACCTAATTGGTCCCCTTTTTATAGTTAACATTTGTTGCATGTGCAAAATTATGGATCATTAGATTGATGGATTTAATCTTGACCATTCCCCGCTTGCCTCGCACGTATTTTCGATGACATCAAAAATGAATGGCGAGGTGTGCGATATTTTGTCACATGTTGCATATGGTAGTTGGGCCCATCCCTTGTTCACCAACAAATTAATAAAGGTTTTGTAAGCAGCAGTCATCATGTGATTGTGAAGATTAATCATGGTCATTCCTCACCAACCGTGCATGATTAAAATAATAGTTTTGAAGATGTTTCGAGGTGTGTGAGCAAGTGACACATGGACTCGATTGATGACACAAGAAGGCTAGTTGAGGCCCATGAACGAATTGCATGTATTCTGACCGGGGATTGTATCATTGGCCAATGGGCCTTCCATGTGACAACATGGGATTTTCAAATATGCTTGACTCAATTTGAGTCACTCAACATGCCAACTCGCCAGTGCATCAACGGCCTAAATTCAAAATGTTTAACCAACCACGTGATGATTGTTTGAGTTCTGCAAATGGAAAAATATTTTTGATGGATATCAACCTGATCTCCATGTGTGTAAGCAATTATCTCTCAACAATCATGATGAATAGTATGTTGATTTCCATGAAACTAGAAATTAACAATGGTGAAATTGACATCAACAAATAATAATTCACTCAATCATGTTGTTGTTGGAATATTGCTAATCACTTCATCAATTTTTTTGGTAAATGCTTGTTGGTTATTCATTTGCATAAAAGTTATTAAGAATCTAAATTCCATTGTGCTTCTGCATTGAGTGGTTGATTATTTTGAAAAGGCTTTGGGTCTGTGTGTGAGATGAGCTAGCCAATTTCTTCTATTTCACTAGTGTGCATGTTTGCAAGAATGGATACGTGAATATCTCGAGAGGAGGTGCGACAATATGAATAGATTACCTTTCTAGGAACTCTTGGGTTTGAGGAAGAAGGCATAATGTCCTTCCCAGGTGTTACTAGATGCAATTATTGGCTCAAGGGTCGAGTTGCAAGAGCTGAGGTGATGAGCCATGGAAAGGAAAAGAGGTTTGTGGAGCATGGAGGAGGATCGATGGCCAAGATAAGGTACAATCAAGGCTCTTTGGGGAAGAAAAATTCACCCATTGATGTCCCTAACAGCTCTGGTAGCGATGATTCTGAGACTAATTTTGATTATCGTTGTTACCTCATGGCTTTGACTGAAATGGCTGATGTAGATGAAGGGATCATCATGGTTTCTCCAATCACCACGGTGGTACCATGTGTTGTTTTTGGTTCTGGTGCTGTGAGAGGTGTTGATGAGGATAAGGTGGTGTTTTCAGCTCCCACCGAGGCAAAAACATGAAGTGACCATGTGTATCATGGTCATGGTGCTACTCTGGGTTCTAGTTCATATGGTTTTCTAGGTTCTCCAATTTTTTTTTGGTGTTGTTGTTGTTTCTTCTTAGGTGTGATATGGACATTAATGACAAGGCCTTGGTGGAAAAAATTTCTATGGAGCAATAGTGACACCAACTGGTTACGAAGGTTGTGACTATTTTGATTCCCTTATGTGGTGAAATGATTGCATCCAACTGTCAAGGAATTTCCAAATGTAGATAAAAGAGATCTCAAGGCTCATTGTAGTGGTTGGATCTTGAATCTTGAAGGTCTAGGTTGTGTATATTGAATGCATATAATGTATAATTTAGGATGAGTTAGCTAGTAAATTGTCTTGGGTAGGGTATGTATATGAGATATTCTTAATGGGTCTTATGTAATTACTGACATCAAAAGAAATCTATGAATTTAAGGCAATTTATCTCCTATGGGTGTTGTGAGAGGTTGTGAATGAAATTATCAAGGTTATTTTCATTTGTCTTCAATAGTTCATTTGAATGTATGATTCTATTCCTTGCTTTAACTTAATGATTTATTCAATGCTTGAGAAAGGATTGTAAATCTATGATAATGTGCTAAGGATTTGATAAGGAGTGTTGTTTTGAATATTGTGAGGTCTTATGATGTAATGAATTGTAAGAAGCATTCAATAATGTTAGGATTGAATATTATGTTTGACTGAATATTTAATATGAAACTCTTCCCCAATTTACTAACAGACTAGCTAGTTCATTTGGAATTCTTTTAAATAGTTAAAATCATAAAGCACCTACATGTAGATTCAAGGTCAGAAAATTACCTAATTTAAATTTTATTTATTCTAAAGTACAATTCTAATATATTTCCTTTATTCCTAGCAAATATCTGGTCACTTATGTAAAGGTCAGCCAAACCTTTTATAAATCCTATAGGTCTACAAGTTAGTAAGAATTTATTTGTGTGTTGAAGTGTTCTTGCAATAATGGGTATCAAATGAGCACAAATAGGAACACCCTCCTTAGCCTCACACAACCTAAAGAGTAGGGGTAAATCCATGAGAAACTTTACCCATCAGTTGGCCACTAGCGTTGATAATTATTGAATATATAGATTGGCTATCTCTTAGAGGGTTTCAAAGCTTAGCTGAAAAAACACCAACAATATGGCGACTCTACTGGGCAAAACTTATGAGAAATTTTAAGAATAAGGAATACCATGTGCAAATGGTAGTATCACAAAGTCAAGAATTTTCTGAATTTGAATGTTTGGTTCAAATGTTTTAAAAGTTTTAGACCTGGAAAAGGTTTTGTTGTAGTGACCTTTCAAAGAATTTGTGAGTGACTTCCTTGTCGGAGAAGACCAAGAACATTTTTTGCTCTTGAAGGAACTTCATGTTTCTTTGAATTTCGGCCCTCTGTAAAGGAGGTGGTGACTCTTTCTAAAGAACAATTTGAATTGTGAAGAAGATTTCCAGATTTGCAAAATTTGTTGTCAAGAAGAAAGGTTAACAATTGCTGCAAAGTTTTTAGGTACTCTCATAAATCTAAAGTTCAGCATTATTTTATTTACAAAATGTTTATGGGAAATACCCAAGGCTTGAGATGATAAATGGTTCCCTATTATATGAAATTGCATCAAGAAAGGGAACAATATTAGTTCTTTTCATACTTCTAATTGTGTAATGTGTATTATTTGTAATGATCTTAGAAGTATAATACACTTTTTGAATTCTACCTTTTAGAGGATTTTCCTCTGAAATACCAAGTAATAGTATGCAGGTAAAACGGTTTTCACCAAGCCCTCCATAGGATTTTTCTATTGAAAGGTTTATGCCATTGGGATTTAGTGGTATTAAAGGTTTCCTTAACCTGATTCCCAAAAATGTTAAGAAATATTTGCCCAAATTAATAGGGAAAAGTTGAGAATCAGCCTCTAAACATCTGTAAACATTCATGGATCTGATGGGGGATTATGAGTTAAATCATGAGGATGTTGTCAAGAAATTTTTTGTTCAATCTTTGAAGGATGATGCAAGGGACTGGTTCACATATTTATTGGCATGTTCTATAGCTTCATTAAATCTTCTTATGAAAACCTTTGTCGAATAGTTTTGTGAAAGGATGAATCCATGTGTGGTAAGAAAAGACTTTATGGAAATCCATAGAGATGAAGATGAGTTGGTCCCTGTTTTCAATCTTCATTTTGTAAAGGCAATAAAGGAAATTCTAGAAAGTATGAGACCAAATGATGTTGAATTTTTAGTTGTGTACTTAGGTTTATTTAATAAAAATATGAGATATATATCGAGGGATAAAGAGCCTACAACATTACATCAGGCATATCATACTACCATGGATATTAAGATCAATTTGAAGTACTCAATGATGAAAGGGAATTTGGCTGCAATTTTTGGTTATCCCAGGACACCATATACAAATGGAATTCAAGGATTAGATAATGGAAAAAAAATTCAAGATGACAATGCTTCTCCTATTATGATTTTTCCATCATCATAGTATGAAGGTCATAGTGAAGTCCAAGTTAAGCATCAAAAAAATTTGAGAAATGTTGATCAAAACTCTTGTGTGCAAGAATTGTAAGAAATAATAAGAAACAAGGGAGAATCACCATACAAATTTCTTTTGAGATGTTTGGATGCTTTGATAGAAGTTCCCAAAGATTTCAAACCTAATGATTCTATGTGCATTGATTTATTTTGTGAAATTTATGAATCTGGGCTGAATATATTGTCAGAAAAATTGAATCCCCATAGTTTTGTTCAAGTACCTAATTGGATAAAGATTGTAGAATCAACCAAATGTGGTTATGCATAGAATGTGGATTCTCAAAAAAGAGACATAGGTTTTCCTCTTAAAAAGAATCAAATAACAATGTAAAAAAGTGAAAAGAATGTGTCAGAAGATGAGCATTGTAGTCAACTCGCAAACAACACATATACTCAGCAACACAATAGCACTTGATCAAGAAAAGGATACATGGGATGATAATAAAGTAACTCTGCAAGAATGCTTCTCTTGTGATATCTCAAATGATGGAGAAGTGACTGAGATACAAAATGTTATTCGATGTCATGTTGTGATCAGCAATTACAATGCATGTATTTGTGATATTTCATTACAAACTAGTGATTATGATCTTGAAGGTACAACCTCAAGCATTCATTCTAAAGGTTTTGAACATTTTTTTTGTAGTAATGATTTTTCTTGTGAGTAAAATCATAATGAGGTTGATATTTCAGATTGCTTTTCTGAGGATGATATGGAAGCATATTCCTCACTTCAAGAATGCAATGATATGGATGCTCATGATGTCACTTGTCTACAAGTGAAGGAAAAAATTGCATATGGAGAGTATCGGGAATGTAGTTCAGGTTTCTCATCAATGGAGCATGATGATTGTGTCAGAGATGAGGAATTTGAAGATAAGGATATGTATGTTCAATATGTTGATCTTAAGAATAATCTAAATATGATAAACATGTTGATGAATCTGTTGATACCCTTGTTGCTCCTGATTTTCTATGTGAGATAGAGGTGGTAATGTTTGTGATACATGAACGGGATGAAGTTGAATATGATGATGAAATGGGGGTTCATTTTGGAAAGATCAAGCAGTGCATTATGGAAAATATATGGATCTTAAGTTAGCATTATTACCCATTGATAATATTGAAGAATTTGTTGATTCATATGACAATAAAGTTTCAGGTTGCATTGATACTAGAGAATTTCTTGATCTGTGTGTCACACAACCAAGAAATGAAAATAATGTTGAATATCATGTTGGTGAGTATGAATTTGAGTAGAATTTATTTTTGTTTGATGTACCTTGTGTGAACATTGGCAGGTTTTCATCCCTTGAGAAAAACATTCATGCGAAATAAAATGAAGATCCTAGTTATATTGCTAGTGAGGAGTTTTTAGCTAGCCATGAGTCTTTCACTTTTGGGTCAACACAGATATCAACTGATATTGCACATGAGTGTCTTTTTGTTGCCCTTGTTGATGTTGAATTGCTTGAACCTACCCTTGAGGTATTTTACATTGAGTTGAATGAACATGTGGAGAGTGAAACATAACATGTTATTGAACTTTAGATGAGTGCATTTACTCATTTATTGGATATTAATGATGCATATGATCCCCATCTCTATGATATCAAGTTTTTTTTTGATATACTTGAACCGAAATGTCAAACAATGTGATAATGTTGTAGTGATCAATATAAGAATGCTCTAGCATATGCATCTTTTATTTTTGAAATATTTGATGATGATTTGCATGAAACACAACAAGTCCTTTATGAGAATTTTCAGTTTGATATGCAAATTGATTCTGATTTCAATGTCAAAGTCTTTGATGTCAAAGATCAAATGGACTATGAAGGCTTCTATTTCTCAACTCATGTGCTTGATCATCTAGTGGAACATGAAAGTGAGCTGGCCAAAGTAAAATGTCACAATGATTATGAATTTCACTTAGCATCTAATTGCATATTGCAGAGTGATATTTTGGGATATGTCAGTGATCAAGCTAGTTTTTGGGTAGTTTATGACAGTGTTTTCAGACTTGGCCTACTACAAACAATAGAGAATATAATTTTTGATAGGGGTAAATATTGGAACTTCATTTTTGGGGCCTAGGGCCACCAAATGAGGTTTAAAGAATGTGTTCCAATGTAGCATAATGGAATCGTTCTAGAGTGCCCAATGGATTTTGCACTCGATCTACTCCCTAGAGATCTAGATTCTCACCATACCCACCAAGGGTATCCGTCCCCGAGTTGGAGCCACTGATAGAGCTTACAAATTTTGGTTGGTTCCATGAGAAAATTTGTCAAGTTGTCACCCTTTTGTTTAGTGGTCATATGTTAGGGTTTAGGGATTTATCACCCTTGTTGAAATTTTCACATATGTTGAACCCTTACATTATATTTCCATGTTGACCTATTGTACCAAGTCACCAGTCATCCTAGTCATGACTTATGGCATCATGCTCGTTGTCTTTACCAACCCCTCTACCTAGCCCG
The DNA here is from genome assembly GCA_007115665.2 of Sequoiadendron giganteum. Taxonomy (NCBI): domain Eukaryota; kingdom Viridiplantae; phylum Streptophyta; class Pinopsida; order Cupressales; family Cupressaceae; genus Sequoiadendron; species Sequoiadendron giganteum. The sequence continues at coordinate 463,249,465 of CM021100.1, forward strand.
TTGGTCTCTCCTTGTCAGAACTTAATTTTAATCCTTGCTTCATGTTAGGTTGATTAATTTTCGAAACCTTAGACTTGAATCTAAGTTTCATGTCTTAAGGGTTGCACCACGTTTGCCTAATTAGTCCCCTTTTTATAACTAAGATTTGTTATATGTGTAGACTTCTAGATCGTCAGATTGATGGATTTGATCCAGACCATTCCCTACTGGCCTTACCAGGATTTTCAATAATGTCATAAATGAAATGCGAGGCGTGTGAGATGTTGCCACACTACTGAATTTGACCTCAATTTTTTATTATAGTTTGTTGGAATTTTGACGATATTTTGTCAGTATACCGACGAATCACAGGATTCGCTCTCATTGCTCAATTTTCATCGATATCCAGATGACATTTTAAACGTTCAACTCACGATGCCCATTCATCGGCACCATGATGAAAACTTCGTCGATCGAGCGACGAACAGTAGCCAGAACACAAGCAACATACCTTTGCAAAAGTGTCGGATCAGCGATAGACATTCATCAGAACTGCGACAACTATTTCGTCAATCTAGCGACGAATAGTAGGCAGAACACAAGTGGCATACCTTTGACGAATCATCGGATTAAAAGAAGTTCATCGCCATTACGATGAATGTTTCGACGTATTCCAAATATCAGTGAGAGATCAAGACTGTTACCATGATCAAAATTGTCTGAGAAGATATATCAAGAGGACTGGCCTATGGTCTCAGTGATGAAGATATATACCATTGGACTAAGTTTTGAATGTCTACCCAACCTGCTATGTCACACCGATAATATTACATTGGTAAGAGTCTTGGCAACATACTTCAGATCGAAAAAATGACAGCAATTCGTGAAACTCGTGACAAAATAGGCAAGTCATTACGATGAAATTTCGTCAGATGTATTGAAAATTCGTCAGACACTTTTGAAGGTTCATCAAAAATTCAATGAAACAATGCAATTTAAAAAAAAAAAAACTATTCATTCAAATGTATTCAAATATCGATGAAAGATCAAGAATGTTACAACGATCAGAATTGCCTAAGAAGATATATTGGGAGGATTGGCCAGTGGTCTCAACGATGAATTTTCATCGACGAGATACTCATCTTGTCTCATCGATGGAGCATGAGGGAAGCATATCGACGAGATATATACCATCGAAGTAAGTTTTGTATGTCTACCTGAGTTGCTATGTCATGCCAATAAGATTACATCAGAAGGAGACTTGGTGACATACTTCAGATTGAAAAAATGACAGCAGTTCATCGAACTCACGCTGAATTAAGCAAGTCATTACAACGAAAGTTCGTCGGATGTATTACAAATTCATCAGACGCTTTTGGAGGTTCATCGAAATTCTGACGGAACAATGCAAATTTTTTAAATAAAAACATATTCGTTCAAATGTAGGCATATCGATGAAAGATCAAGAATGTTACAACAATAAAAATTTCCTAAGAAGATATATTGGGAGGACTGGCATGTGGTCTCAGCGATGAAGTTTCATCAGCGAGATACTCATCTTGTCTCATCGATGAAGCACAAGGGAAGCATATCAGCAAGACCTATACCATCGGATTAAGTTATGAATGTCTACCCAACCCACTATGTGACATCGATAAGATTACATTGGTAGGAATCTTGGCAATATACTTGAGATCAAAAGAATAATCATCAGGGAGACTCACCACCTCGGGGAAACTACAGAATATCCTAATGATACATGATCTCTGGTCGATGAAGATACAAATGGATCGAAATACTTATTGTGGTGACTCTGGGTGATATTTAAAAGTAGTAGGAGGCTCCAAAGTGCATCCATAGGGATAATGACAGGACATAAGGACAGTTCAATCAAAGAGAGAAAGTTGATGTGCCAAGACCATGAGCATTTAAAAGGGGTAGTAAAAGAAAAGATGGATTGTCATCAATGCTTAGATATAAAGGACAGATTGGAAGACTTCAATCATGAAAATTTAGATCACAATATGATTAACCCTGTTTTAAGAAATGCAATGACATTAGTGTCAAGAGTTAAGAGGCCATTCAACTTTGCATTTCAATAAATTATTGTATGCATTGAGTAAGTGTTTATGAGGTAGAAAAAGGATAGTCATATGACTCTTTAAAATATCAAACATGTCATTTGTTGTGTTTAATTAGGCTTACAGAGGTAGGGATTTATCATTTTTTGCAAACATCTACATTACAAGCTCTAGGTCTGCATTATTTGGTTACTATGTATGAGAAATGAGCAATAAATAATTGTAGAATATGGAGGCTATGGATAATATTATTATGGCCACATTTGATGTTGATCAACTATTGGAGAAAAATATAAAACCTATGATGAGTCATGCGATCAAGGGGATTGTCATGGACAACAAGCACAACCTACAAACTAGATTCTAATTTTGCTAAAATAAAAAAAATCAAACTAGTGAATATTAAACTACACACTAGAATCTAATTTTGTGTAAAATGAGCAATTTGGTGAGAGAAAGCAACCAACCAACCCTATTAGAACATAATAATCTTATGAATTGATCTAAGGAAAATATTATTGTAAACACAATATGTATAGAAGAATATGAATGTAAAGGAAAATGAATATTAGCAAAATATAAATGTAAATAAAAGTAGTGTGAGCAAAAAATGAATCTAAATTGGTCTTGAACAAATAAAATCATACCCAATTAGCATTAAGTTATACTGACCTTGTACTCATTGCCATTTCCAATCTTGAAGGTTACTTTGATGCCTTCTGCAGAAACTCTTTGGCCACGAGGCAAGAGAAGGCAGGAAAACCAAGTGTATATTGACAACTTCCTTACAATAAAAAAGAAAAAAGAAACTAGTCAACCCTATTAGAACACAATAATTGTATGAATTGATTTAAGGAAAACATTATTGTAAACACAATATGTATAGAAGAATATGAATGTAAAGGAAAATGGATATTAGCAAAACATAAATGTAAATAAAAGTAGTGTGAGTAGAAAATGAATCGAAATTGGTCTTGAAAAAATAAAATCATACCCAATTAGCATTAATTTATACTGACCATGTACTCATTTCCATTGTCAATCTTGAAGGTTACTTTGATGCCTTCTAAAGAAAATCTCTGGCCACGAGGCAAGAGAAGGCGAGAAAACCAAGTGTATATTGACGACTTCCTGACAATCAAAAAGAAAAAAGCAACTAGTTAACCCTATTAGAACAAAATAATCTTATGAATTAATCTAAGAAAAACATTATTGTAAACACAATATGTATAGAAGAATTCAAGAATATGAATGTAAAGGAAAATGGATATTAGAAAAATATAAATGTAAATAAAAGTAGTGTGAGCAGAAAATGAATCTAAATTTGTCTTGAACAATTAAAATCATACCCAACTAGCATTAAGTTATATTGACCTTGTACTCACTTCCATTGTGAATCTTGAAGGTTACTTTGATGCCTTACCTTATGCAGAAAATCTCTAGCCACAAGGCAAGAGAAGGTGGGAAAATCAAGTGTATATTGACAACTTCCTGACAATCAAAAAGGAAAAAGCAACTAGTCAACCCTATTAGAATAGAATAATCTTATGAACTGATCTAAGAAAAAAATAATTGTAAACACAATATGTATAGAATAATATGAATGTAAAGGAAAATGGATATTAGCCAAACATAAATGTAAATAAAAGTAGTGTGAGCAAAAAATGAATCTAAATTGGTCTTTAACAAATAAAATCATACCCAATTAGCATTAAGTTATACTAACCTTGTACTCATTGCCATTTCCAATCTTGAAGGTTACTTTGATGCCTTCTACATAAAATCTCTAGCCACAAGGCAAGAGAATGTGGGAAAACCAAGTGTATATTGACGACTTCCTGACAATCAAAAAGAAACAAGCAACCAGTCAATCATATTAGAATAGAATAATTTTATGCTTTGATCTAAGGAAACATTATTGTAAACACAATATGTATAGAAGAATTCAAGAATATGAATGTAAATGAGAATAGATATTAGCAAAACATAAATGTAAATAAAATTAGTGTGAGCAGAAAATGAATCTAAATTGGTCTTGAACACATAAAATCATACGCAATTAGCATTAAGTTATATTGACCTTGTACTCATTTCCATTGCAAATCTTGAAGGTTACTTTGATTCCTTCTATAGAAACTCTCTGGCCACGAGGCAAGAGAAGGCGGGAAAACCGAGTGTATATTGATGACTTCCTGACAATCAAAAAGAAACAAGCAACCAGTCAACCCTATTAGAATAGAATAATCTTATGAATTGATCTAAGGAAAAGATTATTGTAAACATAATATGTATTGAAGAATTCAAGAATATGAATGTAAATGAAAATTGATATTAGCAAAACATAAATGTAAATAAAAGTAGTGTGAGGAGAAAATGAATCTAAATTGGTCTTGAACAAATAAAATCATACCCAATTAGCATCAATTTATACTGAATTGATAGTGGACCTAGTTCTCTTGAATTGAGATACTACTAAGATGTCTTGACTAGTGATTTTAGACTACCAATATTCTTCTTGAATCTCTATAAGTTACTTTTGTCTTAAATATATTTAAGATAACTCTACAAAAAAATTCCCTGATCTCTTATAAATTATGCAGATTATTTTGTTAATAATTCTCCATTTTGAAATTTTCTTTGAAAACTTCATAGAAAGATATGTAATGCCATATTTTAATTTTACTAGTTATGTAATTATAGGATATGATTCCAACTGTAAAATGCATTGGCAATATGCTGGATGAATGAAGTAAACTATGCAATTGGTAGGTGTAAAGCCAAATTCCTTAACCCTTTCCACCATCCTTCTTTCATGTTGTAAAATATGTGCTTTGGAATAGGGCATGAAAATCCATCTAAGTATAATGAAAAGGAGATTTTTGTCAGATATTATTTTACAGTAAGTTGAATGAATGTAAGTAGAGAAATTTTTGCATACCTGCAGATGGTACAAAATTTTATGGTTAAGTGGAAGCCTCCCATCAACAACAAGATCCAAATATCCATGTATCTATCTCAATCGAGCCTCTAAACCCTTCAGAGCTGTCAAATTTTCCACTAACCTGTTATGCACAAAAGTCAAATTTTAGGGACCACTAAAATAAAATAAAAACAAAGCTTTGAAACCAAATCCACACAAAACACAATGTTCATAGTGAAAATTTAGCACTTTCTTTCATCTTTGCAAATTGGTCTGATGCTTCAAATGATGCATTTCTTATATTGAAAATTGCATTACCTTATTGAGCTTCTCTTTGTTTTGAGAATAGTTTAATATTCTCTGCTTAATAGGGCCAACCACATGAAGGTGGAAGCTCATTTGGCCCCTTCCCCCCCTCACATCACTCTCAATTACCCATACCTAATCATATAACATTAATCATTCATTCATCCATTAATAACATATAACATTCATTCATTAACATATAACATTCATTCATTAACATACTCACATTCATTCATTCATCCATTAATAACATATAACATTAATTCATTCATCCATTAATAACATATAACATTCATTCATTAACATATAACATTTATTCATTAACATATTCAGATTCATTCATTAACATATACCATTCATTTTTTCAGTTTTTACATATTATCAAAAAAATGGTTCGCATAATATGATTACAATCACTTCTTTTTTTGTTTCTTTTTTGCAGCTAAAAAAAGCTGAAGTGGAGTATCATTTTCAAAATCATATTTCCCCCCTTCAGTTGTTATGATCTCTTCTTGTGATCTTAATGTATGCCTAGTCGCTTTGTCACAACATGGATGCCGCTGCAAGGGGGCTCTATTGCAATAGAAAAAAGATGTTAAATTGATATGTTTTATTATTACTATTACAAGTATTTCATTAATTAAAAGAACATTAGAGTAGTTCTCTTTACCTGATGGGGCCACATCATGTTCCTAATATTGTCTTATAGCATCATGCTCAATATGTTGAACACCCTCTAAATCTTGATCTGGAGTTGAAACACGAAAGGTTACATTAATTAATACACCAATTGCAATTAAATATGTTTAAAAGAACATTAGAGTGGTCCTCTTACCTGAACATTAGAGTGGTCCTCTTTACCTGATGGAGCCACATCATGGTCTTGATCTTGTCTAGCCTGATCATGCTCAACATATTGATCATGCTCTACATGCTCTAAATTTGAAACACGAAAGGTTACATTGATTAATACACCAAATACAATTAAAGATGTTTAATTGTATTAATCCATATTGTGTTTTGTATAGCACATGAATACATCCAGTACCGAGATGCACACCATGGCATTCATCTATAGGTTGTGCTCCACCCTCACTAGGCTGCATTCTAATGTCATGTGCAGTATTATCATTGCTTATTTGTTTAAAACAAATAGGCACATTATTATGGTGGAAATTAATATTGAATAGATTGCACAAGTATTCAATTTTAAATAAACATTATTGAGTTTATTTACCTACGTGTTGGATGCAGTGGAAGATTGTGTTTTCCCAGTCGAGACTCTTAGTTGTTCAACCAAGGCTCCATAGCCTTGTTGGAAGGAAATCTTCAGTTCCTCTTCTGTGGGTGCTCTATTGAAATCAGAGCCCTACATTTTTTCATAAGAACATGAATTTTGCTTCTCTGGAGTGATAAAACCAAAATTATTTTCAATTTATTATTTGGATGCAATATTTCATTTATTGATACTTACAAATCGTGCGGCTAATTTCATATAACCACCAGAGCCAAGTTTGTGTTGCCCATGTTTTTCTAGTCTTACCTTTGTTGCCTTCGATGTGTTGGGCAACCTATGAAAATTTGAAATACGTTAGATTATGTAAAAATAAAGAGTAATCAGTATATAATTACATTGTTGATAGTATCACATACCTTCCTTGGCCCAGTGGTGTCTTTACTTTTTTCTTTTCAGCCTTCTCCTTTCCATCTAACACCAAGTCCTTCCACTCCCTCTCCAAACTCATGGGGGGACGCTCGTACTTTTTGTTCTTCTCTAAAAGTGACATATATTGGTCCCTAACATACTTTAGATAGGTACCAGCTTTCTTAAGGACCTACGTTCAGTTGAATACTTTATCACCGAACATCACAACTAAATGGTTAATGAGTTCATCTTTTAAATCTTCATTTTTGGCATTCCACCGTGTAGTATGGTGGGCCCAAAGAGCTCCAATGTAACATCACTTAGATGTTTATAAAAAAAATCATTCCTGCAAAATGATCATGGGATCATTAGTCTATAAAGAGTGATCAATAAGTAAATTTCAATTGGATTATATATAATAATAATTAATTTCTTTTAAAGTACTTGGGACCTTCTCTATCTTTATGGTAACGAAATCCTCGATCACCACAAATGTGACCGAAAATGTTCACATACTAGTAATACAGGAAGATCCAAGAAATGTTGCTAAAACATCACCAGTACTAGTGGCCTCTACATCCCCAGGTACATGTACTGACACATGTAGTGGCATGTGTTCACTATCTGAGGGTGCACTACCAAATGACTACACAGTATGTGTTGCCAACATTTCAGTCGACAATATAGGCACGAATGATGGGGTCAGATGATGTGATGTATGCATAGGAATATTAGGATTAACACTTGTACCGACCCCTACTTCCTAGGAAACACTTGCAGTACCCTGATCATGTCCAACAACATGATGAGGACACAAATAATCCTATAAAAACAACACGTATTTTAGTTCATGACATAAAAGAGTATAAAATATAAAACCATGAATGAACTTATGTTATAATTAAAGATCTCATGATAGCTTACTTGCAAGTTATGTGCTCTCTCAGACAATATTTTAACCCTTTCTCTTATCTCATCTGTTTGAGGCACTATGAATACCAACTGAAGGATTTCTTCATTTCATTTTTTTGGGCCTTCCTCATAATATCCACAAGATTTGTGGAAAATGTGATGTCATCATCGCATAATAGTGACTGCACCTCCATATGGATGCTCTCTTGTACAGATGGTACCTTTCCCCGATTAGTCGACTACAACAAGAATATTAAAAACATTATCGAAATTAACCCAATAAACTCATGAAAAAAACATTATAATAAAACATTTTTCTCGTATCTAATTTGTACAATTACAATGAGGTAAACCTGTTGGGTAGAAGTGCATGATGATGGATCATGATCTGTGCTATGGTCCAAAGCCTTCGTCATATGATCAATGTCCCACTGTGAAAAAAATTAAATATAAAAAAAATTACCGAAATGAAACCAATAGACTTATGAAAAAAACATAATAATAAAATGGTATATTGGATTCATTAATTAGAGGTTGGGTAAAATGGTATATAGTACATACCACCCCCATAATAATTATGTTTGTATCTAAGCGATTCAAATTGTAATCGATTAGAAACTCTTCCCCTGTAGTTCTTGATTTTATCGCACATACGAATACACGATTTCCCTCTCGCACCTCGAATATGAAATTGGGTTGCTTATTTGTTGACCCAGGTCATGTACTATTTATAAACCCTAAAATATTCTTTGATGCTTTTGGCCTTCCATCAATGTACCTAGCCACTCCTTTATTTTGATCCTTATCTTTTAGGTATATATAATATGCTGATAGTGCATACCTACGCATACTTCGTGTGTATCGAACAAGCTGCATCCAATATTTGTAACTGTAACAGGGTCCAACATACTCCATCAATTCAGTAACTTTTTCATAACAGACCTTTATGTTGTCTATGCAAAATAGGCCCATACCATGTAATGATGATGGTGCTATGTGATATATCCTCTCATTGACATAAATATCAATGTTTATTGGAGGAAGTTCCTTGGGTACCCATTATTTTCATAGATGTTTGTACCTCAAGGGCACCTCGATGTCACCTATGCTCTCATCATGATAAGAACATGACCCCCCTTTAGCAATAAAAAATTCCATGCGTTTACGGAATTTTCTTCTAATCTTTTGACCTCTAGTTGATCTCCCTCTTTTAGACCTACTACATGTCTCACTTTCCTCTTCTCTTCCTGAATTTCCCTCGCTCAAGGAAGACAAATCTGACAAATACCTATTTGGTGGTGCCTGCACTCATAAGGATGTTGGATGAAGTTGTTTCATGGTGATGTGATCCCAAGGTGACATTATGATTAATCTATCATTTCATCACTATAATTTGACAGGTTATAAGGTAACCAAGTCTTGATAGATTGTAAGTTATTGTTACTACCATCAAAATGTGTCCATCGCAAATGAAATCTACTTAAAGTTTTAACTCCCAAAGTTTGTAACAAGTGTTAAATGTGACTATGGTCCACCAATTACACAACCAAGGCCTCAAATGTATTATCTAATTGTAATCAAAGGAATTTATCTCCTCATTCAAGTAAATAAAATTGAAGGGAAACACCACCAAGTGATTTATTGGACACCTACATGACTAAAAATAGCAGAAAACTTACATTTAATTTCCATATGTCTAAGTGGTTAACAGGGAGGGAGTGTGTACTAGGCTTGGTAAAGTCATCATAAATTTATGCTTTGGCAATAAATTTTTTTTAATTCATCTTAAATCTTCCTATATCTAATTGCTAGGATACTTTTGGTATGTTCTAAGGTAGGATGAGTGGTCGAATCAATGTTTTAATTCTCTATGACAAGGTTTAAACATCTTCAAACAGTAAAAGTTAGTGCTCATAGTCATTTGAAACAACAACATTTTGATTATGTATGATGGTAGGATCTGATAACTTAGAAGAATTGGCTACCCAACAAACTTAAAGTTAAAAGAAACTTTTTCAGTTTCAGGGGTTAGCACTTTCTTTCATCTTTGCATATTGGTTCGATGCTTCAAATGATGCATTTCTTATCCCATTTCTATCATATTGTATTCCAATCCCATTGCAATTATTGGAGGAGTTGATACTAAAATTTCATATCAAATACCATGCTCTTGAAGCAATTTTCTATGTTTTTACTATTTTTTTGAAGTTCTTTTGTGTTGTATAGATCCGTACAAGATTAAAATACTTTGAGATGATTGGTGTAGATAAATATATGTGTTCCCTTTCAATTGCATTTTTTTGTATGTGCTGAATCACTATTTTGTGGGAGAAAACAATCAAATATAGGGACTGCCCTGTTCCGCCTATGTAAGGGTTTGAGGGCTACATAGAAATGACATCCACCAATCCACCCACTATCTTGGAACTGTAACTCGGTGGATTGGTGTGCATCAAGGTATGATAGAGGTTCATTGCATTTAGGGGTCTATTAAAGAAATAAACTTGGCATTGAATTGATGCCCTAGGGCTGACAGGGGCAATTTTCTTGTGAATTTGTGGTTGTTAAGTCAGGGTTTATCAATTGGATGGATATCTTGGTAGAGTCATGGTGACACTATTTGATGTTCCAATTTCTACTTCGAAAGAAAAATATCTCTAAAAACTCTAAGAGCTATAATGGGATGACATTAAAGGAACCTTAATATGAAGGACCTTTGAATTAAGGTCGTTCATGCAGAGGTACCTTTTATAAATAATTTTGGACATGAAATATTTAAAATAAAAAATACCTTCATTTGAAAGTCTTCACATGGCATCATTTTTTAATGAAAGGGCATTTGATGCAATCATATGCCTTGTCAAAATTTTAACTTAATTGTAAGGGCATCATGAGTAGTTTGTTGGGCTCATTCAACAATCTTCGATGCAAGGATTGAATTTCCTAGAATGTATCTACTATCAAGAAATCCAATTTGTTTACCTGTATGACTATATCTCAAGCAATAGGTTTAATTGTGATGGAAATGATATTGACAAGGATTTTGTAATCTAGGTGTTGAGAAGAATAATCGGCCACCATCCTAAGAAAGATTCTTCATTCTCACTTTTAGGTGTTAAAATTTAACAATACCTTGATTGATGAAAGAGCCCAAAGAGCCTTTCTCCATGGTATCCAAGTACACATAGAAGTGGCCTTCTCTTATACGGTTGGACATGATTTAAATAAGTTAGCTAGGAAATATTTATTTAACCTAAGGTTTTCTCATAATGCCATCATTGGAAAAGTATGATCAAATTCTTCTATTATGAAGAATTGGTCTATGTGCTTCTAGTAATCACTATAAATGTTTGTAAGGATAAAATGAATAATTGCATCAGGTAGGAGAGAATAAACTTTGAGTTCTTTAAAGATTATATTCCTCTATTCATAATTTTTAAGGGTTGTGTGTGAAGGAGGTTATCACTACCAAGAAGAGAGGAGACCTTTCCTTGCATATGTTTGTGGTGGAGGTATTGAAGAAGAATTGTATGCCTCTATTTCCATTCATTAGATCTAGCTTAGCCTAGCATATACTTGGGCTCCTTTGCCCCTATAAACTTCCATTTGTTTGAGTTGACTTTATGTAAGCATAATTCCATGCTATGTTGAAATATAAGAGGTGGTTGAGGCCAAAAGGAAATAACCTTTTTTTAGTTGTACCTTTGAATTTTTTCTTATTGTTTTATGTTTTTAGCAACTTTGTGGACATAATATTTGAGGTAGGTTGTACAACAAAGAATAACATGTTCCCACCAACAACCAAGATGTGGGTAGATTATGGGAGTTTTGCCAAGACCTGAGGTTGGTCAATAAAAATGTAAAAGACTAAGCTATTTTATTTTTTTTGTCTTATCTTATACCATTTTATGAGAATGGGGGTGCTAATGTATCAGAATATCTTTGGAAACTAGGCATGAAAATTGTAGGTTAAAGAGAATGGGGGTGCCAAACTTGCAATACTCATTGTCCCTTCGTCATTGATTTTCCCTGAGTGCCCTCAATCTTGTCCTCGACGTTGGTATTGACCTTGTTTTCACTCCTCCATACTCTTCCTCGGTGCTGGTATTGACCTTGTTTTCACTCCTTCATACACTTCCTCGGCGATGGTATTGACCTTGTTTTCACTCCTCCAAACTCTTTGTCAATGCTCGTATTGACCTTGTTTAAACTCCAAACTCTTCCTTAGTGCTGGTATTGACCTTGTTTTCACTCCTCCATACTCTTCCTCGACACTGGTATTGACCTTGTTTTCACTCCTCAAAACTCTTTGTCGGTGTTGCTATTGACCTTGTTTTAACTCCAAACTCTTCACTGGCGCTGGTATTGACCTTATTTTCACTCCTCCAAACTCTTCCTCAGCGCTGGTATTGAAATTTCACTTCTCCAATTTCATGAGCTACAACCTGGTTTCGTTAGGTTTTAAAGTACGTTAATTAAATTTAAAATTATGGTGCCATTTAGAGTAGTGAATATAAAGCAGCCTATTATATCAGCTGTCGATATTTCACTTCTATCAGAGCATTGAATGGTTGGGAAAACAAGCTGACATGATCTCCATCATGGCAGCAAGGGCCCACCATATTATGCATCGCCAAAGAAATCCATGTGGCGCTCGTGCATGATATCGCTATCAATAAAGACCTCGCAACTTTTGATCACGCGATGGCAGGCAACCATAGATTTCAACCATCAGCAATCCTGTTCACTCAACATAGTCGCCAGCCTTGTCACTAACCATCAACCACCTTTTCCATATAGATTATAACATCATTGTTGATTTGAAGCACGTGTATCTTGTAACCACTTTAGTAACCTGGTATATAACATATTAAAACCCGACACATATATTAAATAACTTTCATCATCCCTTCAGCAGTGCCAGATGAGACAAGTGGCACTCGCCCATGATATTGCAATCGGTTGAGTCTTTGTGGTGGGGTCATCATGACATGGCGGGGAATGGTTGCGATCAAACGATTGTTGATCAACAGTCATTAAAATTTATTCCTTGCACAATATAAAACATTTCTTAAAGGCATAAGGGGACATCACCTAGGCCGATGAAAAACAATGGCTTAAGTTGTTTTTAAACATGGGGGCACGGGGCCATCTTAGAATAGGGAAAAATAAATTTAGGCGAAAGAATTAAAATGTTAAATCAAAAGGGGCCCGACTTAGACGAATTTATGGGCATAAGTTGTTTTAAAATCCCCTCTATAGTAAAAATTAAATGAACCAAAAAATAAAATATTAAAAATCCAAAGTTTAAAAGAAAAATATTTTATAAAAAACATAACAATAAATTATGCATAAACAAACAAAAAAATAATAGGAATAAAATTTAAAAATAAACAAAAATTATTATAAATAACAAGAAAATAAACATATAATTTTAACAATAAACTAAATAAATTAGAAGAAAATAAATTAAAATATATAATATATATAAAGAGAAAATAACCAAATAATAAATATGTTTTTAAATTATAACAAATTTAAAAGAGAATAAATTATAAAGATATTATAAGTATATAAATTATAATTTATAAGTAAACATAGAATTTATAAATTATATGTTTACATATAAATTATAAATTATAAATAACTAATCAAAAAATAAATTGTACGAAAATATAAAATAACAAATAACAATATATAAAAAATATATAAATTTAAAATAAATTAACAAGAAAATTGAAAAGAGATTGAAAACAAACAAAACATTTAAAAGTAACAAATAACTAGCAATTGCACATTGGTGTGCAATGGGTATGCCGAAATGTCTCAAAAATGGTGTGCAAAAAATGTCTCAATGGAGAAATGATAAGTTCAAACCAACTATGCATCCACTTACAAAACCTCTGAATTAGGAAGATAATCAAGCTCCATTACTCGAATCATATTAATTTTGCAATAGGAAGAGAGGAAGAGGGAGAGAAAGAGGGGGGAGATCAAGAGAGGGATAATGAGACTGAGATAGAGAGGAATACTGAGATAGAAATATAGATAGAGGGTGATATAGATAGATAGAGAGGGATAGGGAAGGAGAAAGTGAGATAGGGAGATAGAGGTAGAGGTAGAGGTAGAGGTAGACAAATATATAGATATGGAGAGAGAGATATGGGGAGAGAGGAAGAGATGGCTTAATAGATAGAGAGGACAGAGGGAGTAATATAGAGATATGGATAGAGGGGTCAAGAGTGAGAGAAAGAGAGAGGGGGGGAGAGATAGAGAAGGGGAATAGGGAGTGTTTGTGTATATAAGTGAAAGAGAGAGACAAAGATAGATATGGATAAATAGAGAGAGAAGCATAGACAAAGATAGAGAGATATAGGGGAGAGAGAGGAAGATAAATTGGGAAATAATGAGAAACACAGAGATAGAGAGGAAGACTAAGATATAAATATAGATAGAGGGTGATATAGAGAGATAGAGAGGGATAGGGAAGGAGAAAGTGAGATAGGGAGATAGAGGTAGAGGTAGAGGTAGAGAAAGATATGCATATGGAGAGAGAGATATGGGGAGAGAGGAAGAGATGGCTCAATAGATAGAGAGGAGAGAGGGATTAATACAGAGATATGGATAGAGGGGTCAAGAGTGAGAGAAAGAGAGAGAGGGAAAGAGATAGAGAAGGGGAATAGGGAGTGTTTTTGTACGTGAGTGAAAAATAAGCAGCAACTGCTTATTGTGAAAAATGCCATGTGGTTTTACATATTTCCTTCCCTCCTTTTTATTTACCTCCAATTCCTCCCTCTGAATTTTTCCTACAATGATACAGTGCAACAACAAGATACATATTTTCATATAGAAAATTAAATTGTAAGTCTTATTGAAAGTATACATTTTATTACAATTTTTCAAGAAATATAGATCTTGCCCTGAATCTACCCATTCTTAAAGAATTTAATTGCAACATAGATTTGTTTTTTAACTTTATTTATAATTGTTTGAACTTTATAATTGTTTGAACTATTTTTTATCTTTATTTATAACTGTGAAATATAGATAATTAGTGTAAAATTGAATGCAAATTCTGCTAGCACCCTTTCTTTTTTATATAGATTGAGAGAATTATAACAGATCGAAATGTATTCATTTTTTAATTCTTAGTCAATAATAACATATTTCAATTCCTTGCAAATAATTTTTTGTCAAAATTAACATAGCAACAAATGGTAATTAAATATAAAAATATACAATTCATAAAAAAATAGTGGAAAGGATTGATAATTGAATATAAGAATATACAGTTGCATTATGTTCTTATTTTAATAGAGGAAAAAACAATTTAAAAAATATACATTTAAAAAAATACAATTTAAAATGACTGTTTAAAAATAAGTAGCAAAATCAAATATACATGGGGAGACCAGCTCCACAAATTTCTTCTAAAAAAAATGAGCAGTGACTGCTAATGAAAATAAGAAATTGAAAAGAACGCCTTCCTTCCAAATTTCACAATCCTCCTGCAGTGAAATCCAAACAATTTTCTTCCCCGTAAAAATAATTACAATAAATTTAACCGTCTATTATTGTTAGCAATCCATTGCATCTCTCTTTTCATGCCACATTCTATACAAAGCAGAGCAAGGTTTTCAAGTAAAACCAAGGGCAAAGGAAGTTGAAAGTAAAATAATAATATAAGCATTTGTTTAAATATAATTTTCCGCCTTGATTAACTTTCTAAAAAAATATCTGTAATGCATTAATAATATATATATTAACATAAATTATATACATATTAAGTATTATATAAATTTTATGTTTAAATAATAACTATTTAATTCTTTCTTATAATTTTTTTTGATACGTAAGGATTATATTGTATTTATACTTATAGATTCAAAGTACAACCAATTAAGCTAATTTCACCAGTTCCACCAAGAACCAAAAAACCATATATTGTTTGTACGGATCCTCCAAAATATAGGCCATAGCTTCAAACATTAAATACTTTAAACATACTAAATTTAAATCAATCTAACTAGTATGTGCTTGCATTAACAAAAAAAAACTAGTTGCTAAAATACTAAGAACATACACTGCACTTCACAAAAACTTATTCAGAAATGCGAAATATTCAAAAAACCATATATTTTTTATACGGATCCTCCAAAATATAGGCCATAGCTTCAAAAATTAAATACTTTAAATAGTCTAAATTTAAACCAATCTAACTAGTTCATGCTTGCATTAACAGAAAAAAAAAAAACTAGTTGCTAAAATACTAAGAACATACACCGCACTTCACAAAAACTTACTCAGAAATGTGAAATATTCAAACTCCTCCCTCCATTCATCGCTATCAGTCACCATTAGCCCAAACCATTTCTTCAAGAAGATGAC
This sequence comes from Sequoiadendron giganteum, assembly GCA_007115665.2. NCBI lineage: Eukaryota > Viridiplantae > Streptophyta > Pinopsida > Cupressales > Cupressaceae > Sequoiadendron > Sequoiadendron giganteum. The sequence continues at coordinate 463,265,696 of CM021100.1, forward strand.
CGAAACCACTACTATGGCCCGATGCTTCATCAACCCAATACCCTGAACGTCCAATAGAAACAAAAAAATCTTCACCGTGTCTTCATCCTTCACCTTCGCCACCTCCAATGCACGTGGACATCCTCACCTTTCCACCACCACCTAAAGGAGCTCATACATACCACTCAACAGTCCATGTATGAACAATTTCCTTATTAAAGTCCTTGCTTGAATCTTTGGGACTAGATTATCCAGTAGGGGAGCAAAAAAATGAGAAGATATCTACAAATTATCACACCCATACTCTGTTTCCTCCAAAAACCGAGGACCCAAGACCATTTTGACTGCAACTAACACCAAAGGCTCATAGTCGAGAAAAACTATTTTAAGGCGTTGATCCATTATGAAATGAAAGCTTCTCAGCCTACCATTAGACTTGACCGAAATGAGGGTATCTGCCCCAAACTGAGCTATGCCTACAATCGAAACCTCTATTAGAAATTTTGAGGACCCAGCCATTCAGCTCCCAGCAGTAAGCGCTTGACAAAATGATATCAAAATCAATCAATCAATCAATATGCAGACTTCAACCACAACACTAAACTAGAACAAATGCCCACGACATTCTGTGCAAGCCTTAAATGAGTACCATCGCTAGCCTCGTCAACCTCCTTCTCCTACATTTGAGTTGTTTGAATGCAAGTGAAAGAATGAATGGATTTTAATATTTTCTACTCCTCACAAAGATAAATGAGTTGTCTTCCCCATGCATTCGGTTGATTCATAGGACAAGCCATCTCTCTTGTACCGCCTGTGGCTTTCCACCCATCACTATTTCCCCTTACAGCTCCAATGTGGAATTTCATGCCAACATCCTCCACCACCTTGGAGTGTGCCCTCCCTACCTCCCACAATTCTTTCTTATAATTATCTAATCAATAAATATTATTTAATATAATATAATAAATTTATTTCATATTATACATATTTCTATGTAACATAATTATTAGATAAATTTTATATTTATATAATTATCATTTGATTTTGTTTGATATTTATAATATATAAATTTATAATATATAATTGCTTTTATATAAGATACTTGATTCTTACATAAAATAATTAAAATAAGATTAATAATCATTAATATTAATATAAATGCATGTAAATATCTTTTATTCTATTAACAAAACTTACATTTATTCTTATTGAATCTAAAATACTATAATTAAAATACTATAAATGCAAGTACTAGCCACTACGTGGCACTTGTCTCTTATGGATAAAAAAAAATTAAATTAAATTTTAAAAATTTTAACAACAATTATTATTATTTTTCTAATTTACTTTTTTATATTTTTTCAAATTATAAAATAAGTAAAAACCATTTAATATATGAACTTTATAAAATGCAAATATTCAAAATAATTTAAATTTCCACTTTTAACATCTTTCTAATTAACAAAAAAAAAAGAAAAACATTTGCTTGCTTTTGTTTATCTTAGTGGGCCTGCCTTGTGGGAAAAATTAATCACCCAAGGGAACGACCCAAGTGGGAACATGCTAAAGCCAAGTGACTTCCACCTAGGATATAAGTGAGGATATTGGAACAAATGTGAATATCACGAGGATTATTCTGACAAGAAGGGCAGCCATGGTCTCTCGTCGTACTGGATAGTCCCCCACGAACGGAATGCCCACATTAAAACCCCTTGTTTAGAAAAGGTCAAAATTCTATCTATTTGTTGGTGCAAAAGGTCATGTCCTCTGAAGCCAGCCCATGTTATACATGCGGTTATGTTGTAGAGATGAAAATTATGCCATGGGAGATCCATGGGTATTGATACTTGGATGACCCGAGAAGCGAGTGCACTGTAAGGGGGATCATGTGTGGTCAAGCATCTAATCATCCACACTGAATATGCCCAGTTGTATTCGTCCAAGTGGGAACCCAACAAAAATTCTCTTTTAAACCTAGGGATTGTACATGTTCTTGAAATCATAACACCTGCTTGGATCTAAAACATTGAGAAACAAACATTCACAAAAGTTTTGAAATTTAAAACCCTTTGGAGGAAACAAATACCCTTTGCAAATACAAGTGCTCTTGCTTTCCCTAGGGATTCTATCCTTAGAGGTTTCTAGGTGCTTGGATTTAATCATCATTTGTTTCCACTAAAGTCAACCTAGAAAATTGTACTCTTGAAACCTTGATTTTCACATAATGGACCTTGTGGAATGAAAAGGAATTACGACATAGACATTTAGTTTGAAATCATAATCAAGAAATTTCTTTTGGTAAGAGGAACTCACTAAGCAAAGATAAGTACAATTGGACCTCACATGTGTTTTCTCAAATGATTTCTCGAAAAATCAAAATCCAAAAACCCAAGTTAAAGAAGCTTAGTCTAAAATCGCGTGAGGAGCGTCCTGAAAGGCTTTTTGAAGTTATAGGAAAGATTGGTGTATAATTTATACAATAAGGCTTCAAAGAACAACCCAATTTTGTATGAATTCTATTATCAACAAAATCTTGAGCTTTTCGAAAGGTTTTATTTTCTCACATAAAAAGTATGGCATGTTCTTCAATGTCGAGGTCTTGTAAGAAAGAGTCGTGTCTAGGTCAGGTATAGGATCAAAATCATCACTCTTATCCACCCTCGTCAGAATCAAATCTCATCTCACCAACAAAATCTTGAGAACTTTGAAACATCATTCATGCTAAACTTAAAGGCAAAATCAACATCACCTTGTTTGACTTAACGCACCTAGTCAAATTATCAATCTTCTTGAACAAATTTACCTCTAGGATAACGCAACTTCCTAAGGTCTACTAGTACATGATCACTTTGATTGGCTTAACACACTTAGCCAATTTGTTCTCTTGTACAATTTTTCTCTAAGATAGCACAACTTCCTAGGGTTTACAAGTTCACCATCATTTTTTTTGACTTAACACACCTAGTTAAACTATCGAAATCAAATCAATCCAAGCCCTAAAATTTTTAGCATCAACCCTAAAATTTATTTAAGAGTTTCACTCATTCACATCATCCATTTATCTCATTCCCATCATCACCCCTTTGATCATTGGACTCTCCTAGGTCTTCTCTTTTTTGTGCCTAAGGATTAAGATCAAATGATCTTTATTTTATGGTCCAAACAAGATCACAACACAAGAGGAACATGGAAAACACCAAAGAAACATCAACTTCAAGTGACTTAAGTGAAGCAATCCCCCGAACAACTCTTCTCTACCATCACAAAACCCTCAAGAGGAAGACTATGAAGAGGAAATCATCAATGAGGACTTGGGAATGACACAAAAGGAAATAATTGAAATGATTCAAAATCCAGAGAATCATATAATTTTCAATGCCATGCTTAAACATAATCCTTCTCTATACATACGCATGTTAACAGAAGGAGGGGACCAATTTCCTTCTGACCTTGACGTAAGTACCAGTATGGAAAGGCCTCTTGCAAGCATATCCCCAATGTCAATTCCAAACATCACTCAAGAAATTCCCCAAACCATATCGACAATCACATCAACCTCACCAATTGTTAACAAGGGAAGTGCCATGTTTCATGAATTGCAAAAGCATCACCTTATAAACAATAGAGAGGTAAATATTAGCACCACACCAGATAACTCCATCCTAATGAATCCATCACACTCTTATTTCATGCTCACTTTCCATAATCATGTAGATTCATCCTCATTCCATGCAACACCAATCTATCTGCTGAACATACAAACTTCTCTATCACAAGGAGAAGGTGTTTTTTTTCGGAACAACAAGATTCACTGACCCATTCTCATCATAACTCTTCCATGGGAACATACCATCATTCCCTCCATTACTGCTCACATCCGTATCACCTCTTGGGTTGGGTCTTCCCCCCTACCCACCACTAGTTTCTCAAATCAAGGGAATCTGAGCATCACATCAAATCCTCTCATTTTGCCAGTGGCATCACAACAACAGTTGGAAACCATTCAAGCCACCACGTTCAATACATCAACTAATCTCAAAATCCCTCAAAGCATACCTTCTCAAGGACCGAGCATCTCAACCACACCACCAACAACCCAAGTCTCGGCTACCAACGCAACCCCTTCGCCTGCCACAATGGTTAGCACCATTCCCAATTCACTAGCAATCCCACCAAAATCCAAAGTGACGAATTCATTCATCACCATGATTCATGTAGTCCAAAAGGCCACCCATCAAAGGGTACTTCAACAAAACCAGCAAGTTGCACAGCAGGCTGCTCAACAAGTGCAAGCACAACTAGTTGCCCAACAAGTTGCACAAGCCATGCAAGCAACCCAACAAGCAAAATCTCAAGCTCAAGCCTAGCACCAGGCTCAACAAGTGCAACCACAATACCAAGCACAACTCCAAGCAATTCATGAACAAGCATACCAACAAGCCCTACAAGATTTTCAGGCACAACAACAAGATAAACAATAAGCTTTGTTGGCTCAACAACAGCTAGACAAACAACAAGATTTGTTGTCACAACAACAGCTAGACCAACAACAAGATTTATGGGAACAACATCAACTGGACCAACAATAATCTTTGTTGCAACAACAACAACAAGATCAACAACAAGTGTTGTTGACACAAATTCAGGCTTATCAGCAGGCTTTAAACACACATCAGAGCTTGTAGAAAACCCCCACAAATACCCCTCTCATCAATCAAACACCTTAAAAAACATTCATCCCACCTCCTAATCCATAAAATGATGTTGCAACACAAATCAAACTACTCAAGCAGTAGGTGTTGGACCTCCAAGTAGGGAAAACAACCAGAATGTTGGGCAACTTGTGCCCCTATCCATTTGATAGAAGTCTTACGATGGTACCATTCCCAAAGGGATTTGAGATCCCCAAATTTGATAAGTATAATAGAATGGGAAACCTTGAAAACCATGCCAGGGAGTTTCAAGTACATTGCATGGAGGTTGCATATGATGACACATATCCAATGCAACTTTTCCCTAGAAGTCTGATTGGTCCTGGCATAGAATAGTTTTCTTGCCTACTCATAGGCATTAAAACATTCTAGGAAATTGTGCAAGCTTTCCTTAAAAAATATGTATTTAACATGGGTGCAAATGTTAGTTTGGAAGAACTATCAAAACTCAAGCAATGAAAAGGAGAGCTATTCACATCCTTCTTGCAAAGATGGCGATCCAAGGCCAATCAGAGCAAGTGGACTATGCCAGAAGAATAAGTGTGCACAATCATATCCAATCTAGATGAAAACTTGGCATTCTACCTAAAAATGCAATGCATCACAATGTATGATCAATTGATCTCAAAGGCGCTCAATATTGAAAGAACCCTTACTGCACGAGGAGGCGCATCGACATTTCCTCCACAATAGGATAACCGTTTTTCCACCAATTATAATGATAAACCTTCCACATGGTCGAGGAACAAAAATATCACAAACTATGGAGTGGTCGACACTAAAGTGCTTAGCAGTGCCTCTAAGCAGAACATCCAAACCCATCAACCGCAAAATCATAATTGCAATAATGTGAAAACTAATATAGTGGCACAACCACAACCACTTCGTAACAACCAAATCAATAAATTGGGAAATCAAGGATGACCACCCCCCTGAAACAAGTATCCTCCCAAGCAGAAGTTCACGGTCCTTGGAGAATCTATTGAATCCATAATGAAAAAGCTAGTTAAGGAAAACCTTATCAAAATCTCCAACTCTGAGCAATATGCGGAACCCATGACAAAACCACCATGGTACAGTGAAAATATCCTCTGTGATTTTCACAAAATCAAGGGACACACAACTACAAATTGCATGAGGTTCCAAAATATCATCCAGGACCTCATTGAGGACAAGATCATAAACATTGAACAACCAGCTAGAAATCAGGACCTTAAAATATACACGAATCCGATGCCGAATCATAATCAAGGAAATAGCCAAGGAAACAACAAAGGGAAGCAAAATTATGATAGTGCAAACCTTGTATATAAATACATTGTCGCATGCATAGACGAGATGGTCATGATCATTACCATCAAAGGAGCCAACACCGATTGTGGAGTCACCACACGTGGCGGAAAGGTTACTATTGCAGGGGCATCACAACCATTGAAGACCCCCATTTCAAATACAAAATTCATTCCCTACGACTATAGCGTCATCAACCAGCTAAAGAGAACCCCCGCTCAAATCTCCATCATGGAATTATTGAAAATTTCCACTGCCCATAGGAAAATCCTTGGTGAAGCATTATTTGCATCCACCATCTTCGCTACCCTTGATACATAATAGTTCCAGGCTATGGTTGGTAACATAGTTACCCAAAATCTCCTCACATTCTTCGATCAAGATTTCCCCACCCAGCCATCTCACAATCATCCTGGTGGATGGAGGTGCAAGTCTCAACATTTGTTCCCTCAAACTCATAAATAAATTTTCATTCTTGAAGGACTCTATCGGCAAGAACAAAGGCATCACCATAAGAGCATACGATGATCAAGAAAGAGTGTCTCGGGGCACTATCAGAATCCCAATCCAAGTGGGGCCAGCAACCATGGAAACCACTTGTCAAGTACTTGATCTCGACCTACCATACAACATCCTCCTCGGATGCCCATGGATCCATGGAATGAAGGTGATCGCCTAAACATTCGGGTATGTGTAGGATCATCATGGAGAAAATAGGCCCTTAGGTGGTGATAAAATTTAGAAAAATCAGAGTTAGACAACTTGACATAAAAATTTGAATAAGTTAACTATATTATTTCAAAAATTTGTAGGAAAAGAATTTGTAGCAAATTGAATGTAGTTTTTAAACTTCTAGGTTTATTTAAAAAAAGAAAAAATCTATTTGGTGAAAAATTGAAATTTCAATGCAGTAGTACTTAAATTTTAGGGAAAAAATAAGAAGTAGGTGTTTGTCTGACCACTCTAACCACAATAAAGAGATAATATTCTTTTATAATATTTTCAATATAAGTAGAGGAATCATGTCCCAATGTGATGCATAATTTTTTGTAATTTCTTTCCAAGTAAATAACTACTTATGATTTTTTTATTACAACTTAAAAAAAATATAAAAACTCGTACATCTAACCACCTTAACTTGGTCAAAACTTCATGAAATTCATTTTTTTTTTTTTTCATCCTATATTATGTGAAGCATAGAATGTGACACATATTTTGGATTCAATAAATGTTATATTGTTTCAAAGCTATAGATGTCTTTCAATCAGCCTATCAATTAGGACTTTAGTCGTAATTCAAATAGAAAATGAATAATAATTATTTATTAAATTCAAAGTAAAACATAATTTATATTGGTGGAAAGTTGAGAATCTCCTTTAAAAACCCTTTTCTTTTCATCAAATTTGGGTCAGAAAAAGTCATCGGCCACATGGGCCATTATATCACTTACATCTCACCACTTTTTGGCCCATCATGATCCTGCACATACCCATTACATCAATGTGCCAAATTCCTATACCAGAATGAGGAGGTCACAATACATGGTGATCCAGAACCATTTTCCTATTGCAAAAACTTGGAATCCAAGTTTTACAAAATCCCTCAAGTACCAAAAAATGATGAAGGCCCATCCACTTCTTATATAGACCCATCTAATCTTGCCTTCACTTCTATGACAAAGACACCCTCCATCCCTGATATATCTGACAACAAGATCATGATCCAGGTCAATGAGTATGGAGATTACAGAATGAAGAAAAATACATTTGTTGTAGGAGAGTTACCACAATATCTTAGGTCGCATGGGCAACCTCAATCAGTTGAAACACCTGTCCACAATGTTAGGGAAAACCCTTCTGGATTACGTCGTTGGTGGGACCTAAGTCGGTAAAATGTATATGAGGAAGGAATTTCAAGCATGCTATACCATGATGAAAGACCCACACCCACTCTACCCATGAATGAAGCTAGTAGAGGATTGCAAATAATGATTGGTATGGGCTACAAAAGGAATGAAAGCTTGGGAAGAAATACTGATGGACTACTAGAGTCCATCATTGTAGAAAGAAGAATGAGAAACCTTGGCCTTAGATGTACCCCTTCGAGTATAACCATACATGGCAGAGGTACCCCTAGTAGATTAGTCATGTCTCCTCAATTATCGGCAACCGCCCTTCAACTACCCATATCCACAGGTTTGCCCGCAGATAATTTCACTTTTGATATAACTGATGTCTACACTAGTAGTGATGATGAGGATACCATAACTAGCCTTCCCTTTATTTTTGAGGATTCCTCCTTACTAAGTATGAGTGCCTCACCCATTGAGTTGAACCACCAAACTTACAAAGTAAACCTAGTTTACCCACAACTCATCCACTATGACCAACGAGGAACACCGGTTCTAGACACATTCGAAAACAATGAGGAACTCTCATAATTCATGGGACTAATGGATATAGTTCCATGCAGAGACCACAAGGCTAGGTTTGACATCACAATGGACACCCATGCCTATTATGGGGAGATGATTGAGTCCTTTAGTCACAAAAGAGAAAAAGAACGAGAATAAGCTCTGGGTCATTGAGTGAAAACCACACTATGGCACTCTCTAACCAAAGAATAGTAAAAATAAAGGACACATCTAACAATGAAAATGTCTCTAAGGTGTCAGAGGATGAAGGATTCAATCTCCCCCCTACTGCACTTCATCATGACAAATCAACAGTCTTGGCATAACAGTACAATCTTCTCAATCTGGGAACAGAAGCAACACCACATATCACCTTCTATGCTGAGTCGCTTTTGATAGAAGAACAAGAATTATTGGCTGCATTTCTAAAAGAAGGAAAGGTGAACTTTGCATGGACCTATGTTGATATGTCGGGTCTCGATCTAGAAGTGGTAGTTCAACATTTGGTTGTTTACCCTGGAGCAAAGCCAGTAAGACAAAAACTAAGAAAAATGCACCCTCAGATAGCCTTGTTGGTCAAGGTGGAATTACATAAACTCTTGGATGTCGGCTTCATATGGCCAATTGATTATCGAAAATGGGTATCCAATCTTGTACCAATTTCAAAGCCAAATGGGGGCATCTGTATCTGCACTAACTTTAGAGATCTCAATAAAGCATGTCCCAAGGATGATTTTCCACTACCTAACATTGGTATGATAGTGGATATGATAACCGGACATGAGATGCTATCACTAATGGATGGCTTCTAGGGGTATAAACAAATAATGATCGCAAAGGAGGACCAACATAAGATGGCATTTACATGTCCATGGGGCACCTACTGCTGGAACATGATGCCATTTGGGCTAAAAAATGCAGGGGCTACATATCAGAGAGCCATGACACTAATATTTCATGACATGATACAAAAAACTATTGAAGATTATGTGGATGATATACTGGACAAATCAAAGAAGAGACAAAATCACATATCAACCCTAAGTTCCATTTTTGACAAACTGGAGAAGTATAAGGTCAAGCTCAACCCAAAGAAATGTGTCTTTAGGGTACAATAAGATAAACTTATGGGATACATAGTATCGATGAGGGGAATAGAGATGGATCCCACCTAGGTCAAAGAAATCCTCGACATGGAGGCACCAAGCACAGTGAAACAACTCAGAGGCCTACAAGGCAGACTCCAATCCATCTAAAGGTTCATAGCACAATTGGTAGATAAACAGATTGCATATTCACATCTACTCCACAAGGGACTAGCATACAAGTGGCATGACAAGTGCAATCAGGAATTTGATAAAATCAAAGAATATCTACTTACACCACCAGTTTTGATGCCACCTATCCCAGGAAAACCATTGATTCTATATATTTCAACAACCATGGCAGCTCTCGGTGGTCTGTTAGCCCAACATGATGAAAATCGAAGAGAGTGAGAGATATACTACATCAACAAGACAATGGTACAGAATGAGATCAACTACACACCAATAGAAAAATCTTGCCTGGCAATCGTGTTTGCAGCCCAAAAGATCAGACACTACATGCTAGCTCATCAAATCAAGCTGATCACAAAGATTGATCCACTAAAATATTTTCTCTCTAAAGCCACCCTTACAAGATGAACATCAAAATGGATTATGATATTGACAGAACATGATATTGAATATATAGAGTGCAAGGCTATCAAGGGGCAGGTGATTGCAAATCAACTGGAAAAAGCTCCCATCTATTCAAAGAATTCACTCATATTAGAATTTCCAGATGAGTCCATCTTTAATCTCAGCATTGCCGATCACTGGAAACTTTACTTCAATGGTGCATACACACAACATGGATCAGGAGCCGGTGTTTGCTTCATCACCCCACAAGGGGATTGTATACCTAGATCCTAAAAATTGGCATTCTCTTGTACCAATAACATTGCATAATACGAGGCTTTAACCATAGGTCTCAAGATTGTGGCACAGTGGCGGATCATGGCACTAAAGGTTTATGGGGATTCACAAATTATTATCAACCAAGTCAATGAAAAGTACCAAACTAAGGATGACAAGCTGATGCCATATAAGAAGTTAGTAGAAAGCCTCAAAGAATCATTCATTGATATCACCTTTGAGAAGATACTGAAGGCTAACAACAAAGTAGGTGATGCCATGGCAACAATTGGATCCTTACTATATATCCCTCGCAATGTATCAAAACATGATTTCTTGGTAGAGCAGCTTCTCTTACCCACATTCAAGGTACTAGAGTCTAAAATATCCCATGTGAAGGAGTTTTTGCACTAAGGTTGTTCCTCCAAAATATCCTCCACAAGTACTAGAATGATCTTGTTCGAGGGAAAGATGAGTTTTAACATCCTTGAGACATCACAGAAGGATTCCATCAAAGTATATTCGGTAAAATGTGTCAGGAAGGATGATATACTTAGTGGATAACTTTTTGAGGAAAACAAGGGTATTTTTAGTGGTGGGTTCAAGAATGGTACCATCATTTAGATAATTGTAGATGGCATCATACCATTCACATGGATTATCTAGAAAATTGGGACAAATATCAGTAGGTTGATCACTAATGGAGGGTTTCATAATGGGATGAATGGTAAAGATGATTTGTTCGGAAGGGTTGATAGGAGATATAAGAGAGGTTGCACTAGCCATTACATCCGCATGGAGATTGTCTTTGAGAGGAATGTTATCAATGGTAAAGGAGTTAAACTATTTTAATAGATTGAGAACGAGATCCTGGGTATGTGTAGGATCATGATGGGCCAAAAACTGGCAATATCTAAGTGATATGATGGCCCATGTGGCTGACTACTTTTTTTTTACCCAAAATTGATGAAACGAAAAGGGCTTTTAAAGGAGATTCTCAGCTTTCCACCAATATAAATTATGCTTTACTTTGAATTTAATAAATAATTATTATTCATTTTCTATTTGAATTACAACTAAAGTCTTGATTGATAGGCTGATTGAAAAAAATCTATAGCTGTCAAACAGCATGACATTTTTTGAATCCAAAAACATGCGTCACATTCTATGCTTCACATACTATAGGATTAAAAAAAAGAATTGAATTTCATGAATTTTTGACCATGTTAAGGTGGTCAGACATATGAGTTTTTATATTTTTCAAAAGTTGTAATAAAAAATTCATAATTAATTATTTACTTCCAAAAAAATTATAAAAAAATATGCATCACATCAGGACATGAGTACCATACTTATATCTAAAATATTATAAAAAAATATTATCATTTTATTGTGGTTAGGGTGGTCAGACAGACACCTACTTCTTATTTTTTCCCTGAAATTTAAGTACTACTGCATTGAAATTTCAAATTTTAATCAAATAGATTTAAAAATAAAAATTAAAAAACCTAGTAGTTTAAAAACTACATTCAATTTACTACAGATTCTATTCCTACATATTTTTGAAATAAAATAGATAACTTATTCAAATTTTTACGTCAAGTTACATAACTCTGATTTTTTGAATTTTATTGCCACTTAAGGGCCTGTTTTTTCCATGATGATCTTGCACATACCCTCCTTATATTGCGAGAGTTTATCATGTTTAGTTTGATAGAGACTGCTGATTTTTTTAATCGCTAGTTATGAATCACCATAGATCTTAATATCTTTAACCTGCAGGACAAAAGGAACATGTAATCCAACGATTAACGCTTCATACTCAGCTTTTTTTTTCATACATAGGAAGTTGAGATGATAGGATAGGGGAACATACTTAAAAACAAGTGGAATAAAGATAACTCTAGAATCGATGCTTGTTCTACACTTGGATCCATCAAAGTACAATTCCCATGTAGGAAGGTCTATAGTAAACACACTATCGTTAGGAAAAGATTCATTAGTGGGTAATGCTAATGGTGAAGGAGCATCAGCTAAATGGTTGATTAAGGCTTGACCCTTGATTTCTTTTTGATAAATAAACTTAAGGTCAAACTGAGTTAACAACATGACCCACTTAGCAAGATGTCCTGAAAGATCTATTTTATTGAAAAGATATCTTAAAGGATCAAACTTTGGCATCACTTGTACTTTAGCATTGAGTAAGTAATGTCACAACTTACTAGTAGTGAATACAAGAGCCAAACATTGTTTTTTGATCGTGGAATAATGAGTCTCATAATCAAGGATCATTCTACCAATATAATATATAAGATGCTCTTTACCATTGGAATCTTGTTGAGCCAACAAGGCAGCAAGAGCATGGCCAAAAGAAGCAATATAAAGGATGATTTGTTTTTTGGGTATAGCACACTGTAAAACAGGTGGAGTTATGAGGTATTCTTTCAAACTCTCAAAGGCCTATTTACAATCATTATTCCAATCGAAATTAACATCCTTTTTAAGGAGATGCGTAAAGGGTAACGTACGATCGACTAAGAAAGCGACAAAATGATCAATGACTTGTATTCGTCCTTGTAACATACACAATTGGGAAATGTTACGAGGAGGTGGAATATTGATTATAGCATCAATTTTATTTGTATCCAAATTGATGCCTTTGTGAGATATGATAAACCTTAAAATTTTACCACTATCTACTCCAAAGGCACACCTTTTGGGATTTAAGTGCATGTTATATTTATGCATACACTCGAATATTTGGTGGAGGAAACTCACATTATCTTGGTGGATTAAGGATTTAGCAAGAATGTAAACAACATAGTCTTCCAATATTTTGTGAATGTAATCATGGAAGATTAAGGTCATTTCTCGCTGATAAGTAGCACCAGAATTCTTTAAACCAAAAGGCATCATAACCCAACGAAATGTAACCCAAGTGGTTGTAAAAGTAATCTTGTATTGATCTTGTGGGCTAATGAAGATTTGATTATACCCTGAATATCCATCTATAAAGGATAACAAAGCATGTCCAGCAGTGGAATCCATGATCATATCGATGCTAGGAAGAGGAAAGTCATCTTTTAAAGAGGCCTTATTCAAGTTTGTAAAATATGTACATATCTTAAAATGATTATCAGGTTTTTCCACCGCGACAATGTTTGATATCCAAGGAGAATAATCAATGGAGCAAATTAAACCCACATCAAGGAGTTTTTGAAGTTCCCCTTTAACATGCAAGGTGACCATAGGATACATTTTTCAAATCTTTTGGTGAATAGCTTAGCATTTTCAGCAAGGACAATGTTATGGGTAACTATCTAGGGATCTATTCAAGTAATGTTAGAATACTTCCAAGAAAATAGTTTAGGAAAGATATGAAGAAAGGTTGGAAGATCCTCTTCTTCTTCATCATCTAGGCACTTCCCAATTTTGATGATTTAGTCTTTGTCATCAATATCCATTGGTATGTCAAGAGTATCTCCTAAACGGAGTGCATTAGACTTAGGAACTTCAGGAGCATAGGGTTCCATGCTAGTGGGAAGTTCATGAATGTTACTAACGGAAAGCTCAAAACTCAACATAGAATAAGAGGCCTCTCTCTTGGAGTGCAGAGTCTAATCTGAAACACCTAACAATTGTTTTAAATCATCATCACCATGAACATAGGTGAAGAGGGGAGCATCCACATGAAGAAATTTAGGATGCTTAAGCATAAGGTTGGTTCTTGATGTGCATGATATAGTATTGATGTTGAGAGAGGGTCGTTGATTGGCTTTTGTGGCTTTAGAAAAGGAAAACCTGAGACCGGTCTTAGTTCCTTGTGTATTAGGTTCAATGGGTGCACGGATGCCTTGCTCATGCTTACCGCATCCTCTACCTTTGTAACCCAATTGTTTCACAAGATCATAACCATGTCCATAAAGTCTTTCCATTTCTTGTGGGTTAGGGTGTTGTTGATAATATATATTATCAAAATTTATTGTATATGTGGCATTCTCTTCCAAAAGAGATGAGGCGGATGTGTGAGAAAGGTTTTCCTCTTGTTGGGTAGGGAGGACAATGGATTATTCATTTTTGGTGTCCTCTTTGCGTGTGACACTACACTCACCCATAAAGGAAGGAGTAAATTATAAAGAGCCCCAATCATCACCAAGTAAAATAAACATGTGTTTATCTTTGGGCGAGTCTTTCTCAGAAGAGGCAATATTAGAAGTAGGAATTAAGGTATGGAGAGGACTTGATGTGCCCTTTTCGATGTAAGAAACTCTCAGGTTCAGGGTCTATGTCAATTTGATAAACTTTATTATTATAGACATATTTAATTTTATGATGAACGGTCAAGGGTACCGCATGCATTTCATGTATCCATGGTCATCCCAAGAGGAGGTTATAAGAAAGATCATAGGGCATGACATGGATAGGAGTTTGCAGCATAACCATTATGATAGTGATGGGTAAGGTGATGACACCAAGAGGTTGCTTTGTAAAATTATCAAATCCTCTAATGGATAAGGAATCAGATTGGATTTGCAATCGATCCACATGTAACCTATCAAGAAGCTTCACACTACACACATTTAGGGTAGAGCCATTATCAACGAGGGTCCTTTTGATACCTATCCGATAATACTGGGCTATAATCATAAAGGCTTCATTTTGTTTCTGTAATTCTAATGGAAGGAACTCATGTTGATAGAAAGTAATATCCACATTACTTGTGTTCATTTCATTTAGGAGAGATACCACATCATTAACATTCATGCCAAGAGGGACCACTATCTGTTGCAAGGTTGTTTGAAGCATGGAGTGATAGTTAGGGGAGTTCTGAAGGAGATCCCAAAGGGATATCTTGGCGGGATTTTTTTAAGTTGTTCAACCAAATCATACTCCCTAAGTTGTGAGTTGAAACGGGGAGTCGCAGGTAAGATGGGGTTGGGTAATGGTACAAAAGTGGAGGAAGATGGTTGTTGGGGATATGGGTTATTATGGGTATAATGAGTGTGGGCAACAATATCATTTTTAGGAGGGTAAAGGGTAAACTCAGGCTGTGATGGGATTAGAGGTTTAGGAGAAGGTGGGTAAAGAACGAATTGAGGTTGGATGACATTGACATCTTTTGATTTAGTTTTTTCATCACAACAAACCATAGTGGATGAAATAGGGGGGATGAAATATTGGAGGACATCATCTAACATGCCCATATCATCACAACTAAAAGGTTGAGAATACAAGGGTGAGGGAGTTGCAATTATATCATCACCAACCTTGGTGGATGAAGTGAGTGAGAGGAAGTTGTGAAGAGCTTCATCTAACTTATCAAAATTATCACCACTAAAATATTTAGATGATATAGTATTCGTATAGTGAAGAAATGTGTGCATTGCATCATGTGAGTTGTCTATGTTTTCAGGTGTAGGTTTTGTTGAATTGACTTTGAAGTAACTAGGAACTAAAGAAGAAAATGAAACGTTTAAAGCTTTAATCCTACTCATAAATGCTATTTTAAGCTAATAATAACCATATAATAGAGTATAACAAAACTAGAACCGAGCATAAACAGAAAGAAATAGAAAGTAAAGAATCTAGAAAACAAATGCAGAAGTTACTAATGCAAAATGTCTACTAGGACTAGGTCACCCAAGGTGGTGACTTAGTCTTGGTATGAGTTTTATTGAGTTTTTATTCTATGTTCTGATGAAAAATGCAAGTTTTTGAAAGATAAAATGTAGAGGTATATGATCAATGCTAGATTTATGTATCATACAAGAAAATGAATGAAAAATGCTAAACTTTTTCACTAATGCAAGATGGAAAACCCTACGATGCTTGTTTAAACAATACAACATTCAATGCAATGCTAAAGAAATAACTCCTAGTATGCAAATACAATTGAAATCAGAAGTATGGAAAGTGTTGAAATGTAGGTTCACCAAAATGAACCATAAAATTTGGGTGCTTTGTGTGGGGGTAAAAGAATGGGTCCTCTACCACTTTCTAGGGTTTCACCTATTAGGAAGAGGGTTTTCCTTCACCTCCAGTGGGCACAAAATCTTGATTCATTCAATGCTTGGGATTGAATATGTAAGTGGGGTGTGCAAATGTGTTGAAATACAATGTTAAATCCTAACCTTTTAACCTAAACTAATAGAGTTCACAATGCTAGAAAGCACATAATGTATTATAATAATGCTAAAAAGAGAGTTAAACTGAGTAAAAAGACTGATTTAGTTAGAAGAGTGCACCTGGAAATTGTTGTAGGTTGAAGAGAGAGGTGAGGAAGTCACTAGAAATTTGGAAAATTAGGGTTTGAGTCATTTGGGACACTTACGCGAAGTGGCGTGACCTAGTCCCTTTTCGAGAAATCTTCTTTGGAAGCCATTTTGTCAAGTGGGTCTTCGAATCTACAACTTTTAGTGGGACTAGGTCACCATTATGGGTGACTTAGTCCCTTTTCAACTTTTTTGAGAAACTGACAGTGCATAGGGAGGCCTCTTGTCTATGTTCTGCTTCTAATGTGGGGTTTTCCTTGTTCAAACCCCTAGTTTGTATTCAAACTTGTAATGTAATGTAAGAATTGTATAAAACCCTAGCCCATAGTGTGTCTAGAAATAGGAAACCATAAATAAAGCAAAACACTATTCTATTGTGCTAGAATAAGATGTATGTAAAAGGTTTGAAATGATGGAAGAATCTAATCCTAGAAACCCTAAATCATTGCAAATGAATGTAACAAGGAATGTAAATGGGTTGAAATTAAAAGATGGAGTCACTTTGAAAATAGTCTTTAGGTGTGATTTGGTGGCTAGTTGCACCTCAACCTAGATTTATCCATGAATCTCCATAGGCATCTATCTCCAACCTTTGCAATAAGTGATCTTGGAAGTGAAGTGAGCTTGAAGACCTACAAAAATCCCTAATTTATTGTCCAAAAGCTTCAAATTTTGTTGTGTGAGAGATGAGTCTTCTTGAGGAAGATGTTTTACACTTGGTTTTTGGAGTTGGATGTGAAAAATGACTAAGAGAGAGTGGCAAAATGACATAAAAACAAGTATATATAAGCAACAAGACCTAATTGTTAGGAATTTTGACCTAAGAAGCTGACACCCATCAGGAATTTATGATAAAATATTCATTTTCCCACTTGAAACTTCAAAAATCCTCAAAAGGGACTAGGTCGCCAACTTGGGCGACCTAGTCCCACTAAGGGATTTTGAAGTGGGAACAATACTTTTTGAATGGTTTAGGTGTTGCTTATCGGGGGTTGAATGATCCTTTGGGTATAGTAGGCCTCCAAGTCAAAATTAAAAACCTTAGGGGCTTTAAATGTTGTTTTAGGGTGACAATTGATGAAATGGGACCTAAACTAGGACCAAAAATGGGCACAAAATTGTCGTTTTCTTCAAATGTATACAATTTTTGGTGAGACAACAACTTTAAAAAAATATAAAACTCACATTTCTGACCATCTTAACTTGGTCAAAACTTCAAGAAATTCAATTTTTTTAAATCCTATATTATGCAAAGCATAGAATGTGACGCATTTTTTGGATTCAAAAAATGTGATGTCATTTGAAAGCTATAAATGTTTTTCAATCAAGACTTTTTGAAATATAAAATGAATAATAATTATTGTAGACATGCAAATTAACATCATGTATCTAACATTCTTCATTTAATTAAATAAATCGAGTTTATTTAATTAAACATCTAGTGTTCTTCATATAATTAAATAAATCAAGTTTATTTAATTAAACATATAATTTTCTTCATTTAATTGAATAAATCAAACTTATTTAATTAAATTACTAATCTTCACATTCCTCTCATTTTTATTTTAATAAACCCAAAAAATCTAAATCAAATTGTCACATCATCTAATCTCCTATTAAATTGATCAAATCCTAATTAATTTAATCGTAATCACCTAATTTCTCTAGATTTTGTCACTTGCACATGAAAATACATTTAATTGATTTATTAAATCTATATTTTCTCTCAACATGACATCTTTAGGGGAATATTCTTCCAAGTTTGAAAATCCCTCCAAGTGGATTTGTCCTTCCAACAAAGCATTTATCTCCTCTTACATGTCCTTGTTCATTGAGCCAAGTGGCATTTAAGTCATTTTCTTTCCCTGTCAAACAAGTCATTTCATGATTTTCAAAATCCACCTAATATCATTTATTGGATCATTCATCAAAATATGCTCAAGCTTCCTCCATTCACATCTTGAAAAGTGGCACTTGGCCATTGGATGTTGAATGATCCCACATTGCTTCATTTTTCTCATTCCTCTATCTTGTTTTCTATAAATAGAAAGCTCTTCTACTTAATTTTCATCCACAATTTGAGTATTCTTATTATAGGAATTTTGAGTTCATCATCTTCATCTTGCATCTTTTTTTGATCATCATCTTGAAGCTTATCAAGGATTGGGAAATTTCTCCTTTTCATATCAAAGGTGCACCAATCCACTATGGGATAGGCATGCACCATACTTTTTCATGCTTTCAATCAATTTATTTGATCTTTTGATTGCTTTGATTGCATTGTAAAATATGTTGGATTTTTTCAAGGAGTAGTTGATTTGCTTAGTTTTGAACTCACCATACTAATGTGTGTATAATTTTAAGCTTTTGAAGATTTATATGCTCACAATTATTTATTAAATTCAAAGTAAAACATGATTTATATTGGTGGAAAGCTGAGAATATCCTTTAAAAGCCCTTTTCGTTTCATCAATTTTGGGTAAAAAAAAAGTCGTCAACCACATGGGCCATCATATCACTTACATATCACCACTTTTTGGCGCATCATGATCCTGCACATAACCTTAAACCAAAAATTTATAAACCCTAAAATAATGGTACAATTATTAGACATAAAAGGTAAATAACTTAATTGTTCTCTAACAATGCACTAAATTAACTAACTAGGTGTGAATAAATTCTAAAAGGGAATTGGTTTGATACTAAATCTCATTCACACCAACAACTCTAAATCATCCTATTATAATAAAGACCTTGTAAAAATTAACCTTAGGGGGACCTTCCAATCTCATTTCATGAGAGATGTCTCATGTTAAAACTCCAACATGTATTTTCCATTGGAGATTAGTTTTCCTCTTGAAATGGCTAGATCTATTGGTGCTCAAATATTTCTTTTCTCAAAGGGATAAGTGTCATAGCTAGATTTAGAATTCAAAGTTTTACTTGGTTAACAATTATTGACATTATGACTTGCATAATTTCTATAAGAATTATGGATAGCCTTTCAATTTCAAAATTAGTCTATTTTTCCTTTTTTCTTTCTACATAAAAATTAACTATAATCTTCAAAGGTGGCTTAGCTATGGAGATAGTAATTGGGTAATTTTTATCTTATAATTAAATAATTAAAATTAAATCATATATGGATAATGATTTATGTACAACGCATAATCAACATTATGTATATCACCAATGTAAATGTTTATAGATTCCTTGATTTATTTTCAAAGTTTCACTTCAACACAAAAATAATTATCTAGAAGAATAATGTGGAATCTATCTATTTCTACAAAAATAACTCTACTTAATGAGAAAGCTAAGAATACCAAAAGCAGTTGTAAGGAAATTATTTCTATACAAATTAAATCCAAATAGGGACATTGATATTTTTTTGTCTTGACAAGACAAAAGAACAAACCCAAGGAGAAAAGATAAGAAAATAAATATGAAATACCAAGTTTTGTATTTGATGATGGCATCTATATGAATGGCTTCAATAAAATGAAACAAAAAAACACCCTTATTCAAGTTTTAGATAGCATATAATCTAACCAACTTGATAATAGAACCATATGGTATTAATTTTTTGAAAGCATACATATCAAGTGGATCACTTTTAAAACATTTCCTATTAAATTTAAGTGCCTTAGCCATTTATGTCCATTATTAATTTATATAAGAGGAAAACTACTTATAAAGGACTATCTAACACAAATATAATAATATAAACATTACTTCATATAAGACCTTAGGAATAAAATTCAATGGTTTCTTGATCACTGGTGCCATCTTTAGAATCTCTAAAATATTTATAATCAAAATCAAGAGTTGAATAATGGCGACATAAAGCTCTTGAAAAGGCAAGTTCTATAATAGGGTGACAAACTAAAAAAATTTATATTAAATGAAGAACTCTAAATATTATCACTATATTTAAGGATAGTTGTGTAACAAACAAAAAAATGATGGCTCATAACATATACATAATTATAATCCTAAAAAGAATGGAAGTTATGGAAGAAGTAAAATCCCTAAGCATCAGAGGAATACGAGGCAATGGTTTTGGGGTTTCCACAGTAAAAAATGATGGAGAGGATGATTCTAAAGATGAGGATGGTGAAGATGGGCTAGAGGATTATTGGATACATGTTGGAACCCTTCTAGATCCCCCTACAATGGTGTTTGTGTTCTCTAGTGGTGAGGATATGGTTGATGTCAACACTACAAATTTGGGTGATGACAAGATCATTGTGGTTGATGTGAAGGGAGGATCTAATCATGAGTTTTGAGACTCTAGTGTGTTCTCTTTAGATTAGGGGGATGAAGAATCTCTCCTCAATATCCTAATGAAGGTCATTCTTTCCAAGTCATTTGCTCAGTGTGATCTAGTTGATGTGGAAGTTCCTCTTCTGGCTATATGGTCTAAAGCCAAGAGTATTTTTATTGCTAAGCATGGTGTTCTGGGTTTGGTGTCTATTGATCTTGTTTTAGCTAGGAATTGGCTACTTGATAGTAAATCTCTAAAGAATGGATTTCTTCAACCCCCTCCCACGAATCATTCTCCTCTACCTAAGGTGAGTTTGCAATCTAATCTTCTTATTTCATCTTCCCTGTGAATATCTACTACTAATGTGTGTGATGTAGAAACCTTGACTTATTTCTTTGTGGAGGTCTCTCATTCTCCTAGTTTATAGTACTTTTTCTTTATTCTTGATGAGTGGATAGATAGAGGTACTTCTATTTTATAGTCTACTCTTATTGGAATATTTTTTGTGATATAGACCAAACATTGACCTTATTTGTAGCAGGTATTATAAGGTTTGGGTTGCTTATAGTCTGTTAAGTGTGAAGGCTATGAAAAATGGGTTCCTCATTGAATTTTTCTCCCATGCTCTTATGGGTGGTCCTTGAATTTTCACTGAGGCCTTTCTTCATTTATAATAGTAGTATGTTGGGTTTGATTCCAAAATTAAATTGATCTCAATCTAAGTTTGTCTCTTAGATCTCTCTTTCGAGTTCTATTATGAAAGTATTATCCATGACATTTCTAATTCCATTGGTCAATTTATAACTATTGTTACTATCACCAAAGATAGAATGAGGTTTCTTTATACCAAATTTTATGTTTTCATAGGGGTTGGATTTGAGCTGCCCAACTATGTTAATTTATGCTCCAAGTTTGGAGTTTAGAAACATAAACTCCTTTAAAAGACCTCACAGAGGCATCACTTCCATAATATAGGTATTTTTTTTACTGTGACATGATCTTCATAAAACATGAAATTTGATCTAGGAGGAGTTGACGTTGGGAATGAAAGAGGATAAGAGTGCCATCTCCTTCCATATTTTCCCTTTGGGGGACATATCATTGGTCTTCTTTATTGAAGGAGAGCGTAGTACTTGTAAGGTTAAAAGGAAATTTTTGCTCGAGAATCCTTCACTCTTTTTCAAAACTAGAAGGACTTAGCCTTGTCCTTCTTCTAAAGCCTTTGGTGAAGTTTGGATTCAAGTTGCCTTGACTATTTTTGCTTTTAGTTTTAGGTCCTTCGAAAACCATTTCTATGGTTCCAAGCTTTAGTCAAAAGATTTGTTTGGTTTTGCTTCTCTCTTTCTTGAAGTTGGTTTTTTCTCTCCTTTGGGAGTCCTTTGTTTGTTGATTTTTTAGTTTTTCTATATTCTCATTTCCTGCAAGACTCTTCTCATTTACCTCCATGGGTGTTTTATAATGGGTATGGGACCTTCACATTTTATCATAATAAAAATAAATAAAAAATCCCAAAAGATCTCAAACAAAAAACCTACAAATCACATCAAAATGTAATGATGTCACATTGATATAGTAAGAATATAAGGGATATGGTCCAATAGTTGGGTGGGATCTGATTGTTGGTATACTAATTTTGGTTATAATATTTAGTCTTGCAACATAAATATACCATATATTATTAATAATTAGTTCACATGTGAATAAAATATAACTGAATGTTTGTCAAGATAGAACCATTCTTGAACACATGAGAACCTATGAATTTTTTTATTAGAAAATTACATTCATTAAGAAGTGAAATAAATATTTTTATTATTATATACAAAATATTATAACTAACAACTATAAGTGTGTCATTTATAAAATAAGGTGATCATTCATATAGGTATTTTTTTCATACTAAAAAATACTATTCTTATGTGTACAACTAGGAGTTAACGATGTGTACACATTGAATTACTTCATATTAATATTATTTCCTATCAAAAATACAAAAGGTGACAAAAATATATCCCTCATATTTTCTCATAAAATTTGAAGGATTTGCAGAAAAATTATAATCATTTAAAGTTGAATACAATTTATATTTTAAAAAATAATGTATCATTTTTAATAAAAAAAAAAATTTGTGTTCAACTATTGTTCCATTTTTGTTGGATATTAAGGTTAGGGATAACGAGATTTATGGTTATCAAATATATTGAGATCATTTAGGTTAAGTATATAAGATATATTTTAAATAAGAATATGATATTTTTTAACAAAAAAATGATATTTGTTCAACTACTACGGATATCATGATTAGTTTTGGTTAAATCTTCAAAAAGTTAAAATTTGAATATTATTGGCCTCCTATAATGATTTCAATAACTAAGCTCTTACTGCCATGATTCAAAGACTGGATATTTGACCTGAATAGCCATCTTAACCATCATGAAGGTACATTTAAATTGTCAATCCAAGGATGTGAACTCGAAACGAGTTAGCACAGTATGTGCACTAGGAATTCTAGGGTAGTCATCTTTGTTTTATAACTGGGAAAACTCAAGATTGAAAGTAAATTGCATGAAAGGGAACAAAGAAAACGTTGAACATCACTTAAGAAAATATAAACTGATTATGCATAACAGGAAGGAAAATATAAGCATCCAACAAAAAACTACTTTGCGTGCCTTAGCTGCAGGAACAGTCACAGAACGTAGTTCTAGTGGCTGCAGGAATAGTCAATGCCATAATCTTAGCTAAGTATTGAACATAAACTAACACTAATCTAACTAAACTAAAGGAACAAACTACTCACCAATTGGGCCCCCTTGGATGAGTATCCTCTAAACTAATATGAAACTCGGATACTCAACTCAAAATCCTATTTCTTTCATCATAAAATGCAATTAAAAAAATATGGATGATAATCAACTTATACAATAACTTGGCAATCAACTCCTAACTTGCTATCGCTAGCTCGAGGAAGGAGGATTTGAGACTTATTTATCAACTAAAAAATTCCATCAACTCCCACTAACTAAGTGGATGTCATTTAGGGAAAGAGAGAAGAAAGTGAAAAGGGCGATTACGCATGTAGGGGAATCGATTTGGACATGCATGCCGAAATGTGGACTCGACCACTGCATTAACACCTGCAATGCTCAATGCCATTAAAATTGGTGCAAGGCAGTTGCATGTGGCTAACATGGGAATCTTCCTCCATTTTCCTTAGTCAACCTTCGTGTGACTCCTCAACCTGATCAGATGGTGGTTGTATTTCTCAACTTAGCATTCCAATCATGTCTGCAAAATAATGTCAGTACACATAATAATCACATAATCATAACCACCTTAAAGAACATTCATCAATCACATGCAAGATAAATATAGATGGTCCACATAATGCGTAAATATCATTAAAACTAGTAGAAATGAAATTAGTCCAAATGTCATATGACTGAGAGAAACTATATTAAAATGTCAGCATATAATATCAAAGTCTATGGTAATTTCAACAAATAAAAAGAGATTATAACCCCTCTAACTAGGCCAAATTCTAAACTCTTCATTCCTCCCAACCTAACAATTTGTTGGTCCTCCAGCAGGGGAAGAGTTATGCTTATGCTTTGTTAAGGTCCTGAAGTCTATGACTGATATTTGTCCAATGTCAGTGTCTACTATGGGTGAATCAAGATTTCAATAAAATCCTCCCAACCTATCAGGCCTTCTCAATCTCTATTGTTCCTCTACAATGCTATACCTGTAGAATTTTAAGTTAGGTACAAGCCATAGGAAGATAGGCAGCTGAAAATTTAGGGGAAGCCATTCATGCCCTTTGGTTCTCCCAAGTTGGATGTATCTTTCAATTATCATCAGTGCAGTAGCATAATTATGAATAGAATGTGGCTCAACCTGTATTAGCTCATCAGTCAATAGGTTCCATATCTAGGATAGATATCCTCTTTTGCAGTAGTTTTTACCTCATGTTCACTGTACACAGCCTTAATCCAAGGCATAATTCAGTCACCATAGCTCATCCTAAAGAGAAATCTATTCCAATCTATATAAATGTCTTTGGGGATCTTAGATTCAGCCTTGATGGCTAGGGGAATACTATGTTCCTTCTTGTAAGCATTATATTGCTCACCCCAACTGATCTCATTTTGCACCTAGGACATAAATGCTCTCAATTGTATGTCTAAAACATAAGGCAGTGGGTTCCAGTCTTTGTGTTTTTGGGACAACAAAGTTGCGTAGATATAATTCACAAAACAAACTTTTCACTTAGGGGAAGCAATCCTGTAGGCATTGAAAAATTTGGCAGGGGTTTCAATGGAGGGGTTTAGACCTAAAATGATTCTTGAAATTCTAAAGGAAAGGTATTTCTCCTTTAAGTGCAAAGCATAAATCCTTGGAGGGGTCCTACATTCCAAAATTTGTGGCACCAGAGCTAAAATATCACTTACCCTTTCCTTCAGAAAAACAATTTCCTCATTCTTTTCTCCGATCATCTCATCCCTCATTTGGATTTACTTTTTCAACTATTTCTTCTCTTCTTTCTACTCCTCCTCTCTTCTTTGTATTTCTTCCCATAAATTTAAAATTTTTGTATGTACTGAAAAATTAGGAGGGTTATGGATTCATACAAGAATTTTTGTAGATGGATGCTTCCCACAAAGAACTATCTGCATAGATTCAGGTGGTCTCACCGATTCAGGCTATTGAGGTATAATTTCTCTTTCCTTGTTTTCTAGCAAGACCTCTTGTTCTTCTTCTAGTGGTGGCAGCAGGAACTCCTGATCTATTTCCTGACTTTGTTGCAGGAAGTCCCATTGTTGGTCTTGTTGTAGGAAGTCCGGAATTTCTTCATGTCCGTTAGTTTCAACTTCTTCAGCAATGTAAAAAAGATCTGCCAGGGTCATTTTTGTTGCCTCTTCAAATACATCTTCTTCTTGTACATTCTCTTACTCCATTGGAGCATCTACATTATCACATGATGTCCTATCAAGCTCGGGATTGGTTGGCTTCAATTTCCTGAGAGGGCTTTTTCATTTCCCTTTGGTTATAGGATAAAGAGTGTTAGCCTTCCTTTTCTTAGGGCTTGGTGCCTCTTTCTGCACAGATTGGATTTTTATTCTCGTTGATTTTTCCTCTCTTTTGTGCTCTTATTTTTATTAAAATTTTCAGTGGGATGTCATCACCATCATAATCTAATGATGAATTTTCTTTTTTACTCTCATTATTAGAGGAAATAACAATTATAGTCTTTTCTTCAATGGGGGAATCCACACCAACACCATAGGTTGAGGCACCAAGGGTGCCTTCAGATGTGCTCAATATTCTACTAGACCTACGTGATTGAGATGAAACCCTAGGCTGAGAGGGCTCAAGTCTATACTGCTCAATGTTCACAAAATCATCCCAGGCCATTCTAGGGTTTGTATCATGCAAAGATCTCGTAACCAGCAATTTAATTAGATAGTGGTGGGATACAAATTTTTCTCTACCTTTTTTTGTTTCTACTTCCATAATAGAGAGAAGGTTGTATAGTACATTGGGCATGTTCATCTTCCTCCTGTGCCACATATGACTTAGCAATTTGAACTGTACTGAATGTAGGTTCGACAATCGACCTTCGCAAGTGATGTATCTGATGATATGCATGACATCCTGCTTCCATGGTTCAGGTAGAGAGAGCCTCTTGGCACATTGTTTTTGAATTGTGAGTGGAAGGTCACTATGCATTATTAATATGGCCCTAGTTGTCCTGGCATCCTTAGAAATAGGGTAAGGTTCGCCGTTAGCTGGCAACCTTAAAATTTTAGCAATTCATTCTTCAGTCGCTATGACCTCTAGTCCTTTCACCATGGCCTTCCTATCTGACAATGTCTGAGCGAACTCTAATACAATATCCTTGTTAAACCCATCCAACTTTAGAAAATAATCTAGCCAACCATAATTCTGAAATACGACTAAGCACATTGCGTCCTCTAAAAAGGCATCATGAGCTAAGGGCTCATTACGAATGATTCTACCTCCCATTGTCTATACTTAGCTTGACACTCTGCAAAATTACCTTTGTACTTTTCAAATTCTTTCCTACTTGCTTGTTGTGTGAAATGTCGACTGAATTTCCTTTTTCTCTGTTTTTAGCAACTTACCACTTGCATTTGAAAATTATGACAGAGTTAATAATATCAAGAAATGGTAATAAAATGAATCATAATGAGAGGGAATGGTGGCAAAAATTTAGTGTGGCATCACACATGCGAGCCGTCATTCATTTTAAATTTTGAATCAACTCAACAAGACTTGCTGACATAGACAATTATATATCGGCATGTGGGAAAATTTATGCATCTTACTTACCCCTCCCCCCAACCTAAATTTGGACATGTGTCCACACATGCGGAATGGCAAGATTGATTTGACAGGGGGTTTTAAAGAAAATTATGTGAACGTCCATCTTATCATATAGTGATTAAATGAAATGCTCTAAAGGATAATTAAGAATGCAATTAATGTGCATGCACCTACACAAACATGATTGTAGAGAATTCATTCCATCAATCAAGGAGAAAGTACTGCTTGCATTGTTGAGCAATAATTGAGAAATTAATGATGATGGAATGGTGCAAGGTGAAATGAAATGATGGAAGAGAGAGAAAGGTGGTACGAATGGGTGGATGGGTGAAGAAATGGATTTCTACAAAAGTAAAAACCTTTATTATGACAAGTATGTACCTCATTTAGCTGGAAGGAGGGACACTAGGTCCGCTACCTTCAGTTGTAGGAACTCCTTTGCTGCAGGAACCATGCCCGAGCACTGTGTGTTGGATAAACTGTGGCTGGCACTCTTCTTTTGAAGCTGGCTTGTGATATAATCTAAGGTAGTGTCCATTCACCAGTAGTTTGAATTTCACTAGGTCAATGGTCATGAGCTACACAAATCCATTGGGAAAGACCTCTGTAACTTCATATTGCCCTAGCTACCTTATCTGTAATTTACCTTCATTATCCTTGTACCATGAATCATAAAGTAATGCCTAGTCACCTGGCTGAAATTTCTTCTTTTTGATAAATTTATCATGCCATTTGACGCTTTGACTTTGCACAAGTTCAGTATGATGTAATGTTGTTTTCCTCATCTCATCCAATTCATTTAGCTACATGATCTAATCATTTTTTGCCTTGGAAATATCCATCCCCAACTCTAGAGTGGTTATGAGAGTCTTGTGCTCAAATTCTATGGGCATCATGGTTATTTTCCATATAGCATCTCAAATGGGGTGAAGCCTGTAGTTGTCTTCCAGGTGGTCCCAGAAACCCAAACTGGTTCTAATAATCTATTTGCCTAGTCTTTTCTTTGAATATGCACTATTTTGGTGAGGATGGCCTCAATCTCTCTATTTGTCACCTCGACTTGTCCATTTTCTTGAGGGTGATAAGGAGTGGATTTCATGTGCCTGATGTTATATTCATTAACCAGTGTTGTAACAAGGGCTGATGTAAACTGAGTTTCTTGATCAGTTACTATTTCTCTTGGTACCCCATATCCTGTGAAAATTTCTTCATAAAGGAATTATGCAACCTTGGTGTCTCTTGCATGATTCATGGATTTGAATTCTACCCATTTTGTTACATAATAAATGCACACTAGAATATATGACTTAACATTGGATGGAGGATCAATGGGTCCCACAAAATCCAAACCCCATTTGTTAAATGAAGTGACTACCACTTGTGGACACAGTGGCATCTCATCTGAATTTGTTGGCCTACCCATCCTTTGGCATCTATCACATCACCTTGTATATCTTCCTGCATCTTTGTGTAATGTAGGCCAATAGTATCATGTGTTCAAGATTTTCACTGTTGTCCTTTTAGCTACAAAGTGGCCTCCACAGGGTTCATCATGGCATGCATGTGGAATGTCATCAGTTTCATCTTCCCTCACACACATTCTCATAACGTGATCAGGTCTAGTATAAAATAGGCATCAAGTTATCCATAAAAAAGGGAAGGATTTTTCAATCAACACTCTTCTCTCTTTTGGGGAGAAGTGAGGATGAACTCTCCCTATCACAAGGTAATTGGCTATGTTAGCTGCATACCAGGGTGTTTGAACACTAATGGAGAATATATGATCATCTAGAAAGGATTCATCTATGGCTTGAGTATCCTCTGATGAGGTTAGCCTTGAGAGGAAATCTACAACCATGTTTGCCTTCCCTGGTTTGTCTACAATAGTTATATTAAATTCTTGCACTAATAGCAACCATCTAGCTAATCTTCCTAAGATTAGGGGTTTGTTCACAAGGTATCTAATGGTTGCATGATCAGTGTGTACAAAAATTTGATAACATGTGATATAGTGCCTAAATTTATTCAAGGCATAGATTAATGCCAGTATTTCTTTCTCTATGACTGTGTAATTGAATTCAGCCCCCTACAAGTTTTTACTGACAAAATAAATGAAATTTTCAATAGCTTTTGATTTTTGTCCTAAGACTACACCTATTGCATAATTTGAGGCATCAGTATGGATGTGGAAAGGGATTAGGTCCCTTAAGTACAACAACATGAGTTAGAGTTGTATTTAATTCAAAAAATGCTTTATCATAGCTTTCTGTCCATTGAAACTTAGCATCTTTAGTTAGAACACTATATAGTGGGGTTTCTATTTTGCTAAAATATTTGATGAAACATATGTAATAGTCTACATGTCCTAAAAATATCCTAACATCATTTTTTTTTGCAGGTATAAGCAGATTATTTATTACCTCATTTTTTGTTGGATCAACTTGAATGCTAAGGTCTCAAATGCATTGGCCAAGAACTACACCTTCTTGCATCATCATGAAGCACTTTTCACTATTTAGGACAAATTTTGATCTTCACATATTTGTAGTAATTTCTTCAAATTCTCTAGTGCTTCATCAAAGGTGGCACCCTAGGTAGTAAAATCATCCATATAGATCTCCATGCAGTCAAGGGATATATCTAAGAATATACTGATGACTGTTGTCTAAAAAGTGGCAGGTGTGTTGCATAACCCAAAGGGAAGCACATAATATGCATGTCCCCAAAGGACATGTAAATGTAGTCTTATCTTTTTCTTCTAGTGCAATTTGAATCTGATTGTATCCACTGAATCCATCAAGAAAAGAGAAGTATTGTTTTCCTACAAGAGAGTCTAGGACTTGATCTACAAAAGCAAGGGGAAAGTGATCCTTCTTAGTGGCAGAATTGAGTTCCTTATAGTCAACACAAACTCATCATTTCCCTCCATTTTTGGGCACAATCACCAATGGGGACACCCATTAGCTATTTGAAATAGGGTAGATAAATCCTACGTTTAGCAGCTTTTGCAGTTCGGTTTTGATAATTTCTCTCAAAATAGGGTTGATTCTCCATTGTGGTTGTCTTACAGGTGTACACTCATCTTTGATATAAATTTTATGGATGCATATTTTTGGATCTAATCCTTTCATGTCATGATAATCCTAAGAATTATTTTTTTGATGAGATTTCAACAAATTTGCCAAGATCAACTGTTGTCCCTCATTCAATTTACTATTGATGTTTAGAGAGTGTCCCTCAAACACCTGTACTTGTGTGACTAGCTCTATCATAACTACTTCATTAATACAAGGTATCTTAAGTTCAGGAGGCAAAATTGTGTGAAACATACCTATTGTTGCAGGAATTTTGTTTGCGGGAAGAGTTGTTGCAGGAGGTCTGTCTGTAGAGAAAGTTTTTACAGGAATTTTGTCTACCAGAAGAGTTGTTGTAGGAAGATCATGCAGAATGGACATAAGTATTTGCTCGATGTCTGTGGAACCAGATGATGTTTCCTCTATTTGACATTGGTTTTGAATGATACTAGATAACACCTCATTTTCATCTTGAAGCTACAGGAAATGACTTCTTCAAAGCATCATAAGCTGCAGAATGGACATAAGTATTTGCTCGATGTCTGTGGAACCAGATGATGTTTCCTCTATTTGACATTGGTTTTGAATGATAGCTAGATAACACCTCATTTTCATCTTGAAGCTACAGGAAATGACTTCTTCAAAGCATCATAAGCTAGTTGCACAAGGCTAAATGAGATCAGTCAAAGAAAATCTCAGTTATAAAAGGATCTTCCAAGGTTGTTCCTGAACATAGATATATGTCACTTAAACTCACAGCATATGCAGGAAATTGATTTGGATCAACAAAATATACATGTTGATGTTGTGTTTTATTATTTGGGTTGGGTGTGGATTGGGCTAGTAACTAGGTAGGTTTAGATACATTGGTACTTGGATTAGCAGGATGGGGCATTAAGCAGGTTGTTGGGTTTGGGAAGATTGTTGCATATTGACAAGTTGGTCTGGCCTTGCTGGCCACCTTCCATTGAGATGTTTGTTGCCAATTTCTTGGGGGTGATTGCCAAGGTCCCTAAAACTATTTCCAATTCTAAGGTTGTTGCCACTAAGGTGAGGTATTTTGATAATTGGACCAAGATTGGGGGGGTTATTCCAAGACTAGGGTGGGTATCCTCCATAGTTGGATGGATAGCGTGGATTCCATTGTTACCAGATGAATAAGAACTAAAATATTCAAAAGATAGTGGATATGGTGGCACATTTCTTAACATTACAAGTGAACTATCAATGTTAGCTAGTATCTTGTGTAATTATATCTTGCTTGAAATTTGCCAACAAATTAGTAATCTCCATTCATGAGACTCCAGTGCTAGATGACTTGCCCATAGAGGATTGGTAGGCTCTTCCTTTCTTTGAAGTTGCCCTAGAATAGTCTTGACACATCTTCTTGATATCATCCCAAGGGACTTTTGTGATATCTCCTCCTGCCATTAGGTCTAAGGCATCAGTGCAACTTTCATTAATTCCTCTTAAGAAAAGTAACTTGTGTGAGTCTTCATTAAGTGTATGATGTGGATATTTTTGCAGACAAAACATAAACCTTGAAATGAAATCTTCCAAGATCTCATCTTTTTTCTGCATTCTGAAAATGTCACCTCCTCTCATGTCACTAGCCCCACAATATTCTTTGTATTTCTCAAGAAACTTTATCTTCATATCTTCCCAAGTTCTCATAGTATTTCTACCAAGGCTCATAAACAATCTTAATGCAACTTCTTTCAAAGTAGTAGGAAATAGCTTAAGTCTATGGGAATCAATGGTATATTCATAGCTTCTGTAGAGTATATCAAACTCAAACAAGAAGGTATCAGGATCTTCTATGACAAGCCAATAGAATTTAGGAAGGACTGAAGCAGGGATATTTTTGAGGTTATCTACTTCATTCTATTCAACAATGGGAAAAGGGAAAGCTAGTTGGTTCTACCTGTTAGGCCTATCTACATTTGTATTAGCCATGTCTACTTGATGAAATTCTAGAATAAAGGGTTCTTCAACAGGATTTTGATCTTCAAGGGAAACTTCAAAACTTGTCAAGTTAGGGAATATATCAGCAAAGAGCTATGGTTCTTCTTCTTCATCTTTAGGTAGCCTTGGAAGTTCTACTAGCTGAAATAGCTCAAGATTATTAGGAAAGAATCTCCCATAAGCATCTCTTCTTCTTCTATGCATGCGATATCAACTCAGTATTATCCAACTCACATAATGAATGGGTGGGGAAAAATAGTGGATCATACTTCTAACACTAAGAGCAAAATTCAAGAATACTACAACAGAAAAAATATCAATGACTCCAAAGGACTCCCTAGTTTGATACCATCCTCAACAACGGTGCCAAAAATGTCAGCCTCCTATAATGATTTCAATAACTAAGATCTTATTGCCATGATTCAGAGATTAGACATTTGACCTGAATAGCCATCTTAACCATCATGAAGGTACATTTAAATTATCAACTCAAGGACATGAACTTGAAATGGGTCAGCACATCATGTGCACTAGGAATTCTAGAGTAGTCATCTTCGTTTTATAACTAGGAAAGACTCAAGACTTAAAGTAAATTGCATGAAAGGAAACAAAGAAAATGCTAAACATCACTCAAGCAAATCTAAACTGATTATGCATAACAAGAAGGAAAATCTAAGCACCCAACAAAAAACTACTCTGCCCACCTTGGCTATAGGAAAATTCACAAAACGGAGTTCTAGTGGCTGCAGGAACAATAAATGCTAGAATCTTAGCTAAGTACTCAACAAAAACTAACACTAATCTAACTAAACTAAAGGAACGAACTACTCACCAAGTGGGTCCCCTTGGATGAGTATCCTCTAAAATAATATGAAACTCGGGTACTCAACTCAAAATCTTATTTCATTCATCAAAAAATGCAATTACAGAAATATGGTTGATAATCAGCTTGTACAAGAACTCAGCAATCCACTCCTAACTTGTTATCGCTAGCTCTAGGAAGGAGGATTCAATTCATATTTATCAACTAAACAAGGTCATCAACTCCCACTAACTAAGAGGATTTCATTTAGGGAAAGCGAGAAGAAAATGAAAAGGGTGGTTATGCATGCACGGGAATCTGTTTGAACATGCATGCCCAAATGTGAACTCGACCACTGTAGTAATGCCCGCAATGCTCAATGTCATTAAAGATCAGTGCAAGGTTGTTACATGTGGCTGACACGAGAATCTTTCGCCGTCGTCCTCAGTTGACCTTCGTGCAACTCCTCAACCTGACCGGCTGGTGGCTGTATTTCTCAACTTAACATTTCAGTCATGTCTACGGAATAATGTCAGTACACATAACAATCGCATAATCATAACCACCTTAAAGAACATTCATCAATCACATGCAACATTATGGGTAAATATCATTAAAACCAGTAGAAATGAAACTAGTCCAAATGTCATATGACTGAGAGAAACTATATGAAAGTGTCAACATATAATATCAAAGTTTGTGGTAATTTCAGCAAATAACAAGAGATTCTACCCCTCTAACTAGACCAAACTCTAGAGTCATCAAATACTTCTCACTAGACATGTTGATGTGGCAAGTTACATGATGAGTCATGCCTCCAAACCTTAGTTGTAGATAAATTAGAGTCTAGATCACATTTCTAAACAAAATAAACATCCTATGATATTGTATGCAATCACAACACGCTCCAAATTAACTCTAACAACTATTGATCCCTCTCCCTTACACCTTAATTTATAAGCTATTGACTATCTTTTCTTCTTTTCTATTTTATAACAACCTAGTAAAAATTATGTAATCATCTTTAATAAATGTTCAAATAAATCAATTAATACATTTAAAAGTTGAAAATGAAAAATTAAGCCCAAGGCTTATTAAATCTACTAGACTAAAACTTTTATACATACCTATTAATTAATAATGACTTGCATTACCAACAATTAACTAAAAGTTACAATGCATTTAACAAGAGTTTCTGGTTACATGGACATAGCCAAAGAAGATGTTACACTAGGTTCGTTGGCATTGTTTTTGTGAAAAGAAGATGCTTGACCAGGGGGCAATCTGATTTCAATAGTCCCTTCAAGCATCTGTACCACATTTTTCATTGATGGTCTCAGATCGGGATCTTCTGGAAGGCACCAAGGGCTCGCCAATACCATTCTTTCCAATTGAGTTGCCTCAATACCTGTGCTGTGCAAATCTTATTACTCCATCAACTTTACAACTCTCCCATATTTGAAGCAACTGTACACCCAATCACACAAAACCATTTCACTTTCTTGGACATTTAACTCAAACATTTTCCTACAACAGATAATTTCCAAGACCACCACTCCAAAGCTATTCACGTCCACTTTCACCGTAACTGCCATACTCTTCTGTCACTCAGGGGAAATGTTAAGTTTGAAGGTCAAGTTTGCTATGCATTAGTTCAAAATTTTATTTACTGAAGAAAATCTTCAATACAAAACAGTAGGCAATTTATGGAGAAAGTCACACTCCCACGAGCAAGACTAATTTTATTTATAAACTTTATTTTTCCTATGCTTCATAATTATATAGGCATTTTATTAGGGACCTAGTGTAAGGAAAGAGATATCCCAATGCTGGGAAAGAAGAGACAAAATGTTGCTTGTGGAGTGGTGTAAGACTACTTCAAATGATTTTACCAGGCAAGTTTAAATTTCAATCCAGAACAATGACATGAATTGAGAAATGGTGTTCGTGTGGTATTTAAAGGACATTATTCTATAGAATTCTCAAGCGCATGCGCAAGAATGGTATGGACACCATATAGTAGAGTAGGGGGCTAGAAAAACTGTATTATATCAATTTTATAGTCAATCCATACATATTTGGGGTTTTTACGCATTGTTTACACGTTTCAAATGAAACAACAAAACTTTTTATTAAACTATGTTTAAACTAGCAATCGCACCTTGGTGTGCAATGGGTATGCCGAACACAGCAGAAGATCATTTAGGAAAAAAAAAATCATTTTCTTAGTATATTTATCGTAGTACATGAAGTCAATTAATAGGTCATTTAGCAAATGATGTTGTCTAACAAAGGTCTCAATAGAGAAGTGATAGCTTCAAATCAATTATGTATTCACTTACACTAACTTTATATATTATTTAATTTAAATTTAATCTCCTAAGTGTGTCATCATTGACTTGAACAAAAATAAATAAAGATGTTATTTAAAATATATATTTTTATTATATTTATAATGTGTAGACCATTTGATTGCACTTTAAGTAGTGCAAGCTTCATGTTTTCATGTCTTTCTACCTAAAAATTGATGAGAAACATCTGTAGTGTATGACATTCAGAGCTTTGTAAGAATAGTAGTATATCCATGTGGAGATGTGTGGACCAATTAGTAGTCGTTACATAAAG
This sequence comes from Sequoiadendron giganteum, assembly GCA_007115665.2. Taxonomy (NCBI): domain Eukaryota; kingdom Viridiplantae; phylum Streptophyta; class Pinopsida; order Cupressales; family Cupressaceae; genus Sequoiadendron; species Sequoiadendron giganteum. The sequence goes on from CM021100.1 coordinate 463,301,380, forward strand.
GAGGACGTTGACATAAGTTGACACCTAGTATGGTGGTTACTATTTGTTGCATAAATTTTGTAGTATATGAGATCAATTGGTAGGTCATTTAGTAAATGATGGTTTTCAACAAAGGTTTCAATGAAGAAGTGGTAAATTCAAATCACCTATGCATCCTCTTACAAGAATCCAAAAAAAATTATTAATGAGGAAGATAATCATGGTCAATTACCAATAGGCTCATGTTACGTTTACAATATAGAGAGGAGAGATTAATTGTGAAAATTGCATCTATTACATATACAAAAATCCCCTTCTATTATGTTGTGATATATGCCATATCCTATTATAGAGCTCATATTCAGGAAAAATTAAGGAGAAGGTAGGCAATGGTTTGTGAGATTGACTTTATATACATTTTCTCGAAAGTATCCAGGGACTTCTCAACATCGTGGATTGTGTAATTTGTCTCCAAGTAGTATAGGTTGCATGTTACAAAGCTTCGTTACTTCTTACCTAAAAAATGATGGGCGAGATTCTTTTTAGTCAATGCATTGACATGAACCCCATTTTAGGCTGATATGTAGGTATGATGGATACCATATAGCATAGAATTAATTTTTCCAAAAAGTGTTTAGTGGTAAGCTATGTTGTACATTTTAACTTGATACAAATACAATTTTGTGATGGTAGAAATGGGCCCTTTTTTGTAATGAGATGAAATTTTTATACCTTTTAGTATGCTAAATTTTAGTTCATTGGTTCATTAAAACATATGTATAGGAATAATTATTATCTATCAAGATTGAAATTAGTTATATGAAAGAAACTCTTAGGAAAGCAAAAGCCATGAAAGTAGATCCAACTTATTATTTTTCTTTGATGAGGTATTGTTTTAATTTATTTGAACAATACAATAATCATAGCCATACTTCTAAAGTGATGACTATAAATTTTGAGGCATTTTGTCTCTTGCATATGGTTGTACATTTTGCATTAATGTCCACTAGATTATGATTTGCTAGATGTGCATGCCCTATTGTGGAGATTAGTTTAAATCTACCAATTGCATTTTCTTGAAAGATTTCAAAGTCCTTCCACAAGTCCATTTGTGCATATCCTACAATAATTTCTTTACATTGAATTATTATCTATCAAGATTGAAATTAGTTACATGAAAGCAATTCTTAAGAAAGTGGTAGCCATGAAAGTAGATCCAACTTATTCTTTTTTCTTTGATGAAGTATTTATTTTAACTTATTTTAACAATACAATAATCCTAGCCATATTTCTGGAGTGATGACCATAAATTTTGAGGCATTTTGTCCCTTGCATATGCTTTTAAATTTTGTATTAATGTCCACTATTTGATTATGCTCTACTAGACATGGATGCCCTATTGTAGAGATTGGCTTTAAATGTGCCAATTGCATTTTGCTTGAAAGCTTTCAAAATCCTTCGACAAGCCCATTTGTGCATATCCTACAATAATTCCTTTGGTTTTCTTTGAGGCATTATGTGTACACGTCTACCAAGGAACCTGCAAGTACAACATAGACATGGATGCCCTATTGTAGAAATTGGCTTTAAATGTGCCAATTGTATTTTGCTTGAAAGCTTTCAAAATCCTTCGACAAGCCCATTTGTGCATATCCTACAATAATTCCTTTCCATTTCTTTGAGGCATTTTGTGTACATGTCTACCAAGGAACCTGCAAGTACAACATTTCAACAAAACCCATTTTGTACATATCCTACTATCATTTTAGTCATGTAAGACCACATTTTTTAGTAGGCGCTTCTTTGAAAATCCTTATATCCTCACCACAGATGCCATTTGGTGCATATCCTGAAGTTATTACAGTAAAGGAAACCAGATTCTTTGAGGCATCACATCTATGTATGCTTCCACATTTTGCACAAATATCTAGTAAGGCATTTGTAACTACATTTGTAAAATGCTCCCTTTCCATTATGATTTGATGGATGCTCATACAATGTTCAAAAGCTCTTGTTTTAGCAATCTGAGAGTATGCTACGATAGGTCATGGAGTTTAGCTTTACACCATTCGCTTGCATTTGCTCAAAAGTTTCCATATCTAGGTTAATCCTCGCTGTTATTTTGATACAGGCAAGAAGGATGTTGGCAAAGGTTGTGAAGAATGGTTTTACAGCTATCATGTGCATTTGTTTACAAGTTTCCAAGATTTTTTAACAAACCCCTCTTTCTTGCCCCACTCAAATGCAATGTAGTTCCTTGCTTCCTCTGACTCAGACACCATGGAAACTACAAACTCCTTCCTCAACAACCAATCTACATAACAATCAAAAACCCAATCCCAAAATCTGCATTTCCAGATAGAAAAGTATGTTTACCAGGCAAATGTGAACAGATAAAAGGAAAATGACAAACAGATAGATACGTTTTCATGGTCTTCCATCTCTTACCCAGTACTGGAGGGACCTTGAGAGACCTTCACCATTCGCTCAAGACTTCGTCACACCTACAACAGACTCCGCTCCTGTCCTTGCCATCACTATCACACTTCCAAAAACCCAAGGTTTGAATCTCCCAAAAAACAAATAAACCATTCCTAATCTAAAACCCTGAGCATTCCACCACTCCAAATAGAACACAAAAATTTCCTAGTAAACTGCAAATGTTCCACATAGTCCCGCTTCACATTACTCTGAAGCATCCAACAGTGCGATTCGAACCATGTTCCTGCAGTTACACCGTGACGTTGTTAAGATCTTTTATGCGCCCAAGCATACACCTCAATTTTCCTACCAGACAGCACAATCATGTCCTTGGTAGAAAGACCCTGACCGCTAAAAGATGAGATGAGCGTGCTAAGGTTTGATGTGGGTGCAGGAATGTAATCAGTCTGTATCAGTGCATTCAGAACAGGAGTAAAAACTAGTTTCTTCAGCTCTATCCATCACTCTGTTGGTGACGTTAAAAGTTTTTTCAGCTCGACAATCAATGGATGAAACGGTTTCAATTGTTGGTAGATGTTCCAGCTGTTGATCGCCAAACTTAGCTCAGTCTTGTTCAAATAGGATACGCCTTCGGCGTAAAATATAGTCAATATACTTTTAGCCTTCAAAACTCATTGGCATTTGAAAACAAGAGATGCATTTGCATCAAGTTCTACCCATTGTAGAGTGTGCTTGGTTGTTTTAACATTTAGTTAATAGAAGTAAGTTAGGGTGTAATTTGATTGTTTGTTGTTGTATAATGTTATTATTATAGTTGATTAATGTTGTAAAAAATTAAAAAAAATATTCATGTGGGGTGTGCTTGTTGTTTTAAACATTTAGTCAATAGGAGCAACTAGGGGTGTAATTTGATTGTTTGTTGTTGTATAATGTTATTATTATAGTTGATTAATGCTGCAAAAATAAAAAATCGTATGAGTGTGCTTGGTTGATTTAAACATTTAATTAATAGAAGTAGGTAGGGGTGTAATATGATTGTTTGTTGTTGTATAATGCTATTATTATAGTTAATTAATATTGCAAAAACTTTAAAACATATTCAATTATAAAAATATATTATTATAATAACTCGATATTTATATTTATATGATAATGTGGTATTTATGTAATTTTTGTCTTGCTAAATTATATTATTACTAGTATATTTTTTAAAATATCTACATTAATATTTAATGGACAGATTTTATTGAAATATTAATTGTAGATAGATAAATTTTACTTTGATATTTATTACACATTATAAACAAATATAAAATATGCATTGCGTGTACTCACATTTACTTAATAAGATTTGAAAATCTTGCCAATTATTAAATAAAATATGTAAAATATTACCTCTAAGTCAACAATACAATTATATTGTGATGTATGTAATAGTGTTCATATCATTCAAATCATTAATAGGTTTGAATTTTGATTGAATGAATTAAATGCATTGTATTGCACATAGTTTAGAAAAACAAAAACAAAAATCCTAATTTTTGCATTGACTATTCACAACATGAACCAATAAAAAGAAAGATAAAAATTATTTTAGCAATTCTAAAAATAGACAATTAAAAATAGACTATATAAAAGTGTTGGTCAAGTTTTTAATTCCAAATGTTCATTGGTTGAATTGTCACTATCAATTAAAAAAATTGGATTGAATGAATACATTAATATTTGGGAACTAATAGTCAGATGTTTTAGATAAAAGAAGTTTTGTTGAAAAGGAAAGCGCCTAAATATCAGTTCAACAATAGTGAGTTTTATTGAAGAAAAACTTTGAAAATGATATTAATAAATTTAAAATATGGGAAGCATAAAATATGAATAAAATTAACATTGGTCGTGGCAGTTTGACATTTTCGAATCGAAAATGTCAAACTGCCACGACCAAGGCTAATTTTATTCATACTTTATGCTTCCCATATTTTAAAATTATATAACTTTATTTTATAAAGAGAATAGCCATTTGACTACGAACCCAGCATGCGTAAGACTAATCCAAGTGACTACCACGCGTGTTTGAATTTCAACACAAAATAATGACATGCATGGAGAAATGGTGTTAATGTGACAATGGAAGATTGATCAAATCAGGTTTTCCTCCATACTTTGACTCTATTTAAAAAGGAAATGTATTATTTGTTTTCACAATATTGGGGATATTTTATTTTTATTTTGGAATTATTTTATTTATTAGTATAAATATCTTAAATATATTTTGTAAAAAATATCAAAAGATATGGATTTAGAGCTATTTTATTAACAGACACACGTTATTATATTTCATCCCTTGTTATCATTCTAGAATGTCTCTTGGCATTAATTAGTCATAAATTTTATTATATCTATATTGTTTAGTCTTTTTGCAATAGATTTGGGACACATATCTAAAGTAAGCTTAGTGTCATCTAGTAAATTAATTCTAACTACCTTGTTATCTTGCATATTAAATCTATACAAAATAATGTTTACATATACTTACTTTGTGACAGCCAAAGTTCTATGTTACCTCGATTTTTATTTTTTCATTCCCAATATGTACCTTTCTACATGTAGATCCTTCATCTCAAATACACTTGAAAGTTGATATTTCAACTCACTAATCATACCCTTGATGATATTAAAAATATGGCATTCACATACAAGGCAATACTCAATAACTAATCATCAATACATTTAATATAAACATAGTGATTTTATTTTCTTCTCACAAAACTCAATTTTAACATAAAAGAATTGAACTTTGGATTCCACGTTTGGGGTGATTATTTCAAACAATAAAGAGATTGTTTTAACTTACAAACTAAGTGTGCTTTCCTGTTTTCCTCAAAACCTTTATACTATTACATATAAATTTCCTCTTCCAAATCTCCATGTAAAAGTGTAGGACCTTAACATCCATTTGTTTAGTTTCAAAATCATAAGCATCAACTATGGATAAAAAATATAATAGAAGATAATTAAGAAATAAGAGATAAAATTCCACTAAAATCAACCTACCTTTGAGAGTAGCCCTTGGCTATCAATCTATCTTTATACTTATCCAATGAATCATCAACTCCAAATATATATTTTTACACTCACTTACATCCAATGACATCCCTTCCTTTGGGAAAATGAGTAAGATCTCAAGTATCACAAGAGTCTAAAGCCATCATCTCCTCTACAAAGCTATTTGCTAAGATTCACTATCATATTAAAACATAATGTCCTTATAAGATATAGGTTCATCATTGGTACATAATAAGTAAATACACAATAAATTTTTTGTGGACTATACCAATCAACAAGATTCTATTTTGTCTTTTATCATCTAAAGGGAGGAGTAAGAGGCTCTTCCTCTTATTCCTACACATGTTTAACTTTCTTTTATAATCATAGATTCTTCCTCTTTACAAATTTCACTTTAACCCTTATTCTTTTCTATCATAAAATCCATTATTATATTCATTATGATGTGCATCTTCTTGCTACAAATCAAAATACAATAATTTTTTCTTTTATTTTTGTTCTTTGTACAAGATCAAAACTAGTTATAAGATCCCTAAAAATTACAACTCTAGAATATACAAATTTATTGGTTATAGGATTCCATAAGTTATTTAACCTTTAATATTCTCAACATATCCAATGAAGATTCATTTTGTAATGTTGGATCCATCTTAGAATGATTTTATTTAGGCACATGAATAAAATTCTACAACCAAAACCCTTAATATGAAACAATTTTTTCTTATGTATCCAAACTTCATAAGTTATTAAACATTATCTTTACAAGGAGATATAGTTATCAAGTAACAAGTGTTACAACTACTGCCAAAAAATGTTTGTCCTTCTATGCATTACTCAACCTGATTTTGGCTCTTTCCATGATTTTTCAATTTATCCTTTCTACAATACCATTATGTTGTGATGTATATAGAGTTGTATTTTTTCCTACATGATACTTTCACACTTATAAAACTCATTGAGTTCCTCTGAGAAATATTCTCCTCCATTGTTAGATCTTTAGTAATTTTCTCTTAAATTCTAATTGTTTTTCTACAAGACTTTAAATCTATTAAACTTAGTGAAAATTTTAGATTCGTCTCTCATAAATTTAACCCATGTAGATATATGAAAAGAATCAATTAAGCTAATAAAATAATGGTACATTCTAATTCAATCATTATCCACAATACCAAACATATATTTATGAATAATTTCTAATGTATTGTTTTCTTTATTCCTTCATAAGCAAAATGGTGTTTTTTTTTTGTTTATCAAACACATAGTGATCATAGATATCAAAGTTCTCATCAAATAAGAGAAACCATCCAACAAATTTTTATTAACAATAGTTTTAAAAATATTTTCACTAATGTGTTGCAATCTAGAGTACCAAAACATACATGTATTTTCAACCTTCTCAATCACATAGGTGCATTTACAAATAGCAGTGACATCAATCCTAAATAATGTTCTCATCTTTGTTCTCTTTACTGTTCTCTCACCAATCTCCAATTGTGCACTATTAAATGTTACATGCATTCTTAAATCATTTAAATTTTAAATAAAATAATATTTATATCTAATTTGGTGATATGCAAAACACCAAGGATGGTTTTAATCCACCAGTCATTGAAACACAACTATAGCTCTCACTATCCAACAATTGGAAATGTAGTGTTATCCTCAAGGTAGACATTACCTTCATCATATTTTTCATATATGGAGAACCAATCCTTATGAGGATTCATGTGACAAGATCATCTTAAGTCAACCAACCAATTTTCAATGGATATAATATTGCATGAATAAATTAAAATCTCGTCACTTGAATTAGATGAATTTTCTATAAAGGAATCACACTATTTATTTTTTCTTCTATATTCTTTCTTATCATGTCCCCTATTTCCATAGTTTCAACACTTAACTTCACTCTTGTTTCTATGAGTTTTAGACTTTCCCTTTGATTTTTCCTTAGGTCCCATTTATTTTTTGTTGGTCATATTGACTTTGAGTTACCCTTGACATTAATAGAATATGTTAATCTATCAAAAAATTTCTTTGTAATTTCCTATGACATAAATTTGCAAGGTTATACAACTTTCGATCTTTATGGTTATCACTAATATAAAGAATGGAATTCTCCCATGACTAGGAAAGAGAACAAAATAGCATTACAATTTTTTCTTCTTTCACAATCTAAAAATCAACTAAGGCCAGTTGACTCAAAATTAAATTAAAACTATTTAAATTCTTAGCAAAAGAGTCACCTTCCTTGATCTTAAGATAAAACAATTTTATTTTGAAATAGTTTTTTTACTGAACTATTAGCTTGATAAGTTTCACCCAACTTTTTCCATAAATAATATGCAATATTTTTTTGAGAGACATTTAGTAGCATAGAATCTATAAGACAAAACTTTGTTCTACCCCATGCATTTTTATTCGTCTTGTTTTATTCATCTTGATTTATTGTATCATGTTGCTTTTATTTTGTTGCAACCAACATTGATCTTTTTCTTAAAGAATATCCTCCATTTTTTAGATTCCACAACTCATAATTTATTAGACTATTAAAAATTTTAATGTCCATCTGAGACATAGATGTAGCCATGACTTGCACTCATAAATTTATAAAACTAGAGCTCCCACTACAACATTAAAAACCTTGACACTTCAACCCGATGGAAAAAAATCTAGCTAAACTTTTATACCAATTGTTAGAAATGAAGGAAACACTTACAATATAAAATTTTGAGATATTATTACAAATATGAAATTAAACTATATATTATAAATAGATATTTAAACTTATATGAACTAGCACCAAATAAACTTAACAATAATGAAGATCCATACACATAACACATAACTTTAAATGGTCAAAACTCTTTTGGGTAAAAAAATCATATAGAAACGAAGGAAAATTTGTAATATCTACACATAGATTACAATATATTTAAATTCCTTTAGTCTTGTAGGTAATTTGATAGCATCTATGTTCCTGTAAACTTCTTGTTATGTCTTCATCTAAATCTCTTAATATATAGACTCATAGAGGCCAAAACTACAACCATACAACACTACCATATGTCAAAACAATATGGAAAATATAATACCAAAAATATATGTGACCTTTACACATGCTAAACATAGTATCTTACATGACTCTTACACAATCCCACTAGTGTAGGAATTTCATATCCCTATTAAAATTATGGGATACTCTTAGAAGCTCTCAATAGTTGAATAAAAATAATCCTGGGGCACTAATTTAAGCATGTCAACCAATTATTATATAGTAGAACATACTCTTATAATTTTTTATAGAGTAATAGTTGATTTGTAAATGATTTGATTATATTTTCATAGATTCCCAAAAATCAGCTAACCATGATTTGACCTTATCTCCTCATCAATATAATAATTAAGTTTTCACTATCATTAGGTCACACACCCCTTATGAGTGCATAAATAAATAATGACATAATAATTGAATACATAGGATTTGCAATGTAGATTTGACCTTAATCATCATAGAGGTAATATCTAGAGCATGAAGCACCAAGTTAAAACTCTTGGTATAATATATCTAGAATTGAGAAGGGGACATAACTAAAGCTCTAACACCATGTTGAATTCATTTCAAGGCATCTCAAGAGAAATAATTTCTACAACACCAAAGAACCTTTGATACAAGAGGAGAAATAAAGAATGCATTATTTTAAATCATGATGTAATGCATACAAGATACAATAGGATGAATATTCTATATAGAAATATTTCTTATATAGGAAAGGTTGAGATGTGGGACAACTTAGGATTATAATAGGTTTTAGAATTATATGGCATGAGATACAAAAATTAAATAAATTAATAATTCTCTAAGAAATCCCCAACTTATTTAACTTGATTGGAATAGATACTTGAACCACCAAAAACAAAGAATGGGAAAGATGATTCCCAAATGGGCTTCTAGGGTTTTTCACCCTAAAAGCTAACTATTGGTTGAATATCTATATTTCACACCTTCTTTATCTTAGGTTTCATTCAAAGAGGAAGGGGGCTGAGATTGTGTGTGAAATGTGTCTACCTAAGTGCTGGAAATTGAAAATAGAAGCTAACAATGAATGTAAAACCTATGAAACGTAAACTGTTGGAAAACACATTGAGATATACAAGTATATACAAGATAACCTAATAAATATGCACTAAAGTGAAAAAAAAAGGTTAGATATGAGAGGGTTATGCACCTGGAACCTTTTAGAAGTTGAAAATGCTTCTAGATTTTATGTTGAGGCCAAAAGGGACACTTGTGCCAAGATGGGCGATCTAGTCCTTTTTCTAGAAAATTCCTAAAAACTGGTCTTGAGCCCGTTTCTGCCAAATGGGTGCTCAAAAATGTGAAAATCACAAAATAGCCAATCCAGAGGGACTAGGTCGCCATTCTTGGTGACTTAGTCCTCTTAAGGATTTTTGGATTTTTCGAAGAGGAAACGGAATCCCTAGGTTTGCACCCTAGTTCTTCACAGTTTCCCACTTCTGAAACTTTGGTATTCAGACCTAAGAGTGGTTTTTGGTGGATGAATTGACCTTGCAAGTAAGGAGAGGTCTTCAACAAATCTTCAAGGTACCTAAACCCACAATCACACAAGAAGAGAAGGAGAAAAATGTTGAATGTTAGAGATTAGGGGTTTGCCTTAGTGAAACCCCTTTTAGGTAACCAAACCAAAATGAATAGAAAAAATGTAATGAAACACAAAACTATGGAGTAATGGAGTGAGTTACCTTTCCATGATGAAAGACCTTGTGTTGTTGCAACAATCAACTGTTGAATTCTTCAAAAATGGTGTCTTGTTGACTTGGAAAGATCAAACCCTAGCTTTCTTGAGAGGAAGAAGGAGGGAGAGAGAGGTGGAGAAGAAAATGGATGGTGCATAATGAGGAATTAGGGGTTTTAGGATTATTTATACAAGTTATGCTCTAATTTTCCCAAAATAACTTCATACTAGCTGACCTTAGGGTTTTTAGGACAAAATCCTGAAAGAGAATTAAGTTAATTTTATTTTTTATGCCACTTGGGACTAGGTCGCCCAAGGTGGCAACCTAGTCCACTTGGGCATTTTTAAGTGTTTTTTCAGGGATTAAAATGTTATTATTTGTGTTTGTCGGGATTTTCTCATGAAAACTCACTAAGATAGGATTTCTATGAGGATTAAGGGGTCATTTTTGCATAATAATGTGTTGATTAAGTGATGACAAGCCTAGGAGAGGATGAAAATTTCTTGCAACACTTTACAATACTTCATCAAAAGGCTTGAAAACGAGTTAAAATAGACTTAAAATGGTCGAAAGTGCATAGGCCAAGGTCCAAATGAGGGAAAAGTGACAAAGTCCTCACTTTTTGGTGACACAATACTAAAATGGAATTGGTTAAGTGATAAACCCCATTCCATGAAAAAATCTCATTTAACCTAGTTTACCAAAGACCTATGGAAATCAAACCTGTAGGAGATGTTCCAATCTCATTTCAAGATAGATGTTCTACAACCTTTCTTGATTTAGCCCATGTTAGAAATCCAACAAATAGTTTTCACTATCTAGCATTATTTTATTCTTGAAATGACTATCTATTGGTGATAAAAAAAATTCTTTCTAAAAGGGATACATGCCATAGATAGATTTGGAAATCAAATCTTTACTTGGTGAATAATTATTGGCATTATTTTTACACCATTTCTATAATAATTGTGGCTATCCTTTTAGTGACCAACTATAGGACCTATTTTTCATTATTTTTTCTAGAAAAATTCATTTGCAAGCTTTGAAGATGGCTTAGCTTTAGAGGAAATAAGTGGGTAATATTTGATCTTATTGTTAAATTGATTGAAACTAAAACACATATATGTATGATTGGCACATACAATACACAATTAACATGATGTATATCATAAATCTAAATGTCTATGGATTCCTTAATTTCTTTTAAAAGTATAAATTCAGCACAAAAGTGTTTATATGGAAGAATAAAAAAAAATTATATATTTCTACACAAACAACTCTACAAATACAAAATGGGTTGTATGGAAAGGATGGCCTTATAAATTCAATCCAAATAAGGATCTTGAAAGTTGATTCATTTGGAATTACAAAATCATGGACCTAGGGAGAAAATACAAGAAAATAAATATGGGCATCCAAGCTCCATGTTTGTTGAGGGCATCTACATGAGTGGCTTCAACAAAATGAAACAAATAATAATCCCATAGTCAAGCTTTATATAGCATTGAATCTAACCATCCCCACGATAGAACAATGTGATATTAATCTAGTTTCAAAGCATACATCTTGAAGTTATCCTTCTTAAAATGTATCATATTAAATTGAAATTTGATATCATCCATTTGCATGAATTATTAATTTATAGAATAGTAAAACTACATATGAAGGACTCATACGCACACAAACCTTACTTTGTCAAAGTCCTTGGGAATAAAATTCAAGGGTTTCTTGATCAATGGTGTCATCCTTAAGAGCTTTAAAATGTGTATAATCACCTTCAAGAGTTGAACTATAAGGATTCAAAGCTATTAAAAAGACATGTTCCATAATAGAATGAAAAAACTAATTAAAATTACAATAAATAAATAAAAGATATTTATAAAAAATATCATTTTATTTAAGAAAAGTTGTTTGACAAACCAAAAAATAACAAACATCTCAAAAATTATTTCTTTACATGGACATAGCCAAAGAAGATATTGCACTAGGTTCGTTGGAACTCTTTCCATAAGAAGAAGCTGGACCAGGGGGGACTCCAATTTCAACTGTCCCTTCAAGCATCTGAACCACATTTTTCATTGATGGTCTCAGATAGAGATCTTCTTGAACGCACCAAAGCCCCACCAGTACCATTCTTTCTAATTGCGTTGCATCAATACCTCTGCAATCTTGTTGCTCCAGCAATCTTAAAAGTCTCCCATATTTGAAGCAATCAAATGCCCAATCACGCAAAACCATTTCATTTTCTGGAACATTTAATTTGAACATTTTCCTGCAACAGATAATTTCCAAGAGCACCACTCCGAAGCTATACACGTCCACTTTCACCGTAACTGCCATACTCTTCTGCCACTCAGGAGCAATGTACCCGATAGTACCGCGGGCCACGGTAAAAGTCCTCGTTTGTTCTGCACCAATCAATTTGGATATTCCAAAGTCATCTATCTTAGCACGGTAATTCTCATCCAGGAGAATGTTTTGAGGCTTTATATCACAATGAAGTATAGGGTTTTCACACTCTTCATGTAAGTAGAGGATTCCTCTTGCAATTCCCAAAGCAATCTGAACACGCATATCCCAATCGAGACCTCTTGTACCCTTAAATAAAACACCGTCCAGAGACCCGTTGGGCATGTACTCGTACACCAGAATCCTGTGGAAGTCCTCATGGCAGAAGCCATAGAGTTTAACGAGATTTCTATGATGGCTTCCGCCGATAATACCCATTTCTGTTCTGAACTCCTTTTCCCCATTTCGCTGATCCTCCTCAACCAGAACGTTAAGCTTCTTCACAGCAATTTCTCTTCCGTCGTATAAGACCCCCTTGTAGACCTTCCCAAAGGCGCCCCTTCCAATTTCTTGCGTGAAGCCTCTAGTTGCAGTGTCTATCTCTTGAAAACTAAATGCCTTCAATCCCACTGGATCAAACTTCTGATGCTCATGTAAGGCTTTCAGCTTGGGTCTGCATATATAAAACCAAATGAATAACAAGATTGCTGCAAAGACAAAAGAGGAACCCATAAGGCTTATGCCAATAACTGTAGGAACCTTCCCCTTTTCCTTTCTTTGCTCCGGCACGTCCTTGTAGACTTTCACAAAAGCTACAGCGGAACTATCCGCTCGGCCTCCTTGCAGAGGCATTGACTTCTTCCAACATTTTTGTGATTGGTTATTGTGGATAACTGCGGTGCAGAGGCAATCTTCCAAACATGCCTGCTCGCATTCAGTGTCACTTACGTTTGTCGAGCTCTCATAATCATTCCCCGGCCAGTTTATGCTCTCAATTCGCTCCATCTCTGAGCCACTTGAATTGTTATTGAATTGCTGCAATTGCTTCGGACAGCATTCCTTTGATGTCTTACTTCTATTCTGAAAAATGAATCCTGGAACACAGATGCAACGGTCGTTTGAAGATGGATAGCTATTGAGATCACACTCCTGTACCTGCTGATGAGCCAACTTGCTGATGACCAAGAGCAGGTAAATAGCATATGTAAGATGGAGGAGTATTCTTTTAAATCCCATAAACACAAACACAGACATAGCGGTGTAGTGAAACCTTCTTTCAAGGGAGCAGAGCCTTTCTTGAAAATATGATCTTATGGAATTTCATGACAAAATACTACATATAAATAAATGCATTATTACCGTTTTAAACTAGTTAGTAGTCAATATACTTTTAACCTTCTAAACTCCTCGGCATTTAAGAATTGGTCAAGCGTTTTAGTCAAAGGAAGTTTCTGCTGAAAAAGAAAGCGCGCAATTAAAATATTAGATCAAAATATTTATTTATATATGAGCAACATGAAAGAGCTAGCTATTCATTGAAAATGTCAAACTGCCTCAACCAAGAATAATGTTATTATTAGCCTTCATGTTGGGCAACGTCTATGGAGCCCCTAGGTTGCACCCATACATGCATCCCCATGCATGATGCATATCACGGAAATTTGTTGACTCGAGCATTATCTGTATAAGGCGGTCACCGCAGTTAATTTAAAGTTCCCGAGAATAAATGTAGGCTATTTAATTTTTCCCTCTTTGCTATGAATGATATCTTTATAATTTACTTCATCGACTTTTAAATCCCCAGTTTCGATGAAACCGCCACGAACCATTCTGGCAAAGTTTTTTTTCATGAATTGTTTAAAAAATGGCGGTCGTGGTAATAAGAAATTATAAAGCATGTTTGGGATTACAAAGCTTTGTTTTTTTTAAATTATTTTGATTTGGTTTAAATTTTTTAACTCATATGAAATTTATAATATAATTTTTATTTATTTATTTATTTTAGAATTCATTTAAAATAAGAAAGATAAAATATAAAATATAAATTTAATTATATATATATATTAAAATAATTTTAATTTAAAATGTTAAAGTAAATATAAAATGTAATATTTAAAATTTGAGATTTAATGTTAAATATTAAAAAATATATATATTATATATATTTTTTAAAGAAAATGTACACAAAATTTTTAAACAAATAATTGACATGCATTTTTTTTTATGTAAAATACAAACTGCAAAATACATTATATAATGTAAAATATAAAGTTAAATGTTGAATTATAAATCTAAATTATTTTCAGTCAATACAATATAATTTAAAATATAGAATTAAATGTAGAATATAGTTAATTGTGAAACTAATGTAAGAAAAAACTATAAAATAAAAATATTGACAAAACTATATATTTATAAATTTAATATAATTAAATATAATATGGTTTAAAATTGTATAAGTTTTTATTGCAATATGGATTTAATTTAAAAATCTATGTATTAATATCTAGTCATTTATTACATTTTAATACTATATAATTATCACATATCAAATTATTTACATATGTAATTACATTAATAAATTGTAGAAGTACATAAACCAATTATTTTGTGCATTACAAACACAAACTAAATATAATATAATTGAAATGTGTATAGAAAATTAATATTCATATTGTTATAATTATAATTTTTTGTTTAAAATTTTATTAATATTTCAATTGGAATATGTTTTTATTCAAATATATATATATAATTTTTTAATTATTATTTTCATTAAACTATCTACTTTTAACTAGAACTTGCACTTAAATGAGGTTCAAATCTTACATCTATAGAAAACTATATGTATGTTAATATTTTAGAGAGTACATGTTTATGCCTGGAATATGTTTATGTTAATATTGGAATATTGGAATATGTTTATGTTAATATTTATTTTATTGTATACAAAAGTCGTTAAAAGTAGGAACAAAACAATATTCTATTTAATGAATGAACACTTCTAATAGCTAGAAAATTACCATCTATAATTTGTATGTCATTTGTTGTTGTTTGGTTTAGGTCAATAGAGAAAGGCAATCGACGTTGTCTACTATTAGTATGTAAAATATGTAAATAATTTTGAATAAATGTACTTACTATGTTCTTGTCTAATTATAACCTTTTCTTCTTCTATTGCTATGCCTGAATACTTGAAGAGATTTTTTTTATTTTACTTTCTACCACGTGTACTTGGGAACTAAAATTCTTCATGCTCCTCGACTCTTTGATTCAAGTCTTTATGAATGACATTGGCTCTTTGATGAATGGAATGGTGTTTACGTATTTTGCTTGGACTAAACCATGGTGATATTAGTTTTCTAGGCATATTCTCTGAGCCAAGGATCAGTATAAATTTGGAAGAGGGAGCAACAGATGCATGGATATCTTTTCTAAATCGCTCAATACATTAACTAAAAATAAGTTTTTCATCTACTTCGCTTGGCAAATTTTGGAGTAGTGAATTTAAATAATCAATGGAATTATGAAAGTTATCATTGGAAGCATTTGAGGATTTTGATTTAACAAAAAAAAACATAAAAAATGGCATGCTTACTGATTATATTAAATGTAAACAAAACTTGAGTATATCTTGGTCATGTGGTTGGTAGGGTTTGTTATGTTGTACTCTATATGCATTTTGCATATAAATGTTGTCTCTGTGTTATCCAAATATCCTTCTCCTTTGACAAAGTGAGGGAGTCTTTCAAGAGGGATGGCAACATATAAGTCCATCTGACCATTATCATCTCCAATAGGTGTCCATTCAAGGTCTTCACTTGAGAAATGATTCCCTTGGTTGGGAATGTCTTGCACATTTAGTTTGATGAGAGGTTCCCATTTATTCTTTCTAACCATTCTAAATAAATTTAAGATTGTTAGTAGTCCCTTATTTTGTTAAGAAAGGTATGAACAAATGATCTGGATAAATTATATACAACGTTATCTTTACAAAAATTCCTAATTTATTATATTTCTTTAACAAACGGGAATAGTTCTTCTAGCATTATTTTCTCAATTCCTTTTTTTGAAGCCTTCTGAATGTGGAGATGGTAGTTTGAACTGTGAAAATTCTACCCCTAGAACAATTGGACTGTTTTACTTGTCTATACTGTTTTACTTGTCTATCTATTTTGTGGCTTTAGGAAATGGAGGATAACAACCCTTTGTAGCTACATTTGGGGCAGATCGGTTTGATGAAGAAGATGAAACAGAAGAAAAACCTTGGTTATCTATTTTCTAACATGATACTTGATTAAGCCATTTTTTATTTCGAATTGGATGGATCTGTACTATTCCTTAACAACGTACAAATAGAAGATGACAAAGTGGAAGGAAACCCAAAAGATCCATGGAGACTTTGTAGTGTTACACAAGTGGAAGAAGTCAAATTTAGTTCTCTTCTGATGTATTTTTTTCTTCCATTGCTATGCTATATTAGAGACACGAGCAAAAGGGAACACAAAGATGTCAAAGGAAACACAGATATATCAAAGGAAACACATAGATATCGAAAACAAAAAAAGAGATAATCTTACGTGTTAACCGTTTCTACTTCTCTAGTCCAACAAAATAATTTGATAATCTCATTACAGAAGGCATCCAGGTTCCTGAAAATGAAAACAAGAAAGGGACATTGTTTATGAATTTCACAGCTTTTAAAAACAGTTTTATATTCTTAAGGTGGTTATTAAAATTCTGATTGAATGCATGTAAAGTGGATCTGGCGCATATTCTTTAATTAACTGGATTGTATTCGGCAGTTAATTGGCGTCTATTCGATAGTAAATTGGTGTGGATAATAGAAGAGACAGTTACCGTTCGGTGGGCTCCTTGGATGTTCTGACACTGTTGTCTATTGTGGCATGGTGCATGGTGGATGGGGGCATGCATCGACGAGTGCATTCTCGGGGCTGTATAGCCACAACCCTTCAGGTGCAGTGTAAGACTAAATCAAACGATTTTATCGGTGTCCTTGAATTTGAACACCAAACAGTGACATGCATTGAGAAATTTATTGTAAGATTATTTCAATATGTGTGAGATTTATATTAATTGTAATTATGTAATACCACTAGCGAATTGAGTATAGAATGTCATGATAAATAATCACTATTTTTATTATGTTAATTAAAGGTGATAGATGAATACGAGACTAGTATACCATGTCAATATATTTTCTATAATCAATTATGTAAGTGGATTTTCTGCATTGGTTATGCACAAATTTCCTCACTTCTTCCATTTCATCAATAATTTTTGACACATTCATTTGAAAACTAGAGGAAAGTTGATCTAAAATTAAACATGTCCTTAAAAGAAGGAGGTGGATGATATATTGTATCCATTGTCGATTTCATTAACATTGTTTAGTTAAACCATCTAAAATGTGTTTATCATCAGTAATATTGTTCAATTAAAAAATTGAGGGATTTGCCTCATTATTTAGGGTTCAATCTATGAAGGGTTATCTAATCATTGTGTTTCACATGACCACCTTCATCTCCTTGCCTATATAGGAAAGCTTTGTACTCATTATCTCATGGGTCATCTAATATAATCTATGCATTATTGTTCACTTGTTCTTGTCATTTCATCTCCTAGATCTTCCTAAATCTAATATTTGGTAATGATACTAATGCACTAGAACCGAAGAATAATGCTCAATAAACTCCTAATGAATATCCTCATTAGGTTGACATCATAGGAGAAGATGGCGATAACATGTGTAATTTCACACATAATTATCTTGACAACCTTCAGAATAATGCATCCTTTTACCCATCCATGCAACAATCAACTCCACCTATAATTCCATCACTTTATATATTCAACATTTTACATCCTGAAATTAAACCAAAAAGCAATCCTCAACCATCAATCATTAATGAAATTGTTAACAAGAGAACTAATGATACTCTTTTGGGTATGTGCAGGATCATCATCAAAAAAATAGGCCCTTAAGTGGCAAAAGAATCAGAAAAAGCAGGGTTAGGCAACTTAAATTTTTTTTTTTGAATAATTTATCTATATTATTTCAAAAAAATGTAACAATACAATTTGTAGAAAATTGAATGTAGTTTCTAAACTACTAGGTTTATTTACAAAAAAGTAAAATCTATTTGGTGAAAATTTGAAATTTCAATACAGTAGTACTTAAATTTCAGGGAAAAAATAAGAATTAGGTGTTTGTTTGACCACCCTAACCACATTAAAATGATAATATTTTTTTATAATATTTTAGATATAAGTAGAGGAATCATGTCCCGGTGTGATGCATATTTTTTTATAATTTTTTTCCAAGTAAATAATTAATTATAAATATTTTATTACAACTTAAAAAAAATATAAAGACTCGTATGTCTAACCACCTTAACTTGGTCAAAAATTCTTGAAATTCAATTTTTTATTTTTTGATCTTATAGGGTGCTAAGCATAGAATGTGCCGCATGTTTTGGATTCAAAAAATGTGATACCGTTTGAAAGCTATATATGTTTTTCAATCATCCTATCAATCGGGTTTTTAGTCGTAATTCAATAGAAAATGAATAATAATTATTTATTAAATTTAAAGTAAAGCATAGTTTATATTGGTGGAAAGATGAGAATCTCCTCTAAAAACCCTTTCGTTTCATCAATTTTGGGTAAAAAAAAATTCGTTAGCCTCATACCCATCATATTGCCACTTTTTGGCCCATCATGATCCTGCACATACCCTTTTATCTTATACCAACCGAGTTACTAATACACCCATTGACTTAGAAAAGAGTTATGGTCAAGGCTTCAAGATCTTAATAAAACCATGATATGACATAACCAATGAGCATGAAGTCCACAAATTACTAAAACAAATCCCAATTGAAGATACCAAACGACTAGGATATCAAGATCCTCCTCCTCTTGCATCTTCCAAAGGAAAAAATATCCTCCTTCATAATGATCAACCAATCTTTCACAAGGATGATAGGATCATCTTAGGTCCCCCTCCTTCAACCAAACCTCAATCAAGAAAGAAATCCAAGCCTTATAATGTCAAAGAATTATCATTTTTGCACACTAAAGAAAAAAATGAACAAAGAATGGAACATCTTCTTCGTCTAAGATTGATTTACTTGCCTCCTATCAAAGAAAAGAAGAAACATAAGAGTAAAAACATGAACTATTGTGCATTTCATCAAACACTTGGTCATATTACTAATGAGTGTTGTGTTTTGAAGAGACTCCTTAGAAAAGTTGAATCATATACATAGGACTGTGATCGAATAATCCCTTGAAAATTAATTAATTTTCTCCTTGCCATGTGATAGTTGTATAATCATAGCATGCTCACTATTACATGTTTTACATATATTGTAAATTATTTCTATATTGTAAGGATCCCTTTCTCATCATCCATCTCATCTCATCCTTTTCCTACACTTAGTGGGGCAAGGAGTTAATAAGCCTTGTCCTAGTATGCCACTTGTTGTTGTCCCTTTTGCTTGTTATCTGGCTTTCGCATGCGCATATACTAAACAAGATTGGGATGTCTATGACTTGCTATAGGCTGGTTCAAATGTGCCATACTAGTCTTTTATTTGTCTTCTTTTTTGTTCTCTTTGTGTGATTTCATGTGTGTGATGTGATCCCCCGTATCATTCTAATTGACATGTCTTTATGTTCATTCCTCTATTTGTATCTACATTATTCTCTGTGTCATAAACCTTTATCTTTATCTTTTATCTTTTGTTTTCCTTTTGGGGATGATGCAAGGTGTCGAGACATTTAGGCCTCTTCCATATTGACCCAAAAATATTCTTTTTTTCCGCTCTCTATGTGTTACTAGATTCTAGTTTCATGAGTTATTTGGGGAATGATGACATTTATGAGCTCTATAACAACATTGTAGCAAAGACATGTGCTAACCCCAAATCTGTGGATCCCTTGTGTGTTATTTCAATATTTCATTTGGGGGAAACCCCTTTTCATGATGTATCTTCATTAGGAAACATATTCTTGACATAGGGATTTCCAAGTAAGCTCTCATATCTTCTTTATTGTTTAGAATTTATCATTTTCTACTTTAGAGTAATTGCTCACAACCTGGTGTTTAGTAATTTCTTTAAAGTGGGGGCATACATCAATTAGAATTATCATTTTGAATTTTTTTGATTATATCTTATGTTTCATAGTATGGTCTTCTTATTTCATGTGTTGTGTCTTATTCTTGGTGGTGTCATTTGGTTTGATGTCCTCAAATATTGTGACCTTTTTGAACATATCGCATTCCTCTTAGTGGTAATACTATGCGTTGCATTCCCTAAGTTGTGAATATTTTATCCTTGACTTGTCTCTCTTGGAGACATTAGGCATGATGTTCCCTAAGAGTATACCTTACATGAACTAAGCAAAAACCCTTTGAACATGTCTTATCCTATTTTTTTTCATATCTTCTTAGCATAACGTAGATTGCTAACCATGTGAATGTCATAACCCATCCTAAATTATTACTTAATTATCATTATTGTATTTGACACTTCAAATTAAGAAGACAACTAATAGCTGAAGTCAATCATAGCTACACACATTCATATATTCACTTCAAGAGTTGAATTACAATATCATGATTGACTTGGCTCCTAAGTCCACAAAGTCATTACATTGTACACTTTACATCAAATACATGAATGTATTACATCAAGTTACATCTTAGACTAAAAATAGTCTTATGAACAACTAAGGTTATTCTTTGATGCTTGCCTCCACTAGTGGATGAGAACATGGTTGAAGTGCTTTACCACCCAACCATGAACCTTACACTTCCTCGAAATTATTTCGACTTGAAGAAAGGTTGACCTTGCACATAAATTTTAGCAAGACAACAATCTACAAGGTGGAATCTGGTGCATGCCCATACATCAACATGCAATTTCTATCTACAAGTTAGAAAATAAAATGCAAGATCTATGCTAGGAATGGCAGAGAGTGATATCACATAGTTCATACATACAAAATGAATTATATTGTTTGGCCAAGCATAATAAATGTGTTGCAACAACAACAAACAATAAGTTCTTGTAAATCAAACCTATACTCTCTTTACTCCATTTTGGCACCTGCCCTAGAAGGAAACTTTCTACATATACAACATCTCATAATAGCTATCTACCCTCTAGTAGCATCTACCCTAAGGTGCTCTAGTCTACTAAGGTATCACTATTATGTTCAAGTATTAGAATATTATTTCACATATGTCTTTGAAATAAGTATAAGATTACTAATTTACTCTCTAAGAAGAAATTAAATTTATGATTCAATAGAGTAATTCCACAATCAGTCATATCATTCTTACATACTATTACATAATTTTCATCATAAGTATTTTCTAGTTAAAAATGAACTAAGAACAAAAGACTTAGGTATGTCACAAGTATGTGTATGTACATAGACGAAGTCTATGTGCATACACATATATGTACCTACTTAAGTTTTTTTGATTTGTACATATATTTTGAAATAATCATTAATTTAGATTGTAATCATTAAATAATATTCCATTTGAAGTTTCTTTTGTCAAATATAAACAATCAAAATAAGTCTATATTAATAGTTTCAGAGATACTGTAGTTTTATTTTGTATTCTCACAAAACTGTGATACTCTAAAATTATTGTTTACATATGAACATTCATAGTTTAAACAAAACCAACACTGTTTCCTATTAAACAGTTATATGACAAGTTGTTTCTTAACGAAAGTTCATTGTTTACAACTATTCAATGTTGTTCCAACGAAACGAATTAATGAGCAAGGTTGTTTTTAGCTAAATAGATAACTTAACAACAAAATAGTGTAGATTCCACAATGAACTAAAAATAAACAATGTTGGTTTCCTAATAAAAAATATTATGTACAAATTCTCATTTTTCAATTTCAAGAAAGACAAAAAATAGGGGTATGTGCAGGATCATCATGGAAAAAATAGGCCCTTAAGTGGCAAAACATTCAGAAAAATCAGAGTTAGGCAACTTGACATAAAAATTTGAATAAGTTATCTATATTATTTCCAAAATATGTAAAAATATAATTTGTAGGAAATTGAATGTATTTTCTAAATTACTAGGTTTATTTACAAAAAAAGAAAATCTATTTGGTGAAAATTTGAAATTTCAATACAGTAGTACTTAAATTTCAAGGAAAAAATAAGAAGTAGGTGTCTATCTGACCACCCTAACCACATTAAAATGATAATATTTTTTTATAATATTTTATATATAATTAAAGGACTCATGTTTTGATGTGATGCATATTTTTTTGTAATTTTTTTCCAAGTAAATAATTAATTATAATTTTTTTATGACAATTTTTAAAAAATATGAAGACTTGTATGTCTGACCACCTTAACTTGGTCAAAACTTCATTAAATTCATTTTTTAATTTTTTAATCTTATAGTATGTGAAACATACAATGTGACTCATGATTTGGATTCAAAAAATATGATATCGTTTGAAAGCTATAGATGCTTTTGAATCAGTCTAAAAATCAGGACTTTAGTCATAATTCAATAGAAAATGAATAATAATAATTTATTAGATTCAAAGTAAAGAATAATTTATATTGGTGGAAAGCTGAGAATCTCCTTTAAAAACCCTTTTTGTTTCATCAATTTTGGGTAAAAAAAAAGTTGTCAGCCACATACCCATCTTATTGCCACTTTTTGGCCCATAATGATCCTGCACATACCCATAGCCCAATTTCATATATAAAAAAAAAATGCCTAATATCATATCTTCAAAGATTTAATTGTTGAAATTCAATGTGAAACTTAATAATATAGAGAATCTCAATTTGACATGCTTGTCGATGTGAAAACTTGAGAAAATATTTCGGTCAAGAGACAGGCATAGAATTTTTAGGTTCTAAGTATAACTAATGCCTATTCAAGTCACAAAAAATAAAATCATTGGTTGCTCTAGAATCAATCATTCTTATAGGTCAGGCACTTTCTTCCTTAGCAACAAGAGTTATATTTGAAAATTCCCATATGGGCTTGCTAGTTTATACCATGCTTACATTTATATTTAACATGTAGACTTATGTCTATATCATACACATTCAGGAATTAGCCCATTGATCTTTTAGATCAACCAAAGAAAGGCTTGGCGATTCTCAAACTTAGAATCATTCCATCATTTCTATTGAATGAGGTCGGTTTCACTACAAAACAACAATACACATACATATGCAAAGTTCTAAAAGCATTTGTTAAAGCCCTTTACCATTTTTGGCCCATCTGATAATGAGCATTAGTAATTATAAAAAATGAAATACTAGGAATCATGCCCCTCCCACATGATCATTAGATGATCCTTTTCAATGATAATCTATGCTAAATAACATAGTGAATCAGAATAAATTTCAATAGCCATTATAAGGCTAGCACCATCGTGCAAATTAAAGATGAAGGTTTAGCTATTTAAGGCTCTTGAGCCTTGACCTAGCTTTGTGATAGTCGCAAAGGCTTTAAAATTTAATGGTTTCCATATGAAGTAAGTCATATGCCATGTGACCCTCACAAGGTGGTTACCAATAATCATGCATTCGGCTCAAGGTTGATTCAAACATAGACAACGACTCATATGTTTATTGTGCTATGAAAACATTTGATAAAATGAAGGAATACTTCTAGTATATTTCAATAATGGAAATAAAACCAAGTCTATTGCTAAAAGAGATCGATTTACCTCCAATTTGAGGTTTTGTGACGTTTCCCTTATATTTTTCCCCTATCTCGACTTCTTCTTCTTTATTCCTTTGAGCCCCTAATTTCTTCTCCTATCTCTGCTTTTTCGCTAGGGTATCAATAAAAAATAGAAACAACAATATATTTTGCATGTTACCAGGCCATGATATTATTGACTTGCTCCCAACCACTACTTGGTTTGAATATTTTCATTAAACTTGTGGCAGATCATGTCCTTCGTGGGATGCCTTCATTATTTTTCATTGATTTCAAATGGTTCGATTTGAAATATATCAATTATTTGAATTTGAATTTGATATGAATATAAGTATGTGTACGGATATATATATATATATATATATATATATATGTAGCTATTAAAATCTGAAAAATCTTAAACTATATCACATATTATCATGGTTAGTCATTCAAAGAAAAAAAAACATAACATCTCTATGAAATACTCCAACATGCTTCATAATGCAAACAAAGTAATCAAAACATCAAAATAAACTAATTGAAAGCATAAAAAAACATGGTGCATACCTATCTCATAGTGGAAGTGGTGCACCTTTGATGTGAAAAGGATTCCCTTTCCCACCTCCTTGACAAGCTTAGATGATGATGACGTAAAATGTAAGATGATGATAGATGAAAATGAACTCAAAATGCCTATAGTGCAAATACTCAAATTGTGGATGATTTTGAAGTAGAAGTGCCATGAATTTAGAGGTTAAAGGTTGGAAGATTGAAGGATTTGGATGAATTCGGAACAAAAGATCAACCAATGAGAGAAGACCACTTGTCCATATGTGATTGGAGGAGGAATGAGCATATTTTGGAGAATGTGCAAGTAATGTAATTAGGTGGATTTGAAATTTGAAAGATGGCTTTAAATGCATATGGTTGAGAGATATTGGGGGGAAATTCATTTGGGAAAGAAAGTCAACCAAATGGAGTTAATCAATGAATATTCCTTGGGAATATACCTTGTGAGGGAAAATAGGGGTAATTAGCTAATTAATTAAAATGAATTTCATGTGCAAGTTGCAAAAGCTAGAGAAAAGAGGATTAGTGTTAGGAGTTAATCAAGATTTAATTAACTTAGATTGAGGTTAGTTGATATGACACTTTATTTATATTTTTTTGATTTATTTAAATAAAAATGAGAGGAATGTGAAAATTAGTAATTTAATTAAATAAAGTTTGATTTATTCAATTAAATGAAGAACATTAGGAATTTAATTAAATAAATTTGATTTATTTAATTAAATGAGGAACATTAGAAATTTAATTAAATAAATTTAATTTATTTAATTAAATGAAGAACATTAGATGCATGATGTCGATTTGTATGTCTATATTTTTCACCTCTTTGAAGCAATGCACTTGCTACATTGATTCAAAGAATGAAGCTTCCAAGATCAAAATTTTAAAAAAAAAAACTGATTTTTTCGGATGCCCCAACGAAAAGAAGTACGTTGGCACATTGTCCCCTTGAGAGATTAAGTGAAAATTTTAATTTGAGGGTTCATCTTGCGACAACGAGGCTCAAGATGGATGTATGGATGGTTAGACTAACATATATATATGATGATGCAAATGAGATGTTTTTAAGATGCTTAGAATAACAAATCTATATTATCCTAAACAACTTAAATGATGATGCAATGCATGTGGGTTGGATGAGATGGATGATGTTGTCCTATGATGATATGACATGATTAGGCAGGATGAGAGTGTGGATGTTTTATGAATGCAAGATGGATGCAATGATGAAATGATACTATGTTAGCATGAAAGAGGATAGAAGAATGAGAGGTATCAACCCTTGAATCTAAGAAGATGCAAAAATTCCAACAAGTTTATGAGTCATTGAGACTTTATTAGATATGAAGATGAATGATGATGATATATTACTTATCCAGCGATGGGAGAAGTAAAGAGAATAACTTTCCTTATGTTTAATAACACACATAGGTATGATGCATCAAGGTATAAAGAACCAGGATGGCGTTGCACCTAGTGTGATGGACTTTGACTCGACAATCAAATAGGAGTACTCTTGTTCACACCTGACATATGAAACCTTATTTAGAATGTAGTTCAAATATTCTAAACATCTCAGACCAAAACATAAAAAGTCAAGCCATGACAAAGTTATATTACAAGAACATCCAACAAGAACACTAAATAAAAAGATAATGATCATTGCCCCAATCCTTTCTCTCTAAACCATTTGATTAGGCATCATTGAGAGGTCTTTGGAATGAGTGCAAAATAAGATAAGTCAAAAAGACAAAGATAAAGTAAACAAACAAGATAATGTTCTTCATACCACTAGCCAAGACTAAACTAGGGTGATGCCTGATGTTGATTTCCATTATAGGAAAAATGCATCCTAGAACATGTTGTGATTAGGTGATATGGGACCGACTGGATGATAAGCTATTGATACCAAGAGTTGACCAACTTGTTTAATTATTGACCTAGACTTGAGACTTTAACGTTTGAGCTTTTAATTTTAAACCTACTAGACTTGCTTCTAAATAACTTACCAAAGGATGAAAATGACGATTGATTTATTATGAACGGGATTATTTCGAGTGAAAGCAAGATCAGATGGATGAATTTTTTCAAATATTTGGATGTTTTTGGAATTTTGAAATGTTTGGAGGCTATTTTGATTTTTGGTTTTTTCATTTTTTTTGGATTTTTTGAGATTTTGACCAAGAGACTAACTTAAAGACCTATCCTAGGGGTCTCAGGAGTTGATCAATAGATTAGCCTTGCCTATGTTATACACAAAAATATCATGTAGTTTGAAGGATTTGATGAGATAGAATCAAATGGATTACTAGATTATTGCAATAGACTCTTAAAGAACTGACCTAGGGTGTCTTAGGGGATGATCAAAGATCAACCTTTCCTACGTTCAAGCTCAGAGACAACATAGTTTCACATGAGGACTCCATTTTTTTGACTTCTTGGATTTTCAACATGTTCTTGGATTTTGACATGTTTTGAATGTTTTTGGCTTTTTGACAAATTTTTGGTTTTCTAATGCTTTTGGATTTTTTATTTTAAGATTTTTTTTGGATTTTTTTATTTTAAGGAAGATCACTAGAATATTCATGAATCTGATCTGATGCAAGTATAGGAACATGTCCCCAATGTGGTGTGATAGACTACTTCAATATAGATAGGACAAACTGACCTTAGGAATGTGCCAAGTAGTACTAGGGTGGAACATGATACGAACACAAGATAAAACTATGATATGAATGTGGATGGATGATGGAAGGATGAGATGGATGAATGGTAAGTGTGTAGAATAAACCATGAAGATCTTGGTGGATGGAGATTGATTTATTTACACAAGGCACCTATTTGCTAGGTTTTCACCAAGGTAATTGCCCAAAGTGCCACCATAGTGGTTTTCACTAGAGGATGATTTTTTCTCTTTACTATTTTTCAATACTTTTTTTTTTTTTGGATTTTTATATTTTTATATATTTTTGTTATTTTGGTTTTACCCTTAAAGATCAGGCATAAAACATTTTGAGATGGGAGTTGTTGATGGGCTCCTGTAGAGGTTCGCCTTTGGGCCTTAATAGTTGATATGCCACTGACTTGCAGTTTGTTGTGATGATGAATGGTCCCATCCAATTGGGCTCAAACTTTCCCTTGTTATCAAGATTTGGCATGTTCTTCTAATTTTCCTTTAGTACTAGTTCGCTGACATAGAAGTCTCGCCTCCTAATTTTATTGTTGTAGCTTCACTTTAGGAAGTTCTGATAGACTTGCAAGTGGTTTAAGGCATCCATACACAGCTCATCTAGTAGCTCTAGCTCATTCAGTCGTGAGACTTGATATTCTTCATTTGTAATGAGATTATGCAGTGATATCCTCAAGGATGGAAGCTTTATCTCAATGGGGAGTATGGATTCTGATCCATAGACCAGGGAGAAGGGGATGTCACCTGTTGGTGTGTGAATTCTTGTGTGGTAGGCCCATAAGGCGAGATTCAACTGCAGATGCCAGTCACAACCGATGTCATTGACTATTTTCTTGAGGATCTTGAGGATGGTATTATTAGTAGCATCTACTTGGCCATTTCCTTGGGGATAATATGAAGTGGAAAAGCGATGTTGGATATTGAATTTTTGGAATGTCGTGAAAATCCTAATTTTTGAAAGGTGTCTTATTATCTGAGATAATGCCTTGAGGGACACTATATCAAAAAATAAGGTAGTTCAAAATGAACTTGGATATCTACGTTCTTATTATGTAGGTCATGGGAATGGCTTCAACCCACTTCATGAAATACTCTGTGGTGGTGATGATAAACTTATGGCCATTGGATGATGTCGGGGTGATTTTACCAATGAGATCAAGCCCCACTGAGAAAAGGGCCAAGGTTTGATAATTGAATGGAGCTCCTGAGCTAGTGGATGGGTGAGGTCCCCATGTTGCTAACGCTACAAACACCTTTTGACATATTCATGTGCTTCTCTTTCCATTGTGGGCCAATAGTATCCTATACTCAGCACTTTCTTGGCCAGAGTCATACCACTCGAGTGTGAACCATAAATGTTGTTATGTACCTCAATTAAAGTAGTCAGGGCTTCCTCAGTGTTTAGGCAACATAAAAGGGTCACTTTGATGCTCCTACGGTATAGGGTATCTCTTATGATGACGAAACAAGATGCCTTTTTAACAAAAGCTCTTTTGAGGTTGGGGGTTATATAGGTGAGGACTCCTATTCTTAGGTAGATGTAAATGTCATGGTACCAGGGATCATTGGGACCAATTATTTTGCACATGAATTTGGACTCTAGTACTTCAAATGTTGGTACAAGAAGATTATCTACAAGGAATTCTAGTTTTAGGACATTGTGTGAGATCTCTAGGAGTGATTTGGTCATAGCCATTGCATTCGTTGCTTTGTTGTTTGCTCTCGGTAGCTGTTCAAATGTAATATCAATAAAAAAATCCTTGAGGCTCTCCACCAATTTCTTGTATGGAGTCAACTTGTCATCCTTTATTTGATATTCATTGTTTACTTCATTGATTATGAGTTTTGAGTCCTTGTAGACCTTAAGAGCCACTACACTACAATCCTCAGCCCTATGACAAGAGCCTCATACTCCATGATGTTGTTTGTGCCTGGGAATGACAACTTGTAGGATTTAGGTATGCAATCCCCTTATGGAGTGATGAAGAATATTCTTACTTCTAACATGTGTTGTGTGTAGGATCCATCAAAATACATCTTCAAGTGATCCACTACACTAAGGTTGAAGATTGATTCATCAAGCAACTCTGAAACAACTGGATTCTCTACATATATAGGTGGTTTTGTTAGTTGGTCTATAATTTCTTATCCTTTGATAGCCTTGCATTTGACATACTCAATGTCATGCTCCATTATGATCATAACCCACTTAGCCCTTCGTCTTGTGAGGGTTGTTTTGGAAAGTAGGTATTTGAGTGGGTATATTTTTGTAATGAGCTTGATTTGATGTGATAGCATGTAATGCTTGAACTTATGAGCTAGAAACATGACTACTAGGGAAGCTTTCTCAATAGGTGTGTGGTGTGCTCTCTAGACACATGCCCCATTCAGAACGGGGACCCTCTCTTTCTTTCACCTTGCCAGGTTATTTTGTCACCACCTCATTTTGTCTGCCCCCATTTTGATGTCCTAGATGGTCAACGTACCTTTGAATTTTCATCTTAGGTTTACCATGTTTCTTCCCCCTCAAAATTTTCTAAGTCTTGGGTCCTCTCGGAGTCCCTTTGGCACTTTGCCTTTCACAGGCAGTTGTGGGACCTGTCGGGCTCAACTCGACGGGTTTCCCTAGCTAGGTTTCCATGTTACATTTGGTGTTTTGACTGGAATTTTTTTCGTGTCCTTCCTATGTCCAGGACCTGGTTCCATGATCTCCATTTGACAAAATTTCACTAAAAAAAAGGAACATTTGTGGCACTCTGTGGGCCCAACCCTTTGGGTTTCCCTACCTGGGATTCCTTCATGCCTTCGCCATTCCAAATGGCAGTTGGCTGGCACCCTTCTGGCTGTCCAAACCCAGGACCCTCATCATCCTCAACTTCCCACTTAGCATTTTTTAGATGACCATGACCCCACGTCTTTTCGGCCTCTGTGTTTCAGACCTCCCACCATCGTCCTGATTTTCAAACTCACTAACCTTACCGTCTGTCGTACCTACATTAATTAGGTACATTAATTTCACCTAAGGATACAAATATTAGCACCGACATGTCATTTTCACATGTCAAGAAGATTAGAAGAGTGCAAAGCCATCACTGCCTTCGCCTCCATCATGCCCGAGAGTTCCCTTTGATGTCTTCGAGGATTCACCAACTTAATTCATCGGGTTCTTGAGGTGAGTCCGGCGCTTGACCTCCTGTCATGTTTTTAAATGATTTCATGCTTAAGTGACAAATAAAGGGAGGTAATTTGCATGAGTTGGGTGGGAGAACAATAGTGTTGCAAAACCCATGTTTTAAAATCTCTAGAGAACCCCTTAAAATGACCAAAAATCAAACACGAAATCACATCTTCCCATCACTATTCTTCGAACTGAGTGTTAGCACGCTCCAGGCCTGAAACCTCTAGTTGCCTTAGCCTTTAAACTTGAAACATCACATAAGCCTGCCTCAATGGAAAAATTCCCCATAGGTTCCGGACTTCAAAACTCCACATCCAGATTGCCGCCTTCCCTTTGTTTTTTTGAATGGTGTTTTCACATTGCCCATCTGGGCCTTGGAGTCTAGCTTTCCATTTGACGTAGGATCAGTTGAGTAGAATGAACACATCCAAGCCTTCATCAGGTCCTAGTTTGCAAAATTTCGTTCACAGACTGTCGTTGCCAATTTGTCATTTCTAACAGCCATCAAGGGACTGCCTCCCAGCATCTGGGTCCCAAACTCATGACTTTTGCATGACCTCCAACAAGTTGAAATAAAAAAAAACTCTAAGTCCTTAGCATTCATCAGACCTTGACCCATCGACTTCCATCGTCGAGACTCCATCGCATTTTGGCCATCCAACACAAAAAATTCAGGCTGACCTTCCAGCCTCCAGGCCCTGACACTCTGATCTTCGCCAAGCATCTAACAAATGAAATAAGAGGCAAACTTTGACCTCGGGTCTGGTCTGTTGAGTCGCTGCCACTAAACTTCCATCCCTAGCTCGGCATTTCTCATGGCTATCCCGCAACCGCTTCCTAACCTTCGTGGCCTAAGCACCCAAATGACTGAGAAGGTTACTAAGCTTAATCACACGTCCTTTAGCCTTGTGGGTTCCAGACTCTAGAACTCCACCCCTAGAATATCATTCCTCTAAAGCCATTCCAAACAGCTAACACCTGACAACTTTCCCTCTTCATGGTTTCAGGTGCCATAATGATCATCCAAACGACTTCCAATTTGAAAATGAATGTTGACCCATGGTCTAAAATTTGACCCTCTCCAACATGAACACTTCAAACCATCCAAATCTGAGGTTGGTAGAAACCATCTGGGTCTCCCTACATTTTTTTCCCTTTAGAACAACATTCTAACCAAGGAAGTCTGGCCTTTGGGGCCCGAACCATCCAAATTACCTCCAGTGAACTATTGATGGCAATTTTGACTAAGTGTAAGATTTTTGAATGATGAATTATCCAATATAATAATGCTTTACAAGGATTTGGCTAACCATTTGTGTCATCATGCTTGATTATGCTTACCCTCACCTCTATGTGTAGGATATATGGAACGAGGTGCAAAAGCCTCGGGGGCAGTCAAGGACAAAGGAAAGAGAAAAACCAAGGCTCCTCCAGGCAAAGAAGATAAGGATCAAATGAAATATCAATTCCAATGGGCACCATTGCACTCCAGAATCACCACCAAGTGGAAGGATATCTCTGACACCAATATTGGGCATGTCGATATTGATGACTTCACTTAGAGGGTTAGGGTCAACCCCAAGAAAGAAAGTGCAAAGTTGATCAGAAGCAATGGGATAGCTAAAGCTACAGGTTTCCCTCCTGCTTTGATTGCCCCTAGAATGGTAATGGCGTGTAGGCAGGCATATAAACCAGAAACAAGAACTATTGTTGACAGAGATGGGAACATTTTGGCCAATATGTCCACCTCGAGAATAACAAAGACCTTCCATATCCCTGTCTTCGAGGAGATGGAATTGCCAACTATCAAGGAGTGTAAGGAGATGTGGAATGAGGACCCCATGAGATGCAAGACACTTATAAATTAGTATTGGCTAAAAGAGAAGAGAGGCAGTGCTACAAGGGTTCCTCAGGAGCTCTTCTGTAGTGATTTCTTTGAGGAATATCATGATTTAATCACCTTGCTAAACAAAGTAATGGGCCTCCCTACTGCCGCCTATTTTTAGGAGTGGATGGTCTACTTCACTGAGCAGATTCTCCATAGAGAGGACACTACATTTTACTAGGGATGCATAATCAATGATCGCTTCTAGGAGATCTTCATAAATATCAAGAAGACCTCCAAGTTCTATATGAATTCCTATTTGGTACACTCATTAGCCGGTTGGAGGCACTACAATGGTTTATTCAGAGCTTCAAATGAAGAACCTGGTAGGGAGCTCAAAGCATATGAAAAATAGCCTCAACTACAATACAGAAACTTCAAGAAGGATAACTGTATGGTAAACGATGATTTTATTGATTATATCATCATGTTGCTCGGGGGTGACTTTGAGAGAAGATTTTCCCATAGTGCTCAAGCTTTTCTCAAACAACATGCTTTTCTATTCATCTAACATCCTAAGTTCACCTACATCTATGCCCAAGGATTCTGAGAAAGATCAAAAAAGTTGCCTTGGTACCCTATTGACCAGATAATATTTTTAGAAATCTCTTGGCAGTTGTGGCACATTCATTCCCTCCTGAGAAACAACCATCTAATAGGGATCCCTTATCCCCTTACACTTGGCCAAGGGATGTATGAGCTTTATACTTCCCAATGTGTCCAAAATTCAGAGAAGGAACTAGTTGAATATCATTTCAAATACCACATGGCTAGACCGCAGATGGATCCATATGGCCATATCAAAAAAGAAATTAGACATGACTATTCCCACCTTCACAGGATCAAATATTTTTGGGCCAATTGCAAGGATGGATTTGAAGTGCAAATAAGGCACTATATGCGGATGACCGCATACTTTGTAAAGAGGGTGAACCTTTTCCTGGTGTTGGAGCAAATGGAGGAAGAGGAGAACACTATGATTGACCTCAGGTATAATGCCATTGCAAATTTTCCACTTCCATTGATTGATTGGGATGATCAAGAGGTCGATGACCTCGACATTCTCACCAAGCCCATTGAGGCTCGAACTAAAGCATGGATTGATGGGCAAGTTGCTCGATTGAAGCACGAGGGGGTTGTCCTGACATATAAGGGGCTCGAAAGTGAGTCGAGTGGGTCTGATGGTGGGGCACCTACTACATCGATAGGAGAAACATTAAAATCCCCTCCATCTGTTCACTCAAAAAAGAGAAAGGAAAATGATGAGAAAAAGTCCAACCCAAAGGTGTACGCTAGAAATGCCTCGGAGGGTGAGCCTTCCAAAAAGCATAAGAGATCAGGTAACATCACCCAGCTACCAATAATTCAAGAAGATCCACTCCATGAGGTAGAAGAAATGGAGACTGATTAGCCAAAGTCTCCTCCTATCTCATCTACTATTGCAACCACTGTTGTTGTTGCCACCACCCCGCTTATCCCACATGCAGTAGTTACTACCTCTCCGCCTATGGTAGACATCATTTTCAACCTTGTATCCACCTCTCACATCGCACAGGTCATATCGGTGGATTCATCGTCTGCCACTACCTCACCAATTTCCTTATCATCCATGTCCCCATATTTTTCTCTTCCAGTTGCTACCACTGCAAGTGTAATGCCTACCCTTGCCCTTCAAAATTCTTTCATGAAATATATGCAAAATCTGTCATCTGAGCTCTCGAGAATGTTTGCAAACCCGATAGTGTAGGCTGCAATTGTCCAAGTGATAACCAATCTCCCAGTTCTACCTCCTCCTACTGAGCCACCTACAATGGAAGCCACCATGTAGATTTATGAGGAATTGGACCGACAACAACAAATGGAGGCAATCAAGGGGTTGGAAGAGGAGAAAGACGACTATCATGAGCACCCCAATTATGAGAATCTAGTAATTGATAAAGTCACCTATGAATCTTTCGGTGATGATGGTGAGGGTCTAGATACAAATATGATTGAAGAAATGTCTGATCTCAAGCTTGATGTGGAGTTGGTCAAGAAACTCAAAGAGATTGAAGATAAGGAGGTTGAAAGAGAGCCTATCAGTGAAGAAAGGGTTGTGGCCATAGAAATGGAACGTGATAATTCTCTAGTGGAGGAACATGATCGTGCCCCTAGACACAATGAGTAGATGCTCCCTCACAATGAACAAGAGGAAAATGAAGAAGATAAGCCTGAAGAAGAGGCTGAAATTCATGAAAACCCAGAGATTGAGAAGCCCGAGAAACATGGGCACGATGAAGAAAAAGAATAAAAGGATGTTGAAGGGGAAGACAACCCCAAGGAATTCCTACTCATAAAAGTCCCTATAAAAAACATGGTGTTTATCAAGGAATCCGATGAATACAAGGAGGATACAAAGACAGAGCAAGAGGCTTTGAATGATAAAGAAATTGAAATCAGAGAGGATGATAAAGAGCATAAGTAGGAATCACCCAAGGAAAAGTCCTCGATGCCTAACTGGTTGGAAAAGAAACTAGAGAAGAAGGCTCCCACTCCAAATGACCCAAAGACAAGGTTGGAGGCTATATTGGCCCGAGCCCAAATCAGCAACAAGAAAGAGAAGAAGCCCAAAATCATATCAAAGTTAATGATGAATGCCTCATAATCCAGAATTATGTAGGTAGCTACACCAGTGGTGGGAGAATGAGGAATAAGTTACAATATCTCCACCATTAACTTGGGAGTCACCACCAGGGAGAAAAAGGTAGATCACCTCCAGGAATCTGTCACCATGGTGGTGTATCTAATTCAGCAGCATAAGGAATCAAAGGACGAGCTCAAAGCACAAGTGGCTAATTTGACAGATTACATCCAACAGTGGTCATCCACGGAAGAACAACCAACCACATCCTCGGCCCCACCACAATTGCTATCCAAGGAGCAGATAGACAAGCTAGAGAAAAGAAAGAACTTGGACAAGACCACAAAGCGTTGGTTCCAATAGGTCTTGGATGTTGGAAATATGGGCATCAATCATGAAGTTCAGATAGCGCACAAGTTCATGGATGTATAGAAGTCTCTTGAGGGTATGCAGAAAAATTTCACTGACTTCCCAAGGAAGTATGAATTCGCCTACCCAAAGATTGAGGCCATCCTCAAGCTGCCGAGTGAGATTCGGGAGAAGGAATTTACATTTAAAGAGGATGATCATTGGCTGATGGATGTCTGGAAGTGAGGCTTTGAGAACCAGAAAGAAAGGCTGGAGTAGGTGTTTGAAAAGGTAAACTCCGACATTGATTGGGCCAAGGAGGTTTGGTTGGATTGTAGCCAGTATTTGAAGCTAATGATACGGTACGATGTCCCCATTGTCCAGATCAACCTAGAGAGGGTAAAGCCTCACTTATAGAAGAAGATAGAAGATGGAATGTTGGGAAAGGTTACTACTGATTTCATGAGTTTTTCTACTCGAGCCTTCACCCAGTCCAAGTTGTTCAAGGATCATGTTACCAAGTATGATGAAGACTTGGAGAAGCTTATTGACAATTCCAAAGAGTGGAGCTACCAAGTGCTAAGATCTGACATCATAGAGGCTGATAAGCTCTAACCAGTGATCCTAATGTTCATGGAGTATGCAACCTTGAAGAAGCAAGAAGGAAACCCTATTATTGATGAAGAATTCCGAATAGAATAGCTGCAGCAAAAGAGAAATCAACAAGGTGACAAAACACTATAGTGTTGCCACTAAAAAATAAAATAGGGATATGGAAAAAAGTGTATTTTAAAATGTAATATATTGGGGGGTAGGTAGAATGCTAGATTACAGTGAATTATGGCCACACAAATGTAAAGCAATCTTGGCCACATGTTCTACTTTTTGGACACTAAAAATAGGGGGTCTCTTCTCATTTTCAAAGAGAGTTGAGTTGTTGTAATGACATGCTGCAGAAATTTCTGTAGAAATACATTGACATTAGTGCATTTATGAGATTCTTCTCATGTTTCATGATTCATCTCTAGTAGTTAGATGATCTAGTTAAAATTTACTTTACTGTTCCATTTCCTTTCAGTTTTCTTTGATAGATTTAGTATTGTTGTTCCATGGTTGTGAATATTTCTGCTATGTAGATGCCTGAAGTCTTTGTCCATACTTTTGGTTGTTTGCTACTAGTAGATGGTTGTGTAAAGTTAGTCTGGACTTAAATTTGAAGCTTCCTTTAAATATTTATCTTTTTTCATGTATATATATGGTGAATGAATGGTGAAATATCTACAATCCTTAGAAGGTAGCACATATTTCATGACATTCTAAAATTTCTGGTTAAATGAAATTTTGTTTTAAGGAAGCTATCCATAGTAGAGACCTCCATGATCACTTTTCATTAGTAGTTGTAGGTCTAGGAACTCTCTCTCTTCCCTACCATTTTCCCTTTTTTTTAATAAGTAACCTATGCTAAGGTTTGTTGCACATTGTAAAGCCAAATCTTAAATTAGAAATGGAGTTCAAGACTGTTGTTTGAACTTCCAGCAAACATACAGTAACTTCCCCACCTTAGAAACTCCATTTGTAGATCTTATTCCCTTCCAGCCTAACCTCTGTAATTCCACCCAGTGATTACTTGCAAGATCACATCAAACATCAACTAAGATATTCTATGCAGTTCATGACTTGACACCCAAGAGACCTTTGGGTAAGTTTCAAAAACTTGCTGGATATTTCCTTTCAAGAGAGGTGATGCACCTACGCATCACCTGTGTTGAGAAAGTGTGCAAAAACACCCATCAATAGTGTGTATTTTAGCTCATGTCCTACCATGGTCCTGCTGATGTGATATATAGCTCTCTCCCTTCCATTTTCATCATGCTGGGCTATGAGAGCACCAAGGGCTACCGTTGTTATTGATATGTATAAGATCAGAGGTTTTCCTGGAATTGGTGGCATAAGGATTGACAGTGTGAGAAAATACTCCTTGATCTTGTTGAACACTTGGTCACATTTCTCATCCCATTTGTATGCTACCCCCTTATGGAGTAGATGAGAATATGGGATTTTTTGTTTGCTAGTTGTGCTATGAATTGGTTGATAGACTAGAGTATTCCTTATAGGCCTCCTAGCTACCTCAATTCCTCTCATTGGCATGATGTACCCTAGGAACTTTCCTGATTGCACTCTAAAGATGCACTTCTTTAGATTAAGTCGGACCTTGTACTTTTCTAGCCTGTCAAAAATGGAGCTAAGAGAAGATATACATGGTCTCGTATTTTCCTTGATTTAGCCAATATGTTTTCCACAAAATCTTCCACATTCTTATGAATAATGTCATGAAATATCAATGTCATGGCCCACTGGTAAGTTGCTCCTACATTCTTCAACCCAAATGGCATCATATTCCAGCAATATTTCCCCCATGGACAAGTGAAATTTGTCTTGTGTTGGTCTTTTTTAGCTACCATGATCTGATTATATCTTGAGAATCCATCCATTAGCGATAGCATCTCATGTCCAACCATCATATCCATGATCATATCAATGTTTGGAAGTGGAAAGTCATCCTTGGGACATACTTTGTTTAAGTCTCTGAAATCCGTGCAAATGTGGATTCCCCTAGTGGGTTTTGAAACAAGTACTAGGTTTGACACCCACTCTGGATAATAAATTAGGTGTATGAACCTTGCATCTAGGAGCTTCTACAATTTCATTTTGACTAGCAAGGTGATCCAAGGATGCATTTTTCTCTGGTTTTGTCTCATAGGCTTTGCTTCAGGATACATAGCTAGGTGATGAACTACCACCTCTAGATCAAGCCCAGGAATGTCGACATAAGACCATGCAAATTTTACCTTTCTTTCTTTTAGGAACACAACTAGGAGTTCCTATTCTTTTGTGAGAAGTGACTCAACATAGAATGTTATGTGTGGTAGTTCTTTTGTTCCCAGGTTGACTGGATTGTACTGTTTTGCCAGAATTGCTAACTTTTCTTGATGAATGGCATTGAGGGGAAGATTGAATCCTTCATCCTCTAATTCCTTGGATAGGTTTTCACCATTGGACCCTGGATATGGACAACAACTACCCATTCATCTAGGGATGTGACAACATGGTCATACATGTGGTTAACACTACCATACTTCTTGATTTTTTCATTATCATTTTCCTTATTGTGATTCAACATCGGGTTCATGTATATCTTGAGGTCTTGATTCTCATATCCTAGTGTAGGATGCTCAACAAAGAGAGTTTTGTTTTTAGTGAGGTCCTAGATTAGATTTTTGAGCCTCATGCAACTGGTTGTGGTGTGTCCCTTTATCTTGTGAAAGTTGCACAAGTGCTTCTCATTATACTGTAGACACATAAAAATATCCTAGACTTGCTAATACCATTTTCTATGGTCATAGGTCTTCTATTGATTAAACAATTTTAATTATTTAATTAATTCACTGCCATCCTTTATTTCCTCTTTGATTAATTAAATAAATTTTATTTATTTAATACGTCACTAATATCCTTGTCTTCTATAATTAAATAAATTACATTTATTTAATTATTTATGATCTTGCCAGTATAATTAAATAGTTATTTTAATTATTTAGTTATTCATTTATCCTCTTCTTCCACAATTAAATAAATTTTATTTATTTAATTGCTTATTAATTTTTCATCTTCTTCCTATTTTGAATTAAATCAAAAATCAACTTTCTTTCTAATTTTAAATAAAATCATTTATTTGAAATTATCCACTTTCTACAACTTTCTTTCTAATTTTAAATAAAATCATTTATTTAAAATTATCCACTTTCTACAACTTTATTTCTAATTTTAAATAAAATCATTTATTTAAAGTTACCCACTTTCTAATTTTCCTCCACAATTAAATAATTTTAATTATTCAATTGTCTTATTGATTTTCCTTCTAAATTTAAATAAAAGCATTTTATTTAAATTGGCAATTTCCCTCTTTCCAATTAAATAATTTTAATTTATTATTATTTACTATCATATGACCCCACTTTTTGAATTAAATTGATTTTTAATTTAAAAATGACAACTCATCTCTTGAGGGAATTAAATTTAAATTTCTATTTTAATTCTCCTCTTTCCTCTTTTTCTGTCACTTGCATTCTTGTCCATAGATTTGATTTTTCTAAAATTAAATATTATCCTTTCATTTCAAATTTAATTCTAATATTTTCCCTAACCCTAATTGTACATTGTCACGTGCTTTTATGGCCATTGATCTTAGGTCTTTTTTCGAACTTTCACTCTTGTCCCTCCATCTAAAATTGACATTTCTATAAAATGGCAATTTTAGTCTCATTTTGATAGCTCTTAATATCTTGGAATCTCTTAATCTTCTAACTTCTTTTCATTTTAACATTTTCATTTTGCAGATTTTCTTATTGCATGTAGGCTTAACTTTATTTTCAATTTTAGTTAAATCCTTCAACATTTGCTTAGCCAAGTCATATTCAATAATTTCTCACAAAGAAATCCTAGGGAAAACACATATTGCAGAAAATAGAGAAGGGCTATGGATGTTAATCATGGAGGCCTTGAAGAGCTTTGGTGATATTGCTTCTTGTTTTAATTTATTTCCTCCTTTGTGCTTCATAGTATGCTAGCATTTTGTTTCATATTTTGATATGAATCTAACCTTGAAAATTTACCCTATGTTACATATAACATGTTGGCTTAGCTTGAGGCTCTTGGTAATTTTCAATGACAGTGAGCATATTGATGTTGGTGTCAACAAGTCGCTTCATGATATATTCAATCGATTCTCCAAGTGGTGTGTACTTTTGCTTTGGAGGGTATCAACTTCTAGTGGATGGTCCACTTTGATCATTGGTAGTGTTGACTGTCTGTTGATTTTTTTGTGGCTGGGGTGTGTTGGATCGAGGGGTGTTTTGGTTGTTATTCTAAGGATGCCGGTAAATTTTCTATTGTTCATTTGGTTGTGGAGCACTAATTACAACCTTAGCATCAACAACACCGTCATTGGTGACATTCTTGTTTATTACCCATGTTTTTGGTTTGACTTATAACTTGCCGACAGGTGATTATCTTGATAAGCATTTGTTCCCTCTTGTGCGATGAGAGGTCTTTTGATGCTAAGAGCTTTAAGGATGAGTTCGTCATAGGAGGTGATGCGTTGGACTTTAAGATGGAAGGCTAGAGTTCCTTCAAGATTTGCAATAATAGTTCAGACTTGCTCCTCTTCTGGCATGGCCCACTTGCTTCTGTTGGCCTTGGATCGCCATCATTGTAAGAAAGATCCAAAAGATTCTCCCTTTTTTTGCTTGAGGTTAGACTGTTCCTTGAAGCTTACATCCATGCCCTTGTTGAATGCATAATTATGCATGAACGCGTTTACAATTTTTTGAAATTTCTTGATTCCTGGAGGAAGTTGGGAGAACCATTCCATGGCTGGACTAGCCAAACTTTGCTAGAAAAGCCTCATTCAATAGGATTCATCATAGGCTACTTCCATGCAATGCATGTGGAATTCACTGATGTGATCTTTAGGGTTTTCGATTTCGTGGTACTTGTCAAATTTTGGTATCTTGAAGCCTTGTGGAAATGGTTTCATAACAATGCTCCTATCAAACGAATAAGGGAATAGATTCCCTTGTGATTAAGGGTGTAACGCCCCACCACGCAACCCTAGAGGAAGTTGCATTAAACTACTAAAACAAAATAATTTTTTTTTGCTTAAGTACAATTAATAAGTACGTTTGCTAACTAATGCCAACAACCTCTAAGTTTACAAGACAAAGGTTAAATAGAACCCAAACAAAAAACATGATTTAAACCATGTCATTTAATTACTAAATAAATTAAGCACATACATTCCAATGAAATGATTTACAACAAAGCATAGAGATAACTTTCCATTACATTAATCCATTTATTAATAGTAAGATCACAACTCTCATTCCCTGAATGAGGCAAGATCAATAACATAATAAGATTAAAATTACAACTTCCACCTCGAGAACAAGAGGGGTAAAATAATACGAAAGCAACCGAAATGCAATAGGGCAAGAATTAAAACTAAAACCAACGAGCTCTCCAATGGGAAGTCTCGTCTACACGAACACGAAGATGAACCCAATGGATTTAGGTGCACGCCACCCAACCAAGTGGAACCCAAAGGCCCACCCCCCATGCTAGGAGATAGTAACCAGGAATCCTAGTCAAGACCATCTACCTCTAGACACAGGCTAACATAACTAAACCAAACTGAAACAACCAAACACATGAACCTCACAAGAACATCCCAAAGAACAACTCGGGAACAACATAAGTACAACTCAAATACCATGCAAGTACAACATAAGTACAACACTACATGATCACAATGCTTCCACGAATAAAATAAAACAAGTAGGTTACAAGAACCATACCACACAATCAAACACCAACCATGGTCACATCAGGTATGTTACGAAAACCATACCCACAATAAACAAGTACCAACTATGGTCACACAAAGTGCCATCTCATAGTACATAATGAGTTACCCACATTGATCATCAAGATGGTGGCCCTAACCGATCATTGGACCTTATACCTACTAGAGTAAAACCAAAGGTTAACTATTGTCTTAGACAGAGTGTCATCGCACAACTCATCATGAGCTACGCAACGGATCGTAAGGAAGGTAACCCAAACTGACCTCAGCCCTCACACTTACCAATACAGAGCAAAATACCTTTCATATAGATAAGATAGATGACCTTGCCATCCCATGGCCTTCTCACACATCCCAAGTCTAAACAAGCCCTTGCGCCTATGAGTGAGGCACACTTATCTTGATTAATGAAAAGTTAGTCCTAAGCATCTAAGTGTTTCATTTAATTATCACTTGATTAAACCACTTCTGAAGGTTACCCAATCATACCTCTTCCAGGCTCTGGCCCCTACGGAAGCCACTCTTCTACTTGACAACACACACACACCAACCAAAGCACAATGGTACTAAGGTGCAACAAACAAGATAACACATCCACCCCTTTCTCAGGAGGTGACAAAGATGAACCCATCTCCAAACATTGGAGGAAACATCAGTAACAAAACTGCTCCTGACAAGGAGACACACATAAAAAAATCCACTCCTTTCTCAAGAGGCACAAACTGAAACGCACTCCAACACTGGAGGCAACAACAATGACAAAGAACGCTCCTTATAACGAGACACGGATCACATAATCCGCTCCTAAACCAAGGAGGAAAAAACATCCCCGTTCGTGGAAATTGGGTACAAACATAAACATAACCTCATGCACTGACCAAAGAAATCACAACAAGTTGACATCACAATGACAACCATAGAACTAAAAAACACATCTGGAAGACTCATTAAATAACAGGCACTTAGTCTCATTTCCAAGACAGAGCACGAAGTACATGTTCACTGAATTCAACTGAAGGAAACTACCTTTGGATATTCTAAATCCATTCCTCATTAACGTTCAATAATCTATCACATCCGTAAAATTGAATTAAGATTCATCTTTTCAAATAAGGGAGAAATTAACGCTAATATTTAATTCCCTAATTTCTCTTAATAAAATACTCATTTCTAACTATAACACAATACATCTCGTTTTAAATAAATAACCAATTGCCCTTGATAATTAAATCATTATAAGATACATTTGATTAATTTTGTCATTAACACATTCATCTCAAAATCAACATTTTCCCTTTTCCAATCTATTGTTTAAATTAAAACAATAATTGACTAAAACCTAATATTTCAATTTCACAATTATATTTAAATTATGCATTCTCTAAATCAAATATTTAATTTTCCCAATTAAATTTAAATCAAACCATTGAAACTTAAAATTTCCCATACATATTAAACTATTCCACAACTACAATTATAAATATTTTCTCCAAAAATAAATAAAATAAATTCTCCCAATTAAATTTAATCATGCTAGTTATTTCTTAACCATTTTAATATATAAACATCTATTAAAATCATATTCTCTACTAAACATAAATTTTAAATCAACCATTCTAAATAAACAATCATTAAAAAAAAAACACATCTATACAAAATAATAATAAAATAAACATTAAAATATATATTTTAATATTATAATATGATAATATTAATATTATATATTATAATATTAAAATAATATTCAATATTTAAAATATTATTTATTTTCTTTCTTTATTTTAAACACACCCTTTTTGCCTCGGGCTGCGCGCCACACCCAAGTCAAGGGCGGCTACCTCAGGTTGCGGGCCATGCGGTTTAGGGTTAGGGCTGGGCCGCGGTTTCATTCTCCACGGCCGTGGATTGTAACAGGGGCGGCGGATTCAAAGGAGGCGGCACTTTTTCCTTAGGGTGGCCGGAAGACACACAGCGGGCGAAGATTTGCCAGGAGCGGTGTGTTCAAAGATAGGGCGAAGGTTTAAAGGCCCCAGCCGCAAGAACCCATGGGTGGTGGCGGTTAACCAGCAAGCCACCACCATTGGTGGCATGACTAGCACAGTTGGCCACCACCGGTAGCGGCAATTGTGTTAACAACAGCCGCATAGTGTGCAGGGAGGCTGCAGATAGGGGTAGTGGGGGAGTGTGTGGGATGCGCTGGGCGTGGCTCCCCACAGTGCCTCCCATGGTGGCTATGGGTCGAGCCCCTAGCCCCACACCCGCTTCAAATTTTTTTTATTTTTTATTTTTTTAATTTTTTAATTTTTTTAATAAGAAACCTACGGATTTTCAATCCGAAATTTTCAAAAAAAGAGCAGGGTTTCGATTTTTTTTTTAAATCCACAGCATGAGAACAAATTCCAAACCCACATAATATATATGTATACATATATATCTCAT
This sequence comes from Sequoiadendron giganteum, assembly GCA_007115665.2. Taxonomy (NCBI): domain Eukaryota; kingdom Viridiplantae; phylum Streptophyta; class Pinopsida; order Cupressales; family Cupressaceae; genus Sequoiadendron; species Sequoiadendron giganteum. Next base: position 463,345,804 of record CM021100.1, read on the forward strand.
ATATATATACATATATATAAACTTATATAAGTAAATATTTGCATACCCACACCAGAATTTTGCAAATTTAATTGAGAAACAAATTGAAAGAACAGTTCCCAACCAAGAACACAAAGATTACATTTTCATTTTCTTTCCACTACCAACCATAAACAATTTAAAATTTTCAAAGCCTCTAATTTCTAAGACATGAACCTGATTTTGCAAGAACTTGGAGAAGATCCAGATGATGCCTCGTTCCAACCTTGCTTCCCAATCCAATCCCACAAATTTTCATAACCAAATCCAAAACCCACAAAAATGAAATATTTTCCTCACACAAATTCCAACTTTTCTCCAAAACTCCAAGATCCAAAAATTGAGATAAGAAATTCAATAATAATCCAATTCCAAAAATATCCCCAAAAATATCTCATTCAACAACTGCCATTAATTTCATAAAACAGAAATGCATAATATCCTAATTTTCCAATTTTTGAATTCAAACTTTCAAATTGACTTTTAATTCCATTTTCTAATTTTTCAATTCAAATTTCACAATTGACTTTCAATTCAATTTTCAATTTCATCAAATATTCAAATAATCTCCAAAATGAATTTGTTTAATTTCAAATTAATTAATTTAATTAATTGAATAAAATAAATTTAATCCAAGATTAAAATATTTTAATAATTAAATTAAATTAACTTAATAACTTTAAATAACATTTTCCACATAATAACCAATTAATTCAATAAACAACTTAAATACATTAAGCCATTTAAATCACCCAATTCACTTGCAATTAAATTACGAAGAGGGGAAAGCGATAACCGAAGCAACACAACCTGACAAACAACTGACGACATACAAAGACTAGGGTGACGACCTGACATGGAAACCTAGCTACTATCTCCCAATCGAATACCGTTGGATATTGAACACGCTCTCACTTGTGAAACCAGGTGGAGTCAATGTCTTGTACCTATCAACCTGCAAATTAAGTAAACCACAACATATAGTATAAACAACATAAAATACACACCGTGAAGAGGTAATCGCGGGATCGTAGGGCACTCGCAAGCGAGTGATACGATACCATCCCCTTCACCAATACACTACAAATAACTGACAATTCTAACATGCTAGTATAATCCAAGACATAATCATCATTAATTCAAATATCCATTTTGGTAAACCAAAACATGCCATAAGATAACATCATATTAAAATACCATCACATCAAAAGATTACAATAACGTCGCTTTATAGATAGCGATCAAATAACAATCGGGTACCAAAGTCAAGGTACAAATAGGAAGTACAACAAAACAGAACATAACACTATTCAACCAAAATGCAAAACGGCGGGGTATCACATAGGGGTCTTCCCAGACTATATGTACAACACATGTTCTGAGAGTTTCTTGATTTCATTGGACAAGTCATTTTGAGGGTCAAGTGGTGTGTTGAATGCATCATGGGTTGGAGTAGTGATGATGGGTGTGGTGACTTATGGACTGGGTGGTGCATTCGTGGGGGTTTGTTATGAATCCAACACTTGTTGATATGCTTGTAATTGTTGTTGTACCAAAAAAGCTTGTTGTTGGTCTTGTTGCTACTATTGTGCCAACAACACTTGTTGTTGGTCTTGTTGCTACTATTGCGCCAACAACACTTGTTGTTGGGCTTGTTGTTGTTGTTGTGCCAACAACGCATGTTGATGGGCTTGCTGTGGGGTTGCTTCCTTATGTGTTTGATACTATTGTAGGGCTTGTTGGTATGCTTGTTGTTGAGTTGCTTACAATTGTGCCTAGTATTGAGCTTGTGCTTACGCTTGCTGAGCTTGATATTGGGCTTGAGTTTGAGCCTGTGCTTATTAGGTTGCTTGTGCAACCTAGGCAACCTATGTGGCTTGAGCTACTTGCATAACTTGGGCAGTTTGGGTGGCTTGAGCGGCTTGTGCAGCTTGCATGACTTGTGTGACTTGTTGTTGTTGTAATAAATCTTGTGCTTGCACTTGGGCTACCTATTGGGCTTGCTGTGTGGCTTGCTACATTTTTTCTTGTTGTGTGGCTTGCGCTACTTGTTGGGTTTAGAATTTCTAGAGTGCTTTCTATTAGGCTTGTCGAGCTACTTGCAAAGTGATGGTATATTGATTAGCCACATTTGGATTTGCTGGTGGAGGTGGAGGATTCAAAATGATATTTTTTTTTGTGATGAGGGGTGTTGTTGCATTGATTATTGTGGTATGTGTGGTGGATGGTGCGATTGATATGCTTGGTCCTTAGGAGACCATGTTTTGATATATTTGGAGGGTGGTGGATGATGTGTTGATTTCCACCTATTGTTGCGATATTGATGGTAAGATGGGAGGATTTGACATGATGTTTTGATTTATGATTGGAGGGTTGCTCAGATTTTTTCGATTCATGGTTAGTAAAGGGGGAAGGCCTAACCCAAGGGGTGGTGTTGATTTGAATGGAAAAGATGGGAGCGGTGGAAAAATGGGTGGTGTATTCCCTTGGGAAAATAATGATCATGATGAGAGGTAAAAGATTCCCCCTAGTCCAAATAATACACCTTCTCCTTGGGAGGTCATGGGGAGAGATATTTCTGTGTTGAGAGGATATGTCGGTGTTGCATGAAAAGAGGATAGATTGATAGGATCATGAAATGTGAGCATAACGTATGGGTAAATGGATTCAATGGGACAGACTCACCTAGTGTGGTATTTACATCCAAATCTTGATTTTTCACAAGGGGATGTGTTTGAAGTGCATGCGAAAATGAGCTTCCCTTGTTGACAATGGGTTGAGTTGGAGCAATGCATGATGGGGGTTGGGGGATGGTTTGAACGATGCTTTGAAAAGATGGTGGTGTGGATGAGATTGGTGGCATAACCCCGAGAGGTGTCTCCACAATAGTGCTTATGTCAAAATTAGAAGGGAGTTTAGCCCCTTCCTTTGCCAATTCAAGCATGTATTGTGATGGATTAAGTCTTATCATGGAATTGATAATTTTGTGATCCTTGGGATTTTGGACCACTCATATGATTTCTTCTTGAGTCATTCCCAAGACATTATTGGTGATGTCTTCCACTTGACCTTCCTCTTCAAGATTTGAGGTATTGGAGGAGCATTAATTGGGAGGTTAATGGATATCATAGGGTTGAATTATGTTTTAGTTTAACTCAAATCACTTGAACTAGATGTTTCTTTGTTTTGCTCCATGTTTTTTTTGTATTGAGATCTAGTTTGAACCATAAAATAGGGATCATTTTTTCAGGAATGTAAGAGATGAACCTCTAACACCTTAGATTGGTCTAAAATTTAGTCTCAAAGAAGAGAATCCAAGTTTCTTTAAGGATCAATAGGATGGTAATGAGACAAATGAAAGATGGATGATGTAAATGATTAAACTCTTAAGAATCTTGAAGGGATACTAGACTTTGGGACTTTTGGATTTTTGATGTTTGATTTGATTTGATTTGATTTAGATTTGGATTTAGGTTTGGATAATGAACTCAAAAATCCCAAGAGGTTGGATTTTTATCCTCGAATGAATTTGTTCACAAGGATTCATAATTTAAGTATGTACATGAAGAAGGATTCATCTACACATACTTAGTCAAACAAGAGGATTTTTTATTTGATTTAAATGATTTGCCAAAAGTCTAGCATGTGCGATTTTTTTAAAATTTCCAAGAGTTGTTGGTGAGATGATTTTTGATGATGTTTGAGGTATGGATGAAAATTATGACTTTGATCTTGGGTATGTACAGGATCATCATGGAAAAAATAGGCCCTTAAGTAGCAAACAATTCAGAAAAATCAGAGTTAGGCAACTTGACATAAAAATTTGAATAAGTTATCTATATTATTTCAAAAATATGTAAAAATAGAATTTGTAGAAAATTGAATTTAGTTTCTAAATTACTAGGTTTACTTACAATAAAATAAAATCTATTTGGTGAAAATTAGAAATTTCAATACAATAGTACTTAAATTTCAGGGAAAAAATAAGTAGGTGTCTGTCTGACCACCCTAACTACATTAAAATGATAATATTTTTTTATAAGATTTTAGACATACGTAGAGGAATCATCTATCAATGTGATGCATATTTTTTTGTAAACTTTTTCCAAGTAAATAATTAATTATAATTTTTTTATCACAACTTTTAAAAAATATAAAGATTTATATGTCTGACCACCTTAACTTGGTCAAAACTTCATGAAATTAATTTTATTTTATTTTTTAATCTTATAGAATGCAAAGCATAGAATGTGATGCATGTTTTGGATTCAAAAAATATGATACCGTTTGAAATCTATAGATGTTTTTCAATCAGCCTAAAAATTAGGACTTTAGTCATAATTCAATAGAAAATGAATAATAATTATTTATTAAATTCAAAGTAAAAAATAATTTATATTGGTGGAAAGCTGAGAATCTCCTTTAAAAACCCTTTTTGTTTCATCAATTTTGGGTAAAAAAAAAGTCGTCAGCCACATACCCATCATATTGCCACTTTTTCGCCCATCATGATCCTGGACATAGCCTCCTATATTAGACCTAGATAGAAATCCTTTCTACAAGACCTCGGTATTGAAGAACACGCTTGGTAATTCCTATGTAAGAAATGCAAACCTTTGAAAGAGACTTGGATTTTGTTGGCAATAAAATTCATACAAGTTAGGATTGTACCTTGAAGCTTTCTTGTAAAAATTGTATACCAACCTTTCTCTAACTTCGTGAAGCCTCGAAAGATGTTCTTCACGAGATTTTGGACTAATACTTTTGAACTTTGGTTTTTGGATTTTGATCTTTCAGGAAATCATTTGGAAGAGCACATGTGTGTAGATCAATTGTTTCTTAGCTTTGCTTAATGAATTCCTTTTATCACAAACAATTCTTGATTTATGTTTTCAAACTAGATGTCTAATGTCCTAACTTCTTCTCATCCCACAAATTCCATTATGTGGAGAATCAAGGAAGTTAAGGAAAAAGTTTCCTAATGTTGACTTTAGTGAGAAAAATTTATGATTAAATCCAAATACTTAAATTCCTCTAAGGATGAAATCCTTAGGGCAAGCAACAACACTTGGATTTTTCAAAGGTATTTGTTCCCCCTAAAGGGTTTGCAATTTTGAGAAATGGGTAAATATTTGTTTCTAAATGTTTTGGATCCAAGAAAAGTGTTTTGATTTCAAAAATATGCATGACCCTAGGATGAAAGAGACAATATTTGTTCAGTTCATACTTGGATAAATCTAGCTATGCTTACTCTTACTGGATGATTAGATGCTTGACCACAGAGGCTCCCCCTTATAGTGCACTTACTTCTTGGGTCATCCAAGCACCAGTACCCATGAAAATCCCATGGCATACTTCTAATCTCTACTAAGAGTCGTAAGAATGTGAGATGGCTTCAGAATGACCATTCTTGCATCAAAAAATAGATAAGGATTTTGGAATTTCTAAACAAGGGGTTTTAATGCAAGCATTTTGTTCATGGGGGACCATCCATGTAGCAAGAGACCATTTCTACCCTTCTTGTCGAAATGATCCTCATGATACTTAAACTTTCCTCAAGTACCCACACTTATATACTAGTTGGAAGTCGCTTGGATTTAGCGTGTTACCAGTTGGGTCATTCCCTGGGGTGATTACTTTTTCCCACCAGGTAGGCCCTCTATGGATAAACAAAAGTGAGTAAGTACATATGTAGTTCGATCGATTTTTGTTGAGAAACAAAGAGAGAACACTCACGATGTACTCCACTAACATACAATATTTTGTATGATTTTAGGAACCCAAATTGAAATGTGGAGGTAATCACTTACAAAACTTAAAATCACAAAAAATCCTTTTGATTCTGAAGATCATTGTGAGGTGCGAGAGAAGCGCATACATATTTTTAAATGATATTACTTTTTGAAAAAGATTACAAAACACAAAATACACTTGTTCATTTTAGATTCCAAAAGCAATAATGTATTCATTTTAATAACACCAAGATGAAGTGTGAAGTTGATTGTTCAATTGTTAAGCTCAAACCAAATCTAGTATGTTTCTAAGGTTCAATTTTAACCAACTTGAAAATGTTAAATCACTGGTTAATTTTAAACCCCCTAAAAGAAAGTGAGTTGGTCTAAAACAAAATATGAAAGCCCTAAGCATTTAAAAATTCTTTGTCAATTTCAAGTTTAATGTCCAATTTTCTTCAACTCCAATCTACTTGTTTTTTCTTAATTTAAATGCTCAATTTCAATGCCAACCTGTTCTTTGTGCGGACCTTTATCCCTTTTTCCTACAAAAAAATTACAAGGTGAGTACAAATAAGATTGATGCACCGATTGTAAAACTATAAAATTATGCATAAGGTATGTCAATTATTTGATGAAAGTTAAGAAAAAATAAAAAGAGTTGTCATGGCACATGAGTTCTATCAATTAATGATGTAAATGTCTACAATATCCTAATTCCTTTTAGCCAACATTTTTTTAAAAAAACTTTCACCCAATTAAAGGCCGCTCCCCCAAATCTTGGTTTAACAACACTATTCCACCAAATAAAGTTATTTCCATCCCATCATCATAGCATTTATAGAGGTCTCCAATAGTCAATGAAATTTGACTTGAGAAATCCAGCCAATCGATTTAGATTTCTTGTGAAGTAATCCTATGTAAGTAATGAGAAGCTAGCAAGACTATTAGTCACAAATGGTTGCGAGATTTTTAGTCAAGATAATTTAGAAATGAAGAAGTGAATTCCCAAAACTTAATTCAATACATTGAATTTTAATGATATGTACATTTTAAGGCAAACAAGTAAGATTTGATGTTGATAGGATATCTATATTCATCAGCTAAATATTACAGACTATGATTCATAAATGCATAAAACAGTCCTAAATTGTGTGATTCACAAATTATGTTGAATGTGTGATTCTTGGCATTAACACATTATTTCTTTGAAGATGAAATTGTTGCTCATACGCATTGTCTCATGGCACTACTCCTTAAATATTAGTAACTTACACCCTTAGCACCATAAAGAAGTCTCCTTCACATATTTTATGCACCACAATGCTCTATATAAACATTCGAGAATATAAATGCCAATTGGAAGTAGATAAACATCTATGTAATAAACTTTGGATTATTTATTAGGCCCCTTCAAATTCATGGTGTGGTGGGATTGGCTTGACTAGGTTGTTGGATTTAATCGATGCCTTAAAGACATATAAATGGAAAATGTATAGACTTAGGAAAAGTATGAAACCTATACTTTCGGAAGACGATGGTGATATGATTAGATTCCTCACAGGTGAATGGTGCATGGGTATGTGCAAGATCATCATGGAAAAAGCAAGCCCTGAAGTGGCGATAAAATTCAAAAAAATCAGAGTTAGACAACTTGGCATAAAAATATGAATAAGTTATCTATATTATTTCAAAAATATGCAAGAATAGAATCTATAGAAAATTGAATTTAGTTTCTAAAATACTAGGTTTATTTTTATTTATTTTAAATCTATTTGGTGAAATTTTGAAATTTCAATGCAGTGGTACATAAATTTCAAGGAAAAAATAAGAAGTAGGTGTCTATCTGACCACCCTAACCACAATAAAATGATAATATTTTTTAATAATATTTTAGATACGAGTAGAGGACTTATGTCCTGATGTGATGCATATTTTTTTATAAATTTTTTCCAAGTAAATAAATAATTATGAATTTTTTATTACAACATTTAAAAAATGTAGAAACTCGTATGTCTGACCACCTTAACATGGTAAAAACTTCATGAAATTCAATTTTATTTATTTTAATCCTATAGTATGTGAAACATAGAATGTGATGCATATTTCAGATTTAAGAAATGTGATATTATTTGAAAGTTATAGATGTTTTTCAATCAGCCTATCAATCAAGACTTTAATCTTAATTCAAATAGAAAATGAATAATAATTATTTATTAAATTCAAAGTAAAGCATAATTTATATTGGTGGAATGTTGAGAATCTCCTTTAAAAACCCATTTTGTTTCATCAATTTTGGGTAAAAAAAATTCATCAGCCACATGGGCCATCATATCACTTACATATCACCACTTTTTGGCTCATCATGATCCTACATATACCTGCACTGCCAAGATGTCAAAGCAACAAATCCCAATAGTTATAGAGAAATCCCATGGAACTCAGAGCCTAAATGTGATGGGGATGGTCACATTTATGTATTTCTATATCAAAACTCAATCTATGTGCACAACTGTAAGGCAAGATTATTAATGAATATAGCAAAAAGAGAAAACAAAAATGAGGATTGACTTTAGCTACCGACTCACACGATAAAGATTGGTGCACCTTAAATTTAATGTCTTTGATTAAGGAACATACATTCCAAATTGGGCCTCATGTAGATCCCTGTCACCACATATTATCTCCATAAATAGCCTTTAGTAAATGCCAATGCAAATGAAAACATGACCTCGAATGATAAATGAAAGCTAGAGGATGATGCCTAAGCTTAAATTCATCTACGAAGCTTTTGAAAAGAATTTTTGGGACAACCTGGTCTTCTATGTTTTCCCCATGCTCACGTCTTTTTGCAAGATTTTAATACTCATTTTTTAACTATTACTACCATAAAAATAATAATTTTTATTTTTGATTCTATGAGTACCTATCCTAGACAAAACTTCAATATTCATTAATGATTATAATTTGAAGCAAACAAGAATATTAATCTCAAGCTTAGAAAGTAGAATATTAATCAATAAATGTTTGTCGATTGATCTTTGCTTGATCTTAAATCATCACTACATAGACCTTTTAGACAACAAGAAAGGGTAGGCATTTAAATTTGGTTAGTTTTTGCAATAGAAGTTGCATTACATCGCCTTTTAATGCAATGGCAAAGAGGCTCTAAGCCAAGTATTGATCTAAAGCCAAAGAAAACCAAAACTTTCCTTTAATGGATCTGCAGTTTCACTAGATTACCATTGTTAGATATCATTTTTTAGTATTGATAGTAAACACAATTAAATGTCAAGTATTTCCTTCAATGAATCAAAACTCATAAGTACTAATACAAATGAAACAAAATTTATCTCTGTGAACATTGACATCGTGTAAAAGATGGAACATGAGTCAGATGTTGGAAATTGTAGCCCACCACAAAAACTAGATTTAGCTCAAATATTTCATAGATTTGTAGCAATTTGTTTTTTGACAATGATTTTGTATTAATTATACCATATAGAACCATGCTCATGCATACATCGATGTTCTATATCCATCAATGTTCTATATGCTAAAGTTTAGCAAAAAGAAAGCTATCCCAATTAGAAAGTGACAAAAAATACCAAAAACTTAAACCTAGAATATAGGAATCTGCCCTCCTTCTAGGACCATTTTTGTAGGTGTTAAAATCTGAAAAAGCTTAAACACATTAGCATGGTTATTCATTCAAATAAAAACAAACATAACATCTCTATGAAATACTCCAACATGCTTCATAATGCAAACAAAGTAATCAAAAGATCAAAATAAACTAATTGAAAGCATAAAAAAGCATGGTGCATACCTATCTCAGAGTGCAAGTGGTAAACCTTTTATGTGAAAAGGATGCCCTTTCCCACCTCCTTGACAATCTTAGATGATGATGATGCAAAATGCAAGATGATAGATGAAAATGAACTAAAAATGCCTATAGTGCAAATACTCAAATTGTGGATGATTTTGAAGTAGAAGTGCCATGAATTTATAGGTTGAAGGTTGGAAGATTGAAGGATTTGGATGAATATGGGACAAAATACCAACCAATGAGAGAATTCCACTTATCCACATGTGATTGGAGGAGGAATGAGCATATTTTGGAGAATGTGCAAGTAAATGTAATTAGGTGGATTTGAAATTTGAAAGATGGCTTTAAATGCATATGGTTGAGAGATTTTGGGGGGAGCTCTTTTTGGGCAAGAAAGTCAAACAAATGGAGTTAATGAGGGAATATTCCTTGGGAATATGCCTTGTGAGGGAAAATAGGGGTAGTTAGATAATTAATTAAAATGAATGTCATGTGCAAATTGTAAAAGCTAGAGAAAAGAGGATTAGTGTTAGGAGTTAATCAAGATTTAATTAACTTAGATGGAGGTTAGTTGATATAACACTTTATTTAGATTTTTTGGATTTATTGAAATCAAAATGAGAGGAATGTGAAAATTAGTAATTTAATTAAATAAATTTTGTTTTATTCAATTAAATGCAAAACACTACGAATTTAATTAAATAACTTTGATTTATTTAATTAAATGAGGAATATTAGAAATTTAATTAAAAAATTTTGATTTATTTAATTAAATGAAGAACATTAGATGCATGATGTCAATTTGCATGTCCACAATATATATCTATGTATTTATATTATTTGCTTCATATTTACGATGTTCGTTCTTTATTTCAAATATATATATATGTGTGTGTGTGTGTGTGTGTATATGTATATGTATATATATATTCATGTGTAAATTTTTTGTTTGGGAGAGCTTATAAGTTCTATATGCTATCATTTAAATTAATTAAGGAATTTTAATTTCATCTCGATAATCCATATATATAAACTAAAAGGAATATATTTTCTCTTAATTTCCACATGATGAAATCTCTTATCCTTTCTAATCATTCTTTACAATACATACTTTTATTTTCTTCAAAAAACAAAGTTTGAGTAGACAATTTACTCTAGAAGTCATTCATTTTCAATCACTAAAATAGTTCAAGTTGTGAAATTATGTTCTTCTATATATGAAAAATACTTCAAATGCAATTCATCATGCCATTTGTGTTGTGTGTAGCTAGATTCCAACTGGCTTACCATTCGATCTGGCTAAACAATCATACTTCAATTATGTACTCATCTTCAACTTGTCACCCTACAACTGCACACACTTGCACATGCAAATTTATCAGTAACATTCAATTCTTGATAACATATAACATAATTTCCAAAAGTTCACATAGTCAACATCAATCAACTTCTTTCATCCAATTTTCAAAAATTCAAAAATTTCCATTTAATATATATTGAATTTTTTTAATAATTCAATTTTTTATATTATTATAAATATGCAATAAAATTGGTTTATGACATCTTTCCCCTCTTGGAAGAGACGTTGTCTTGATGCCTATTAAATTGAAAAGGAAAGAAAATCATGTCAAATTGGAGTAAACATATCTATTTGAACATCACATCAAATTATACATGTCTATTTCAACATCACAACAAATTATACATTTCTATCTTAACATCACAATAAATTAGACATGTCTATTTCAACATCTCAACAAAATTATATATGTCTATCTCAACATCTCAACAAATTATATATGTCTATTTCAACATCACAATGAATTATACATGTCTATTTCAACATCTTAGCAAACTTATATATGTCTATTTTGAAACATCATAAAAAAATTATATATGTCCATTTCAACATCTCATGAAATTATATATGTCCATTTCAACATCACATCAAATTATAAAATGAAATATCATAGTGTCTCAATCCAAAATTTTCAAGCAAAATTATTGGTGTCTCTTTCTCAAGAAAGTAAATGCCGAAAGGAGCGTTCTATATATTTTGCATCCTCCCAAGTAGCACCATCCTATGAATATTGGTCTCATTGGACCTTAAACTGAGCAATATCTTTTCCCGCAACTTAAATTTGAGTCTATCCAAGCTTCTAATGGGATCCACTAGCACCACTCCTAGATCTTATACCTGCAAGGATTTATAATCAAGTACATGAGTCACATCAAGTTGATATTTCTTAAGAAAGGAAACATGAAATACATTATGAAGTTGAGATAGAGTAGCTGGTAGAGCTAGTCTATAAGAAAATAGTTTAATCACTTCCAAGACTTCAAACAGTCCCACATATCTTGGAGCCAACTTAGAAGACTTTCAAAAAGCCATAGCACTTTTATGAGGTTAACTCTTAAGAAAACTTTATCCCCAGTTACAAACTATCTAAGAGTTTGATTATTTTTAGCATCACTCTTTTGTCGATTTTCCACCTCTTTCAATCTTCTCTTGATGAAACTCATTTGTTTTCGCATTTCCTTAAGCATTTTAGGTCCTACTATGATCTTGTCCTCCAATTTAACTCAAATGATGGGGGTATGCCACTTTCACCCATACAGAGCTTCAAATGGTGTGATGCCTAACGATGTGTGATGAGAGTTGTTGTAAGGAAACTCTACCAAAGGAAAATATTCTTCCCACCTATACTGTTGGTCCGTGCAAAACATTCGAAGGAGGCATTTGACTACCTGATTCACCCTCTCTATATTCCTATCAATCTGAGGATGATAAGCCCCAAGCTAAAATTTAGTTTGGTCCCCAATTTCGCATACAATTTTGTCCAAAACCTTAAGGTCATCCATGTGTCCCTATTAGAAATGATAGTCTTTGGCACTCCATGCAAGTGGAATATCTCCTAGATAAATTTCTTAGCGAGGGTCAATGATCCATCCTTAAGGTTTCCTAAAATGAAGTGTGCAACCTTAGTCATCTTATCAATCATGACCAAGTTAACATAATTTTTGTTATTTGTCAATGGTAAAACTTGCACAAAATCCATACTGATCACTTGCCATTTATACTCAAGTATTTCATGAGGATAGATTAACCTAGTTGAATGTGCATGCTTAGCATTGACTCGTTGGAACTCTAAGCATGTGGCTATGTAATCTGCTATATCCTTCTTGAGTTAAGGCCAAAAATATAGAGTCTTCAACTCTGCAATCATCTTGGATACTCTAAGGTGTCCTGAATAAGCTGCATTGTGAACCTCTTCCAAAACGGTCTTTCTCATCTCTCCAAAGTCAAGAATATACATTCTTCTCTCATATCTTAAAATACCATCTAGTTCGATCTCATATCCATCAAACCGATGATCTGATAGATTTACTGATAGTTTTCTCTTCACTCTCTCATAGTGCTCATCCGCTGGCAGATTTTGAATCACTTGCTATCTCAAGTTAGACCTTATTGAGATCATGGCTCCCAAATGTCTTCATCTACTAAGAGCATAAATCACTCTATTCTCTTTTCCCTTTATATATTAAATTCCAAAGTCATATTCGCTAAGGAATTCCAACCACATTCTTCGTTATACATTAAGGTTTGGCTAGGTAAATATGTATCTCAATCCTAAGTTGATTGTATTGAGTTCAAATGGCTCTCCTAAAAGATAATGCCTCTACATTTGTAAGGCATGAGCTATGGCCTCCAATTCTAGATCATGAGTTGCAGAGTTCACTTCATAATACTTGAGCTTCCTATATTCATATGCTACTACTTGTCTACCTTACATTAATACTTCTCTCAATTCCTCTCCTGAAGCATCTATGATTATTGTGAATCTCCCATTAGGATCGGGGATGGTTAGCACCAGTGTTGTCCTGAGCCTCCCCTTTAGGATTTGGAATGCCTACTCGCATTTCTTGACCTAGATTCAAACTATTTTCCCTTCCTTTGGAGTGAGGTAATAGGAGATGCAATATGGGTGAACCCTTGCACAAACTTCCTATGAGGCCCATGAAGCTACAGACTTCTGACATATTATGAGACATTGGCCATTCCATGATCGCCTTGATATTCCCAAGGTCTACGGAGACTTCTTTAGCTGAAATGATATGGCCTAGGTAGTGCACTCTATCCTGATAGAGTGAACATTTGGATAACTTCCCAAAGATTCTGTCAATCGCTGGAAAACTATCCTCAAATGTCTATCACGCTCTTCAACAATCTCTGAGTAGATTATAATGTTTTCAATGAAGATCAGAACAAAGTCATCTAAGTAGTCTCTGAAAACACTATTCATGAGGTTCATGAAGGTTGTTGGTGCATTAGTTAAACCAAAAGGTACCACTATGAACTCATAATATCCATATTGAGTTCTAAATTTAGTCTTGAGAATATCTTCTTCCTTAATTCTCAATTGATGGTACCCTGACCTGAGATCAATTTTGGAGAACACCATTGCTTCCTTCATTTGGTAAAAGAGTTCATCAATCCTTGAGAGTGGACACCAATTATTTATGGTCAACTTGTTCAACATCCAATAATCTATACACAGATGCAAAGTTCCATCCTTCTTTTTCACAAAAATAACCGGTGCTCCCCAAGGAGATAGACTAGGTTTTATAAGTCCTTCATCTAGAAATTTCATTAATTGAGCCTTCAACACATATAGTTTTATTGATGTCATCTGATAAGGTTCCTTGGATTGAGGCTTAACTCCTAGAAATAGGTCGATAGAAAAATTGAATTCCCGCTTTGGAGGAAACTCCATAAGTTCATCAGGGAATATGTCTTGGAACTCCTTGAGAATAAGATAGTCATCTAAATATGGTTCCTTACTACATCAGGACATTACTGACATGAACTACATAAATTGCACACCCCTTTCGATGAGCCTTCTTGAGTTGCATCAAAAAATATATCTAAGCTGTAAGGGTCTCTACATTCTACAAACCTCATAGTGTTTTATTAAATATTTTTTCCTTAATCAAGTTTTGAAGTGAAACGAATTACAACTCAGACATAGATGGACTATATACAACATAAAAAAATTTGTATGTATTGAAATTCAGTTTTATTTGTTTTAATTGATCAAGGACATCAATACACAATGTGAACATATATATATATATATATATTATAATCTTCTTTTTTTCCACATGTGTGGAACAAAGAGCTTGGTTTTCGATGAAAAACCTACATTCAGAAGAAATAAAAAATAAATAAGGACTACATACTTACAAAAAATAAATTTTAAATGAATTCATTTTATCCCCCAAAAGGTAAATCAAAAGTGGTTTTTTATCAGCATTTTGATAGGTGTAAAGGAGACTCTATTATATGTATGGTTTAAAACTAGCAGGGTTCTATCCAAGGGGGCTTGGTCTAAGGTGGTTTGATAAAAACCTCTTTAATTGGAATCCTTTAAATGGAACTTTTCAAGGCTTAAATCATCATATTTTCTAAAAATGTTTGATTTCAACAAAAATCGGGATCTCCTAGAAAGTTTAAACCACTATTATGGCAGGACTGCTAGACAGTTGACCACCTTATCCTCAAAGTTCACTATAGCCTTATGCTCAATTAACCAAATTCTTCCAAAAATTACATCATATTAGTCTGAAGGTGTACATACATGTTGACCTAAGTTTGAAAGGTTGGAAGATCTAACTCACTGCAAAAGAGACAAGTATCTATCCCCTACTCTGCTTGATTACCATACTAGATTGTCCATGAAATTTTCATGTATCTAGGTCTAATGGGTATGTTGCATATTATTCTAGGATATATGAAACATTCACTATCTCTAGTATCAATTAATATAGAGATAGATTGGACATAAATCTTACCTGTTAGTTGAATTGGTGAAGCCTGATACTCTGTCTGCCTATTGTCCACTGCAAAGTGGATCTGGTGATGTTGAGTCTGCTGATAGCTTCCTTCCTTTTGTAACTTTGACCGTTGAGGAAAATTTGAGGCATAATGATCACCTCCACAAGTATAACATCCATCACGAGGCCTTTTGCGACCTACTAGCTTGTCCTCTTTAAATCCCTTCTACTTATGGTCATATTTACCATTGCCTTTGTTTTCTTTCTTGTTACATCATTTTGAATTCTTTTCATCAAAAAGAGGACATTCCTCTAGGTCCTCATTTAAGTTTGCATCAAACTTTACAGAAGAGGATGGTTGAGCATGTATGATCTCCTTTTCCTCTTTAGTCAACAAGGGTGCATTGGGTCCATACCCTAGAGGCTAGTCCTAAATTGCAGAAATATTTTTGATCTTAGGTATTTTCTTCTCCTCAATCTTCAAGCCTCTCTCTAGCTTGATTCAACTAAGAGCCTAAGCTAGAGTTTCATCATCGGTAATTTCTAATTGAACCTCCATCTTGGTGTTTTCTTCCTTGTGTCATTCTTACGTGAGGTTCTAATAGCTTTCCCTTTCCTTCATCTTTCCTTTGACCTTTCCATTCTTGCATTCAATCTAGGTTCAGTCAATTCTCTGGACAACCAAATTTTGGATCAAGGTTCAACTACCCCTAGTCAACTTTGGTAGAGTCAAAAGGCCTAGAGTTGAACCCTAAGCTCTGATACCTAATGTAATAACCCATTCTAAATTATTACTTAATTATTCTTATTGTATTTGACACATGAATATATTTCAAATTAAAAAGACATAACTAGTGGATAAAGTCAATCATAGCTACACATGTCCATTTAAAATGAGTCAGTGACTCATATATTCACTTTAAAAGTCAAATTACAATATGAAGCTTGACTTGACTCCTAAGGCCACAAAGTCATTACATTGTACACTTTACATTAAATACATGAATGTATTACATCAAGTTATATCCTAGACTAAAACTAGTCTTGTGAACAACTAGCATTCTTCCTTGATGCTCACCTCAACTAGTAGATGAGAACATGGTTAAAGTTCTTTACCACCAAACCAAAAAGCTTACACTTCCCTAGAATTATTTTGACTTGAAGAATGCTTGAACCTACATAGAAAGTTGAGGAAGAGAACAATCTACAAGGTGGAATCTGGTGCATGCACATACATCAACATGCAATTTCTATGTACAAGTTAGAAAAGAAAATGCAAGATCTATGCTAAGAATGGTAGAGAGTGATATCACAGAGTTCATATATATAAAATGAACTATATTTCTTTTCCAAGCATAATAAATGTGTTGCAACAACAACAATGAATAGGTTCTAATAAAGCAAACCTATACTCTCTAAACTCTATTTCGACACCTGTCTCAGAAGGTAACTTTCTACATATACAACATCTAATAATAGCTATATACCCTCTAGCATCATCTACCTTGAGGTGCTCTAGTCCACTAAGGTATCATTGTTTTGTTCAAGTAAATTAGAATATTCTTTGACACATGTCTTCGAAAGAAGTATGAGATTACTAATTTACTCTCTAAGTAGAAATCAAATTTATGATTCAGTGGAGTAATTCCAAAAATAAATCATGTCATTCTTATGACTATTATATACTTTTCATCATAAGAATTTTCCATTTAAAAATGAACTAAGAACAAAAGAACATATGTCACAGGTATGTGTATGTACCTAGATGAAGTCTATGTGCATACACATATATGTGCCTACTTAAGTTTTTTTATTTGTGCATACATTCTAAAATAATCATTAATTCAGATTCCAATCATTAAATAATATTCTATTTCATGTTTATTTTGTCAAAAATAAAGAATTTGAACAAGTCTATATTAACAGTTTCAGACATGTTGTTTCTTTTACATTCTCACAAAGCTATGATACTCTAACATTGTTGTTTACATATGAACATTCATCGTTTAAACATAACCAACATTGTTTCCTACTAAACAGTTATAAGATAAGTTGTTTCTTAAAGAACGTTAATTTTTTACAATTATTCAATGTTGTTCTAGCTAAAAAGTTTAATGTGCAAGGCTGTTTTCAGCTACAAAGCTAACTTAACAATGAAATAGTGTAGTTTGTGACAAATTATTCACTATTTACATCATGAAAAATAGCCCTGTTTCCTACATGAAAAATAAAATGCCTAATATTCAGATCTTGAACACTTTCATTGCTGAAATTCAATGTGCAACTTAATAATATAAAGAATCTAAGTTGGACATGCTTGTTGATATAAAAATTTAGGAAATATTTTGGTCAAGAGATAGGCATAGAAGTCTTAGCTTCTAAGTAGAACTCATGCCTATTTGGTCTACAAAAAAAAAATCATTGGTTGCTCTGAAATTGGTCATTCTTATAGGTCGGGTGCTTTCTTCCATAGCAACAAGAGTTATATTTGAAAATTCCCAGATGGGCTTGTTGGTTTATACCACATGCTTATAGTTATATTTAACATGCAAACTTAGGTCTGTATCATATACATATTTAGGAATTAGTCTATCAATCTTTTAGATCAACCCAAGTAAGGCTTGTTGATTCTCAAACTTAGATAATTCCATTTTGCCTATCGAAAGAGGTCGACTTCACTTGAAAAAAACAATACCCATATGTATGTAAAGTTCTAAAAGCATCTGTTAAAGCACCTTTATCATTACTAGCCCATCTGATAATGAGCATTAGTAATTATAAAAAATGAAATACTGGGAATCATGCCCCTCCCACATGATCGTTAGTTGATCCTTTTCAAGGATAATCTATGTTAAATAATAGATTCAATTAGAATAAATTTTGGTAGCCATTATAAGGCTAGCACCATCGAGCAAATTAAAGATGAAGGCTAAGCTATTTAAGGCTCTCGAACCTCACCCTAGCTCTACAAATAGCCGCAAAGGCTTTAGAATTTAATGGTTTCCATATGAAGTAGGTCATAGGCAATGTGACCCCCACAAGGTGGTTGACAATACTCATGCATTCAGCTCAAGGCTGATTCAAAAATAGACAACGAATCACATTTTTACTGTGCTATGAAAACATTTAGAAAAATGAAGGAATACCTCTAGCATGTTTCAATAATGACACCCTTCCACATGTTCTCGCACTCCTCTTACAAGAAAGACTCCCATAACCTCTCATCTTCCACAAAATTTCCCCATGTCCTACAAATAACAACAACCTTAGCTAAACCCCTTGACCACAACTAGTGCAATATCATATAAAACACATCCGATCTCAAATTTTCTATGGGAGAGAGTGGTTTGATGTTTGTATCCTCGTTGTTCTGTGACAAAGAACTTCGCTGTAGAGAATTCAAAATCCTGTGTAGCAACATGGCAAGTGGAAATTCTTTCAAAGACAAAACTAAAATTGCATTTTCAAATTAACAAAGGATTATTGCACTTTTGTGATCTCCCCAAGTATCACTTAAGGGGGTGTTAGAGTGAATAATTTATCTATTCGCTATATTTAAGTGTACTTAGGTCAATGAGGCTAGACAACATCTTATCTAATTGAATGTGCAACATTTAGGCCTCTAGAAGTTACCAAGTTATTTGGTAAACCTCATGTACATTCCTTTTGAGGTTGGAAAAATTTCCATCTCACCTTAAAGGTCACTCAATACTTGGCATCATGTTTGATGACTTAGTCGAATAAGTTGTTGGTTTGAACATTCCTAGTGATCCATAGCTTGACACCTTATGGCACTTGTCTACTCATTTGTGCTGCATAATGGGGCATTGTCAATTCACGTGATTGGTGGATTACCTCTTCCTTTCCTATATGTGCAAGGCTTCCTCAATTGTTCATTTGGGTCAACTAAATACAATATTTGACATTCTTCATTATGCTTGTCTTTTATCTAAGACGTAGAATCTATCTATTTCTACAAAGGCAACTCTACTTAATGATAAGGATTTATAAAGAAATTATTTCCCTAGAAATTAAATTCAAATAGTGACATTGAATTTTCTTTTCTTGGCAAGTTAAAATCATGAATGCAAGGAGAAAAAAACACCCTTTTTCAGTTTTTGGATAACATTGAATCTAATTGATTCGATGATAGAGCAATATGGTATTAAATTTGTTTAAAATCATGCATCTCAAGGGGATCACTTTTAAAATTTGTCTTATAATGTATAAAATAAGAA
Organism: Sequoiadendron giganteum; assembly: GCA_007115665.2. Taxonomy (NCBI): domain Eukaryota; kingdom Viridiplantae; phylum Streptophyta; class Pinopsida; order Cupressales; family Cupressaceae; genus Sequoiadendron; species Sequoiadendron giganteum. The sequence continues at coordinate 463,365,456 of CM021100.1, forward strand.
AAAGGACTTAAAAAGGACTTACACACACACACACATTAATGGAAACCTTACTTCATGTAAGACCTTAGGAATAAAATTCAATGGTATATTGATCATTGGTGTCATCCCTTGAAGATAAAAAATATTTATAATCAACTTCAAGAGTTGAATTATGGAGAATGAAAGCAATTAAAACTGAAAGTTCTATAATAGGGTGGCAAAAACTAATAAAAACTATAATTAATGGAGAACTATAAACATTATTGTTGAATCTAAGGAGAGTTGTGCACAAATAGAAATTGAAGATCTCAAAGAAAATAATATACAAATCACATCAAGAATTAATGATATCACATTAATATAGTAAAAATATAGGGGAGAGGGGTCAATAGTTGGGAGGTGTAATTGTTGGTATACTACTTTTGGTTATAATATTTAGTGTTGTGACATATTTATACTATAAATTGTAAATAATTAGTCCACATGTAAATTAAATATAACTGAATATTTGCCAAGATAAACTAATGCTTGAACACATGAGAACCTATTAATGTTATATAAAAATAAATAAATATATGCATTAACAAGTGAAATAAGTACATTTTTTATTTTATAGAAAATAACATAACTAACAACTATAAGTGTCTCATTTATAAAATAAGGTGCTCATTTAAAGAGGTATTGTTGTCATAGTAAAAAATATTATTCTTATGTGTACAACTTTTTGGATAACAATGTGTATGCATTTAAGTACTTCATATTAGTATTTTTTTGCTATCACAAATACAAAAGGTGTCAACAATAAAAACCTCGTATTTTCCTATGAAATGTGAAAGATTTGTCAAAAAAATTATGAGCATTAAAGTTGAATACAAATTATATTTTAAATAATAATGTGTTTTTTTTATATAGCAACAAATATTTTTTTTATTTTCAACTATTAGTCCATTTTTATTGGATATTAAGATTAGGGATAACAAGATTTATGGTTATCAAAAGGTATTATGATCATTTAGGTTGTATACAAGTTATACTTGAAATATGAATATGATATTGTTCTAACAATAAATGATATTTTTTCAACTACTACAGATATCATGATTAGTTTTGGTTGAACCTTTTAAAAGTTAATGTTTGGATTCTTCTCATGATAAATGATGTTGCAAGTTACATGATGTTGCAAGTTACATGATGACTCATGCCTCCAAACCCTAGTTGTAGATAGAAAAGAGGTTAGTTCATATTTCCAAAAAAATTGAAGGTCCAATGATATTCTATGCAATCACAACATGCTCTAAATTAACCCTAACAACTACTAATCCCTCTCTACTACACCTTAAAATATAAGCTATTGATTGACTTTTTTTTCTATTTTATAACAACCCACTAAAACATTATATCGTCATTTTTAATAGATGTCCAAATAAATCAATTAAAACATTTAAAATTATTTAAAAGTTAAAAGATGAAAAATTAACCCGCAACGCTTATTAAATCTTCTAGACTAAAACTTGTATACATATCTATTAATTAATAATGACTTTGATTACCAACAATTAACTGAAAGTTACAATGCATTTAACAAGAGTTACTGGTTACATGTTCATAGCCAAAGAAGATGCTACACCAGGTTCGTTGGCATTGTTTTTACGAAAAGAAGATGCTTGACCAGGGGGCAATCTGACTTCAAGAGTCCCTTCAAGCATCTGTACCACATTTTTCATTGATGGTCTCAGATTGGGATCTTCTTCAAGGCACCAAAGCCCCTCCAGTACCATTCTTTCCAATTGCGTTGCCTCAATACCTCTGCAATCTTGATGCTCCACCAACTCCAAAGCTATACACGTCAACTTTAACCTTAACTGCCATATTCTTCTGCCACTCAGGAGTAATGTTAAGTTCGGAGGTCAAATGTGCTGTACATTAGTTCAAAATATTATTTATTGAAGAAAAACTTCAATACAAAACAGCAGGCAGTTTATGGAGAAAGTCACAATGCCACGAGCAAGACTAATTTTATTTATAAACTTTATTTTTCCTATACTTCATAATTATATAGCCATTTTATTAGGGACCTGGTGTAAGGAAAGAGATATCCAAATGCTGGGAAAGAAGAGACAAAATATTGCTTGTGGAGTCGTGTAAGAATACTTCAAATGATTTTACCCTGTAAGTTTGAATTTCAATCCAAAACAATGACGTGAATTGAGAAATGGTGTTCGTGTGGTATTGTAAGACTAATTTAAATGGATTTTATTTTACAGAATTTCCAGGCGCATGCGCAAGAATGGTATGGACACCATATAGTAGAGTAGGGGGCTAGAAAAACTGAATTATATCAATTTTATAGTCGATCTATACATACTTGGGGCTTTTAGGCATGTTTACACGGGTCAAATGAAACAAGAAAACTTTATTTAAAACTATGTTTAACATATAGTCAATATACGTTTAGCCTTCGAAACTGGCTGACATTTAAAAATTAGTTTAATATATAGTCAATATACGTTTATTGGAGTTGGCTTGAGCTGTACTATTGAACAAGATCCCTTGAAAAAAAAAGCTCCTAAATATCAGTTCAAAAACATTACAAAAGATATTAAAAATAACAATACAAAATAGTGACAACTCATCGAAAATGTCAAACTGCCACGACCAAGACTAATTTTATTCATACTTTATGCTACCAATATTTTAAAACTATATAAATTTATTTTATACAGAGAATAGCCATTTGACTACGAAACCAGCGGTAAAAGTCATCGAAATGGTGAGGAAAGAGTGAGAAAATGGTGTTTGTGGAGCGGTGTAAGACTAATTCAAATGATTACCAGACGTGTTTGGATTTCAACATAAAATAATTACATGCATTGAGAAATGGTGTTGGTGTAGCATTCTAAGATTAATCAAATGATTTTTCAGGCTTTCCTGCATACTTTGACTCTATTTAAAAATGATAGGTATTATTTTTCATTATTTATTTTTTTATTATTAATAGAAATATTTTAAATATATTTATTTTAAAAAGTCAAGAGTTATTTTATTTTATGTTAGAATTATTTTATTTATTAGTATGTATATCTTAAATAAATTTATTTGAAAAAGTCAAGAAATATTAATTTGAAGCTATTTTATTAATACACTCACATTATTACACTCTACTCTAAAATTTCTCGACATTAATTAGACATAAATTTTATTATATCTATATTGTTTACTTTATTTTTATAATAAAATTGGGACACATATTGAAAGAAAGCTTAGTGTCAACTTGTGAATGGATTCTAACTAGCTTATTGTCTTGCATATTAAATCTATGCAATATAGAGTTTACATATACTTTGTGACAACCAAATATTTATGCTACCTCGACCTCTTTCAATTTCCTTTCGCAATATGCACCTTTCTACCCCTAGATCTTTCATCTTGAATACACTTGAAAGTCGATCTTTCACCTCACTAATCATACCCTTGATGTTATTGAAAAACATGTCATCCATGTACAAAGAAACCCTCAATGACTAATCATCAATACATATAATATAAACATAGTAATCTTCTTTCCTTCTCACAAAACTCAATTTCAACGTAAAAGAATTAAAATTTTGATACGAAATTTGGGGTGATTGTTTCAAACAATAAAGAGAATACATCAACCTACAAACAAAGTGTTCTTTCCCTTTCTCCTCAAAACATTTATGCTATTGCTTATAAATTTTCTCTTTCAAATCCCCATGCAAAAATTATAGAACCTTAACGTCTATTTGCTCAATTTCAAAATCATAAGTAGCAACTATGGAAAAAAATATAGTAAAAGATAATTTATAAATAAGAGAGAAAAGTCCACTGAAATTAGTTCCCTCTCTCTAGGAGTAGCCCTCGGCTATCAATCTATCTCTATACTTTTCTAATGAATCATCTACTCCTAATTTGTTTTTGTACACTCACTTACATCCAATGACATCATCTCCTTTGAGAAAATGAACAAGGTTTCAAGTATCACAAGAGTCTAAAGCAATCATTTCCTCTACAAAACTTCTTGCCAAAACTCACTACCATATGCAAGAAACAATTTCCTTATAAGATATAGATTCATTGTTAGTACATAATAAATATAATACGAAATAAAAATTTGGTGGGCTATACCTATTAACTATATATTATATTTTGAAGGTTGAAGATGGTGGGGTTTTTGGTATTCCCACGCATGGAGGTGCGACCTGCATGAGGGTCATATCCTTTGTGCATGTTAATTTTTTCATGTGATCTAGTTTTCTGGCTACATATTCTGGTGGGGTGGGGTGTGTATGTGTTTGGGGGTGTAGTTTTTTTCTGCGTGCTTATTCTCTTGTGTTGGTGTGTGGTGTTGTTGCAGGAGTGGAGAGGTGGTCTTCATGTGGGTAGGCTAAAATGTGGTGACGGTAATCATTCTAGCTGCAGTGTGTGGGTTATGCTTTGTTTGGGTCTATTAGTAACTGGGTGGGGTGCGCCCTTGGTGACAAGGTTTGTTCCCCCTCTCTCTCATGGCTCGTGGGCTTGCATGCCTGTCTTGGGTGCTGCTCGGTTTAATGGCAAGTGGGGATACCTTCGGGGCTAACCCTACAATGGACTTTCACTCTACAATTGGTGCAAAATCTCCTTCACATGCTTCGAAGGTGTTTTAAAACAATTTGTTTACTTTTGATTTGAGGATTGGCAGATTGGGCCTATCTGGGGCCTCTCACATTTTGAAACTCAGTGGGTGTCTCAAGTAGTGCAAGGAAAGACCAAAGCTAGTTATCCAATCGGAACTGATTGTTGATGATGTTTAATATTATTTGATTTTTGTGCAAATTTTTGGGGATGTGAGTTTCTCTATAGTTTCTAGAATCTTGGGATCATCGGACTTGGATGTTGGAGGGTGAGATGGATATTATGTTATTGGTGAATATCTACTTTATGGTGACTTTTAATTGCATAGATGATCGCAACAAAGTCTTTGAAGGTGGACTCTATTTTCATAATCAGATTGGGATACTTATTAAACCTTGGCATGCGGGTTTTGATTCTTCATAGGAGCTTCTGAATCAAGTTCTAGTGTGGGTTCGGCTCCCTCGGTTTCCAGTTGAGTGTTGGCGGGATGATATCTTGCATATGACGGCTTCTTTATTGGGAAAACCAGTTGGTTCCTCTCAACAAACTTAGGTTAGAAAGGTGATGACTTTTCACGTATTTGTGTTGAAATGGATTTAAGTAACCATTTGCTAGATTTTGTGGATATGTGTGTGGGTTCATATTCATGGGTGCAACAGCTGGACTATGAGGCATTACCCTTTCAATTTCGTCTATGTCATGAATATGGTCATTTGCAGAGAACATGCCCATGGTCTAAGCCTATTGAGTCTCAATCTTCTCAACCTCCTCACAACCCCCTAGGGTTGACAAAGGAAAGGAACCTATTCCTGGTGATGGGGTTGGTGCAGATGGTTATGATCCAGTTAAGACTCGTTATAAGAACTGGGGTCAAAAGAGGACCTTGAAGGAGAGACGGGATGATGATACCTTTAATAGATTCGAGGTTCTGGATGATCTCAGCTAGTAGGAGGTGAATCTGGGTTTGCTGAGTATGGATTAGGATACTATGGTAGCAATTCAAGATTGGCTTATTTTAGGTTTCACTCAAACTTCATAGGATGTTGGGGTTTTGTAAAAGGACACTGATCTTAACCTGGAGGATCAGGAGAGGTTGGTTCCTAGTATTGAAGTGAAGATGGGTGTTGGGGAGGTGTCTACTCTGATGATGAAAGGGGGTCTTGAAGTGGTAAAGGGCGACAAGCCTTCTCCATAGTTGGGCCTTCTTCATAAATATTTAAAAAAAGGGTTGGTGGAGAAGACACTCAAAGTTGGAAGAAAGAAGGATTTAGAGAAGATTAAAATGATGAGGGAGAATTTGGTGGAGTCAGGGTTAGTAAAGACTCTGGATTCTCATTTCTTGAGCCCTTTGAATGATTGTTCTCTCCTAAAATGTAAGGGGCTTGAACAATGGCCCTCAACAAAAAGTTGTTCATGATTTTGGTGAGAAGTCAGTCTCCTAATGTTGTTTTTTTACAAGAAACTAAGTTATCTATTTAGAGCATGATTGGTTTGTTGACTAAGTTGTGAGGGAGGGGTGAATGCCAACATATTGGTGCTTAGGGGTTTGTTGGGGGTGTTTCCTTCTTGTCGAACCCTTTGAAGATTCACCCTCTCTAGAGGATGTCCACTAAGTCTTCTATCTCTGTGGTTGTCTCTAGCCTTGAAACAAGGGAATCTATCCTGTTTTCAAATATTTATGCACCTACTGATTTTTTAGGTAAGAAGATCTCGTGGTCTAACATCAATTTTATCCGTAGCTTGGCTCCTTATATCCTTGGATTAGGGCTAGTGATTTCAATGCCATTTTTGAGTTGGCTGAGAAGAAAGGTAGTACTATGAGGCTTTGGCCTTTAGCTTTCTTGCTTCATGACAACATCATGGCTTTGAACCTTGTTGATATTAAGCCCAGTAATGGTAATTTTACTTGGAGAAATAGGTGGATAGGAGATGATTGCATTGCAAAGAAACTTGTTCAGTTCTTAGTCTCTTTTTTTTGGGTAGGTGGTTTGTGGTCTCTTGGTTTTGAGATTTTAGACTGGCAGAGTTCACATCACTAGCCTATTAAGTTATATGTTTCTTCTACTCGTGTTGCTCAATCTCCTTCCTTTAAGTTTCATCTTATGTGGTTGCAATATCCCTCTTTATATGAGTATGTTGTTGATTGGTGGAGGATGGGTAGACCTGCTTTTGGCACTGCTATGTATATTTTTTTCCAAATTGTTGCAATTTGTTAAATATCAGCTTAAAAGATGGAATCAACAGTGTTTTCAAAATATTTTTCATGCCAAAACTATTGCTCAGGATGAGTTGGATAGCATTACAAGAGAAATTCAGGAGGTTGCTATGTTTGAGGTCTTGCTCTATGAGGAGGCTAGGGCCTTGAAAACTCTCGAAGAATGTGAGTTGTGAGAGGAAATTTATTGGAAGAAAAAAGCTCGAGTTGATTGGCTTCAGGAAGGAGATAAAAAAAAATGCCTTTTTATTCAATTTGTTTAAAGCCAAGAGGAATGCAAACTCTATTCCAATTCTTGTGAATGATAGGGGTGAGCATCTCTCTTCCTTACAGGACATCTCTCAAGAGGATGTGCAGTAATTTGCTTCTTTGTTTAGAGAGGATTTTCAAGATGGATATGTTGAGGAAATTTGGGTTCTATCTTGTATCCCTCCATTGGTGACTAGGGAAATGAATGAGCATCTTATGGGCAATGTTTCACTTGAAGAGTTGGAGGATAATTTTTTTCAAATGAAGATGGGGAAAGCTTAAGGCCCTGATGGTTTTTTGATCAATTTTTTTCAAGATTTTTGGGATATTATTAAGCTGGATTTATTGGAGGTGGTCCATGAATCTCGGAGGAATCGACAGATGCTTCATGCTTTGAACTCCACTTTCCTTGCTCTCACCCCAAGTGTGAAGGGGCTGATATGTTAAGTCAATTACATCCTATTTCTCTTTGTAATGTGATTTATAAAATAATTTCCAAATTGATTGCTTAAAGGTTGAAAAAATGTCTTAAGTGGCTTATCTCTGAGGAGTAGAGTGGTTTTATGGTGGATTGGAAAATTCTAGATGGGGTGATTATTGCTACTAAAACCATTCACTCCATGGTAACTTCTAAAGATAAAGTTGTGTTCATCAAGTTGGATATGGAAAAGGCCTATGATAGAGTTTGGTAGTCCTTTGTGTGTAAAACTCTTGTCGCCTTTGGTTTTGCTGAGGAGTAGATCCATTGGGTTATGTGTTGTGTTACATTTACCTCCTTCTTGGTGCTGATAAATGGGGAACATATTGAGAATTTTGGAGCTTCTAGAGGTCTTCAAGAGGGGGATCGTCTTTCTCCTTATCTATTTATTCTTTTTGTTGAAGAGTAATGTAGAGCTAGGTGTCATTCATGGGTGGTGGTGGGGGAATGACTTGCCTCCTCAATCTCATCTAAAATTTGTGGATGATACTTCCTTGATGGGTATGGCTAAGTTTAGGGAAGTAATAAATTTGCACAAGGCTTTGGATGTTTATCTTGCTACTTCTGGTCAATTGATTAATGAAGATAAATCCTCCATATTCTTCTTCAATATGATGAGGCCTATTCGGCAGATGATTTCTCATATCTTGAGATTTTAGACTATGTCTCTTCCTTTGACGTATCTTGGCATTCCTATCTCTTATGGCTGTCTTCCTAAAGATTCTTGGCAGTATATTATTGACAAGTTTCCTATAAAGGTTAATCACTGGAATCATAGGTGGTTGTCCTTTGCCGGGCATATTTAGTTGCTTAAATTAGTTGTACGAGATCTTCCTATTTGTAGATGTATGATCCAGGTGGCCCCAGTGGGGTTTGTAAAGGAATTGGATTCTTTAGCGAGACATTTCTTATAGGCGGGCAACTTGTCTTCCTCTAATTGGAGCCCTATCCGGTGGGATATTGTGTGCAGTCTGAAGTAGTTTGGTGGTCTTGATTTAAGGTAGTCGACTTTGTCTGAGGTGGCTCTAGATGCAAAACTATATTAGAGGTGGTGCATGGAGCAAGATCATATTGTATACACTCAAATTTGGTCTGGAGAATTAATTAAATACAAATCATATATTTAATAATATTTAATTCTTCTACTTATAAATAGATTGAAAATTTATTTATATAGTTCACTTTTCTCTAATTCTTTCTATCCTAGATCATTTTCTTCATATCTTAATTAAATGAAAAAATTTAATTAGTTTATTTTATTTAATTAACCTCCTCTCACTAAATTTGAATTTAAGCACATGTCCACTAACTTCTTCCCACCTTCCACCTCATCATGTGTCTCAAGAATTAAATATTTCTAATATTTAATTTGACATTTATCATCAACAAATTCTAACTAATTTGGAACACTTGGCCTTCATCTCCATTTTATTCCTCTTCACAGTTGGTAGTTTGTTCTCATGAAGGGAACACACCTCCCCTTTCCCTCTAACCTCTTCATCTTCAACCGTCCATCTCTCTAGATCGAATTCAGATCATTCATTCCTGCCACCTAGGCTCATGCCTTGGAAAATCTATAAATAAGCCCTCATTTACATAGAAAAAGGGGGAAGAGAGCTAAGCATTTGTAGCAATTACACTCAGCAACATTTTAATTGGCATTATCATTCTATTGAGAATTTTAGTATTAGTATTTTAGCATCAAGTAGAACTTTTAATCATTTCCATCATATCATTTTCATACAACAATATCATAGAAACATTATTATATTTGCATATCATCTACTGCTAGTTCATCATTATGTAATGTAGGAAACATCTTGTGTATTTCAAGCATCTCTCATTCTTTAGGTTGTCATTTGGAAAGTCATGTGCACAACAATCTGAGAGAAAAATGACTTAAAGAATCCTTGGAGATAGAGGACAATGAGATGCCATTGAGGAATTATTGTATTAGTTTTATTATTATTTGAATTCCTTGATATAATGTTTCATTGGTGTGTGGTATAGGTTTTATTTGCTTATTCACATTATTTACATACACACATAAATTGGTGCCCACCATGGGGCTTAGCCCCGTTTTTAATATTTTCTTGCAAGTTTCGTCAATAGGTTTGTTCGTGAATTTCGATGTAGTCCATCCCTTACCTATTTTAGCGCGTTGGTGGTGACTTTTGGTGCATCAAAGCCCTATTATAGCACATACACAACTTAGGAAATTGCATTTACCTCTAGTTTCAACGCATATACAGGATTTGATTTCCCTTTTCTATTTTCTAGAATAGAGCGTTGAATGTGTTTAATAGCACATATAATGAATATTTTAGCGCATATTCTCTCTATTTTAGTGCATACACCTTCATTTGCAAAAATTTAATATTCTAGGGAACTGATCTATATCTTTATGTCTTGTAGATACTCTATATGCTATCAAAGACATATCTGAAACTACTAATGATGTTTGCAGGGGTTGAATTTATTTTACTTTGATTAAATTAGGCATCTATTTTAATTACAATATTAAAGAACATCATGTATGTTGTGTTTGCAAAGTGATAGGCCTATGCTCTCCCCTTTACTAGGTGACCAAAATGCTAGACTCACTCTTTCAGTTTATTGCAATAGCAACTTTAGCAGGCCTACCTCCCTGCTTCAAAACAAGGGAACGACTTAAGTGGGAACAACTAAAGCCAAGAATTCCAACCCACTATAATCAAACATGAATTGTGATGAAAATCACATTCAACGGTAGTGTGCATTGATAGCCCTCCCCCAGTATCCTTGAGATATGTAAAGCCTTTGTTCTAAATTTTGGAAGGCCTCCTAAGGGATTTTATCTTTATCTGCACCAAACGAAAACCCTTACTAGGAAATTTAAGTGTAGTAGCCAAGACGTGTCAATTTCCAAACATTATAATATTCACAGTGCAAGGGGGGGAAGAATCTGCCCCCAAGATACTCACCATATAACTACCAGGGATTTTTGGCCAATAGTGGAGAAATCTACTTTGGTTAAGACCCGAAAAAGGAAAAAACACGGGTGCCCTCTAGGGAGTGATAGGGCTATGTGAGCTGATGTAGTTCCAAGCTATGAGTTGTGATGTTATTAATGACCCCTAACATTAGAAGAGTTTGACTGATCTATTTTCTATTGTTTAATACTAGTGAAAATCAAAGGGATCAGACCAGATCCTAGAACATACACTTGATGTTTAGATCATAAGGTGAAACAATTGTTGTACTACTTGCTTATGTGTTTTCAATCATTATTTAGAAGATCATCCATCAAAATACTCAATTCACTAACTCAAAAATAAGAAAACCAGGCAAACTTTCAGAATGGTGACATTTATAGTTTAGTGAATAAACTTCATGTTCTAGTGTGTTTATCCCATCTTTGAATGCATGAGCTTTCTATTATAGCACATTCAAGTGACATTCTAGCACATATAGGGTCTATTCTAGCGCATTAACCCTATCTTTCAGTACATATACAACCTATTTAAGCACATTCACCTGATACTCAAACAAACAACAAAATTGAACCTATGTCTGACAACTAGAATCATATTTAGGGACCATTTTTAGAGTAGAGATCATTTCTCATCAAAACATTGGTTTAAAGTTGAAGAAATTGGATTTTGCAAGTGCAAATCCTTTAACTAAACTTAGATCAAACAAATTAAAGTGCCTAATCACCAATCTCATCTTCAATTGTTAGCTGAGTTTCTCTATCAACATCTATCATCGTTTATCATGAAACAAACCTTGTACATTAAATTTAGCCTATTCTCATCAATGGTATAGATCATCCTATTTGACTTAGGTATTTCATTGGCACTCCCAAAAAGAGGATCAAAGTATAGAAAAACTCTATCACTTGCATGATCGTTTTAACAATAGCTCAAAAGCAAAAACTCAGAGAAAAAGAAATAGAAACCCAAACCATCATGGAAGAAGGAGAAGAGAATCCTTTTCATAGATTTCATCAAATTGAAATAGATGAGATAACTAATGAGGACATTCAACAAGCTCAACAAGACCCTGAATTTCACAAGTTCATGGAAAAAAAAATTATAGAAAAGGATGGAGAGAAATACTTTCTGATGAGCTGGCAAAACAAGGTGTAAAACTACCCAATGATTTTGATGTCAACCAATTGAAGGAAGCTCCCAATAAAATAGAAGTTGAATCATGAATCAAAGATCTATTAAATGCTTTAACTCAAAAAATGTAAGTTCTTCAACAACAAACCCTAAACATGCAAATGGGAACAACAAAGAGATGTTTTTTGCAAGACATCTATCCATATACTTTTGACATAAATATGATCATGATACCTTTTCCACCAAATTGTGAATTTCCAACATATGACAAAGAGAATGGAAATATTGATCCTAAAGATCATGTAAGATAATTTTGCATCATGAGTTTGGAATTTACACATGAAGAAACCTATCTAATGAGATTATTTCAAAGAATTTTGGGTGGTGAACTCATGGAATGGTTTTCAAAACTCCCACCAGGTATTAGATCATTTGAGGAGCTAGTAAATAAATTTATCTCCCAATATTCATACAACATTCAACATGAAATAACCATGAAGGATCTCTATAACACAAAATAGAAAAATGGTGAACCCTTTCTTACATTCTTACAAAGATGGAGATGAATATTTTATAGATACACCTATCTGATACCTAACAAAGAAAATATGGATATCTTTATTGATAATCTCAACAGTGAGATGAGTTATAGACTCCAATTGTAGTATCCATCTAGTTTTGAAAAGATGATTGAAAATGGACTTAAGATTGGGGAAGCCTTGGTTAAAAGAGTATTGAAAATCTATAATGAAGGAACAAACTCTTCTAACCATCATAACAACAATGAAAAATCCAAATTCTGGACAAGAAATAATAATGTTGGTAATGATGGTGTAATTGACACACATAACATAAAACCAATCTTCAATTTATCAAGTACTACACCCAACAAAAATCAACACAACAATGAATCTAAACCATCTACACCACCATTTTGAATAAAATTTACACCTTTTGGGCAATCACTTGAATCAACGTTAAAAGAGCTTCTTGCACACAAAATCATCACATTACTGAATACACGAGATTTTGAACCAAGAGTCAAACCATCATGGTGGAATGCGACATATTACTATTTTAATAGAAGTAAATGTCATAAAACCAATGATTGTATGAAATTAAAACATTTGGTGCAAGACTTGATAGATAGAGGTGACATATCGATAGAAGGACATAAAACAAATGATGATCATGGAGCATTTAAAAACCCTCTACCCAACTATGAAAAAGGAGAATCCTCTTCGACAAACAAAAAAGGAAAGAATGTGAATTATGTCTTTGATACTACCATCAATCACATTTTTGTAGTTGATAATCAAATCAAGGATAAACAAGACAACCTACTAATAAATGTGATCACAAGAGGGTAGTCCAATTTTGTATTGAAAGGAAGTACATCTAAATTTCACCATCCCATAAGGATATTCTAGAAAAAGATTTAGTGGACACAATAGTACCAACCAATTTGGAAGTTTTTCAATTCCAAGCCATGGTGTCACATCTAACTACACCCCATTGAAATCGAATGTAATTATTATGATTTGAATTGTATTTATATTTATTTTGGGGTTTGTCATTACTGATGATAAATCGAGTGCAAGTGAACGCAAGAACAGGTGAACATGATTGAAGGCGAGAACAACGATCAGGTAGAGTTATTTAGCCGGTTGATGTTTACGAATAGATGGGATCTCACACACTCACATAGATGAATATTTTAATGTATTTTGCATTTATCATGCTTGCAAATTGAAAATTTAGTTTTAATGAAATTTCTCAAAATTGAGAAAAATGCATGTGATTTAAATGATGATTTAGTTAAAATTGATGAAATGAATTAAGTTAAATGATTGGATTGCTTGTTTAATATTTTATTATTGATTGAAAATAATATTTTGGTATTTCGATATTTAAATAAAGTAGCTTTTATTTCGAAATTAAATAAAAATTATATGAACGAATAAATGTTTGATAAATTTAATTGATTTTAAATTAAAAATCAAGAAAGGGAAAAGATTTAAATTTTGAAATTAACAATATCTTAAATTATGTATTGAAAAAAAATTTAAAAAGAAATAGAAAATCAAACATCCATTCAAATTGGAATTTGCATTCAAAAAGGAGAACTTCAGTTATCAAGCTGAAGAAAAATATCTTCTAACAAGAAGAGAACTAATCAATAAATTTGGAACTGTGAGTTATAGAATTGATCTGGAGATCAATCTATAATAGTGGATCTCAATTTTGATATAAGGAATACATGAAATAAGAAGAGACACATAGAGAAAATCCATTTTTAAATGGGGAATAGAGCAATCACTCAGGGGATCATTTTTTTCATTTTCGTTGGAGGAAACAGTAAGTTTTAGAAGATAGAGTTAGTCAGGAAATTCTATCTTCCTTATACCCATGTCATTCACAGCAAGGTAGATTGGAGGAGGGCATGGCCTGTTGAGAGGTGCACTGGAAAGGTTTTGAAGAGGAGTCACAGGCAGCAAAGAGACGGCCTGTTTGCAAACTAAAGGCACGAGGCCAGTCTTCACCCACCCCCATTCTACACTCCATGCAACACTGTGAAGATCTCTCCCACGCATAGGGAAGACTAAGAGGAAGGTGCGGCCAACAATAAGGCACACATAACCTTCCACTTCCACTCTTCCCACGCTGTGGCCAAGCAAACAAGGGGTGGCCTAGTTTGGGGAAGAATAGGCGCTCGGTGTGGACCTCACTTCTCACATCCCATGCAATGGCCAATGTAAAAGGTGTAGTTTGTATGGAGAGTAAAGCAGGGACTACTTAAGCATGCACAGAAAATAGGCAAGAATCTCTTTCATTCTTCATGCCAGGCAGTAAGATAATAAAAGACAAAGCTAAATAAGAAGGATCAGCACATAGACAAATAATCACTTCCAGAATTCCAAATTACCAGGTAAGATCTCTCCTAAATTTTGTTTTTAAAAAAAATAAAATTTGTTATACAAATAGAATAATTTATTATTTGTTACTGATTTCTTCGAAATCATTAAAGAAGTATTTATGATTTCTTCAGATTTCTGAGTAAATACTTGATCAATAGAATTTGAATTATTGAGAAACAACCGATCAATTATAGAATTTGAATTTACCAAATAGGATTTTGAAGAAATTGAACGAATTATATTTAGATCAAATTTAGAGACAAAGATTAAAATCATGAATCAATAAAGTTAATCAAATTTAGGGACAAACTCAAAATAGAAATCTAAATTTTAGATTTAGATTCAAAAATAGATTAAACAAAAAATGAATTATTTTTGCTAAGAATTTAGGAATTTCTGATAGAAATCATAAAATAAATAGTGAGGTAAATTTAGGAAAATATATTAAAATCTGGAAATGATCTTTAATAATTTAGAAATTAAAATGATTTTGAACAGAAGATGAATTAATTTTGCTGATAGAAAATAATACTATGTTGACAGAAAATAAATGACAGAATTAAACTTCAAATTGTTAACACTATTTTGAAAGGAGGTTATTTAAACTTGCAATTTTCACCTTTCAATGAAATTGTTGAAACTGAAACACATAGATTAGTTATTTTAAATTTGATAAACGATTATTATTTATTTTCTGAAAATAGGATAAACTGAAAATAAAACGTTTAAACTTGAGATTTGATTTATTTTGAAAACATCAAGAACCATTTTGAAACAACATTAATTAAAGAGAGTATAAACGAATGAATGTGTACTCTTTTAATTTATGTTTTTATATGTATTTAATTAGCATGTTGGAGTTACACCTTCATTAAACTTTATTGATCATTTTAAATTACTCAATTTAAAATGTTAATTTTATGTCTTTTATGAATTTGAACGATGGAAAGAAGCTCTTTTTAAACTATTTTCGTTTTAAACCATGTTTCCAGTTTGATGTTTTGAAAGATTTCAAAAGACTATATTTGACTGTTTAGACCATGCATGAAGGATAGATAATTCTGCATGTTATGTTTTTGGGAAAGTTACCTTTCGGGATGGGTGTCGAATATGGGTAAATAGAGAGTGTAGTTTTGCTTTTCCAAAACTGCTTTTATTGTCGTGCATGACATTTTACTTGGCCAAGTAACTTAAGGACCATTGAAATAGATGGAATTATTGAACTCTCTAGCATATCCTAGTATCGAACTTGCTTATTTCTTAAATGGATTAGAAAAATTGTGGGGAAGCGTAAGCTTCGAGGTTGGGTGGAAAAAGCGCCTGATCCTTGTTCTTGTCTTCTTGTTGAAGATTTGCTTTTGGATGGAAGATCGATGGACTACATCTTCTTTTATGCTTTATTATTCTTGATATATGTAATGACGAGCTTATGGCGACTGAATGCCTAAGTCTCGAATTGTAACTGGATATAATATCATCCATTGTATTTATAACTAAAATTGTGTATTATGGCACTTGTATGATTTAGAATGAATTGTTATGAAATAATCTTATCGACTTTTAAGTTGTAGTTTTGTAATCGACTAGTTCTTGATGTCTAAATGAATGGAATAACTTTATTTTGAATATAATGGATCTTATTTAAAGTAATTGTCGAAGTTTAGAATTTAAGATTTTCACGCTTTACAATATGAATGGGATTCACTATCTGAACAATCTTGTGAAGACAAGGAAATTGATGTGATAAAGAGGTGTGCACCCATACATATGGAGGGAGAAAGCTCAAGGTCTAGACCATTTTGAATCTGGATCACTACATGTTGATGAATCTAGTGAGGATGATCAAGCATCAAGTGAGACAGATGATTCAGAGGAGAGTAAAATTATAGACCTTGATACATTACTAGCAAACACCTTGAAAAATTTTCTATCATAACCCTCACTACCTTTGATCTTGACCAATCCGATGATTCCTTACCTTTGATACATCCTGAACTCATTGACTAGGAACAAATTGAGCCTCTTGATATCCCTATCTTTTCATATGATAATTCCTTTGTTAATTTCCTTTGTTTTGAAAATCCAGAAACAAGATCAACCAATGAATTTCATAATGAAGTTTCAAACCAAGGGAGTGCCAAGTCTCTTAGCTACAAAATAAAGAATACAAAAAATTGATCTAATGGTGAAAACCATGCAATGGCAGTATTAGATCATGAAAAAGTAAAAAGAAAGAATGTATCCAATGGTGAAAACATCTCTGAGGCATTGAAGGATGAGATATTTGACACTCTTCCTGAGCATTATGAAGAAATATCTTCAATATTGGTTAAGCCTATGCAATCCATAAACATTGGTACTGCAAAAACAATAAAGACCATACACCTAGCGGCATCAATGAAAGAGCAAGAAAATCCAAATTTCACCAAATTCTTTGAAGAAATACAAATCAATTTCACTTGGTCCTATGTTGGCATGCCAGGAATAGATCCAGATCTAATAATGCATCATTTAATTATAGCACCTAGAGTGAAGCCAGTAAAGCAAAAATTGAGATAATGCATCCACACATCGCCCTACTAGTGAAAGCAGAATTAAAAAAAATATTAGATGTGGGGTTGATCTGACCAATCGACTATACAAAATGGATTCCAAACATTGTACCAGTCTCCAAAATAGACAACACCATCAGAAAATGCACAAATTTTAGGGATCTTAACAAGGCTTATCCAAAGGATGAATTTCATTTTCCCAATATAGACATCATTGTAGATTTAACAATAGGACAAAACTATCCTATCAATCATGGATGGTTTTTCAAGCTATAATCATATCAAAATTGCACCAGAAGATCAACACAAAATAAATTTCACATGCCCATGGGGTAAATTTTGTTGGAATGTCATGCCTTTTAGATTAAAGAATGTAGGAGCCACTTATTAGTGTGCAATGACAAAAATATTTCATGACATGATGCACACATTCATGGAGGACTATGTAGATGACCTACTAGAAAAATATTTCACTAGGGAAGGACATCTAGAAATATTGGATAAAATCTTTAACCGATTGGAAAAGTTCAATATGCAATTAAATCCAAAGAAGTGTGTATTCAGAGTAACATAAGCAAAACTCTTAGGATACATAGTCTTAGCTAAAGGCATCGAAGTAGATCCAAAAAAAGTTCAAGAAATCATTGAAATGCCACCTCCTAAGAACATTAGCCAACTAAGATCTCTACAAGGAAGATTCCAATCCATTAGAAGATTCATCGTGCAACTGGTAGACAAGTCTTATCCTTTGACTCATTTGTTACATGTAAGAATTTTTCTTTCATATGGGATGAAACATTTGAAGCTTTCTTTAATCAATTGAAATAATATCTGATGAATCCACCAATATTGGTACCACCAATAGAGGGAAAACCACTTCTACTCTACATAGCAACTACTCAGGTATCTTTAGGAGCTTTACTAGCACAAGAAGACTCTATAGGGACAGAAAAGGCCATCTACTACATTAGCTAAACACTGAGTGATTATGAACTTAACTATACATTCATTGAAAAAGATTGTTTGGTAGTGGTGTTTGCTACTCAACAATTGTGACACTGTATGTTAACACATATGATCAAACTAATAGCCAAGATAGATCCATTAAAATATCTACTCAGCAAATCCACTCTAACAAGAATATTAGAAAAGTGGGTGATAATATTGAGTGAGTTTGGCATTCAATATGTAGATAGTAGAGAAATCAAGGGCGAAGTAATAGCAAATCACTTAGTTGAAGCACCATTTCAAGATGACCATCCTATGCACATTGAATTCCCAAATGCAAATGTCCTCACAATGACAACACAACATTGGATATTATACTTTAATGGGTCTTACACTCACCATGGATCAAGTGTTGGAATCTTATTTGTTATTCCTCAAGGACACATTATCCCAAAATATTACAGGTTGGTGTTCCCTTGCACAAAAAAAATGGCTGAATATGAAGCATTAATCATCGGTATCAAGGTAGCAATGGAATGGAAAATCACATAATTACAAGTTTATGGATACTCTCAATTAGTAATCAATCAGGTTAATGATGACTATCAAACAAAATATGACAAGCTGATGCCATACAATAGAATGGTAGATGACTTCAATAAATACTTTGTTGAGATTGAGTTTGAACAAATTCCAAGAGTAGACAACAAAGTCCTAAATTCCATGAAATCCATCACTTCTCTTTTACAAATATCATAAAAACAAATTCATTATGAATTCATGGTGGAACAATTGTTTGCTCCCACATATGACAATCCTAAATCCCAAGTCATTTTCCATCTAGTTGATGTTGATTCTTCAATCTATGGGAAGATTTATACCTATTTGAGAGACAATACCCTTCCACTTGATCTATCCTAGAACCAAAACCACAACTTTATCCATCAAGCAGCCCAATACACCCTAATAGATGATACATTTTATCGACGAGGTCTTGATGGTACTCTCCTCTGATTTCTTGAACATGAGGAATCTAAAGCCACCTTACAAGAAGTTCATGAAGGTATTTGTGGTACTCATTCAAGTGGTCTTACTCTAGCTAAGAAACTCCTATGCTTGGGATATTATTGGTCGAACATGGAGAAAAAATCTTTTCAATTTTTTAGGAAGTGCAAGAAGTGTCAAGTCCATGGAAATCTCATACATACACCGACATAGGAGTTGCAACCATTCACATTGACCTAGCCTTTCTGTCAATGGGGACTTGATCTTGTGGGTAAGATTCATCCATCTTCCTCTAATGGACATAAATTCATAATCACAGCCACTAAGTATTTCACAAAGTGGATTGAAGTTGTCCCATTAACCATGATCACTAGTAAACAAATTATCTCCTTCATCCTGAACTACATTGTCTGTCAGTATGGAATCCCTAGCTCCACTGTCACTAACAATGGTAGACCCTTTAAAAACTAGGATGTGCAAGAACTTTGTGAAAAAATCCATATCCAACACCAATTTTCCACACCCTATTACCCCCAAGGGAATGGCCAAGCAAAACCCTCAAATAAGACCATTTTGAAAATCCTGAAGAAAACTTTCAACGATGTTGGATGCGACTGGCATGTCCAACTAAACCCTTCCTTGTGGGCATATTATACTAGCATCCGCACCCCTATGAGAGCCACACCATATGCCCTTGTGTATGGATCAGAAGCCATCTTACCCATTGAGGTTGAGTTACCTTCACTCCAGGTATCATTGAAAGGAATCATTTAAAAGGAAGACTATTGAGTATCCAAACTACATGAGTTGGAATTGTTAGATGAACATCATTAGCATGTTCTTGATCATCTAGAAGCTTATCAAAAAAGAATTTCAAGGAGCTATAACCACAAGGTAAGACCAATAACATTTCAGTTTTGTTGACTTAGTACTAAAAGAGAATCCACGTAATCAGCAAGATTGAAAAAAGAAGGGAAAATTTGAACCTAATTGGCTAGGTCATTTTCTCATTGTATTAGTATATGGATTTGGAGCATATCAGTAATCTACACCTGAAGGGGACTTGTTTGAAGAACCTATCAACAACATTCATCTAAAGAAGTTTTATTCATAACTCATCCAGTGCATGGTTTAAAAAGTAGATTTTTTTTTTTTTTAAAGCAATTTAAAAAAAAAGCAAAAAGAAGATTTTAAAAAAAAAAGAAAAAGAAAAAGAGCAAAAAAATCCAAAAAAAGAAAAAATTTATAAAATCAAAAAAAGTGAAATAAAAACTAGTGAAAAACCTAGCAACATGAATTATTTGTGATAGATCAAGGCTTTTCCATCTATTGGAACATGTGTCAGTCGTCCACTTTTCGCCATCATTATGCTTGTCCATCATAAAACCTCATGTATGTATATGGGCATTGCAGTCGTGTGTCACCCTAGCTTGGTGATCATTATGCACATTCACAATAAATGGTTTGTTTCTCACTAGGGGGGAAATCCTAAACTCACTAGGGGAAATCTAATTTGAGCTTAAAACAATGGACAAGCAATAGTAGGACAACATAGCAAACATAATGATCACAACAAAACTAAACATTGAAGGGTAAGTGCAGGAAGTTCAGTCCATGAAAAGTGGAAGTTTTTAACTTAGGCAAAAAAATGATTTCACCATTAGAAAAAGAGGATCTCGATTTTTAAAAAACGGGATCTCAATTTTTTAAAAATGGGATCTCATTTAGGTTCAGGATCTCGAGCCTAAATTCAAAATGCGATCTTGTTTGTAAGAGGGTCCTAAACTGACACATGCAAAATAGGATCCCAATTATAAAAAAATGGGATCCCAATTTGTAATAATAGGGATCCCATTTTTTTATGGTATTTATTTTAAAAAAGTGAAATTCATTTCATTCTGCACACACGAGATCCTGAATTCGTTTGGTGGATAGTGATAGCCGAGAGACTTCCAAGTATGCCACCATCCCATATTTTGTTGTTTTTCATTTTTTTAATTTTAATACAATAATGCGTGTTAGTGTGTTTTGATTTGATTTATTTACCGTTTTTTGCATTTGATTTCAATGTAAAGTAGAAATTAGAATTTGTAGAATTAGATGAAAAAATGCAATGAACCCTTGAAGAAATTGAATAGAAAGCAAAAAATCAACCTCAATTCAACTTGGAAATAAAAAAAATTGCATTTGAAATCTAAATTGTTGAATCAAACCAAAAAAAATTGTTGTTTAAAACCCTTATTAAACATGGAAACAAAATAAGTTGCATTGACAAAACCCTAAATTGAAATGAAATTAAAAAATTGCATTTTAATTTAATCCTATTGTTTTTGAAACCCTAAGTTCAAATCAAAACAAAAAAAAAATTGGAAACCCTAGTTTCAAATGAAACAAAAAAATTGCAAATTAAAAACCCTAATTGCTTAGATTGAAACCCTATATTGAATTCAAACAATTTTTTTTGTTAAAACCTTAAATTGGAATCAAAGAAATCATTTTTCATTTGAAAACCCCGATATTGAGTTGAAGAATATTTGATAATGGAAAAAAATTATTTACATTGCTTAAATGTTTTAAATTTTATTTGCATTGTATGGAGAATTTATAGTTTGTTAAACTTTACTTTCAAAGTTAAATTTTAATTAGATTAGAAAACAATATGTTAAAGAATAGTTACAATTCATAAATTATCAATGTTTGTTTGCAAATTTAGTTAGCAAATTCGTAAATCCAAGGGTATAGTCCATTTTCAATTGTCACTTAATTAGATAATATTTGCATTAATTTCTATCTTAGTCACTCCTTTCTTCCATTTCTTGTTTGCATTTTTTGTCTCTTGTCTTTCGATAATTTCTTAACTCTCATTCTAGTCAATTAATTGTTAATTACTTGCTTCTAGTTTCTAGTCTAAAATCTCAATTTGCACTAGTCACCTAGACACTAAAAGAATCTAAATATTTTTATTTTCTAAATTATTTTCTAGGTTCTTTCAATTCCAAACAATCGAAAATAAAATAAGATAATTCAACATTAACTAATTTTGTTATACATTTTATTTGAACATAAAATTCATTTAAATGGGAAATATTAATGAGAAAACTATTAAATAAAATAATCTTATATTCAAAATTAATAAAATATCAAGTTAAAATATACATCAAAATTAATCTTAGTAATACATAATTATGTGTTTCTATTATGAAAATAGTCAATCTATTCATAAAATGACAAATATTCATAAACTAGTCAGTCTATTACCCTAAACCATAAATCGATGTCTTAAGGGGTCAGGTAATATGACATTTTTCAAGGGGATCAAATAAGTTCTAAAAATTTAGTGAAGTTGCCGAAGGCAACCAAATTTAACAATTTAAATAAGATTACATGCAATATTATAATACGAATGAGATTTCATGATCTAATTTGGTCAGTCGAAACAAGAGATATTTCAATCAAATGTTCCACAAGAAAATGTTGTTCACTAACTTGCAAGTCCATTATTCCAAGGGCCACCCAAATTTCACCCTAAGTTCCCTAAACCCTAAACCCTGAACTCTAAAATCTAAACCCTAAACACTAGAGCATTCATTTTATCCTAGGACCTTAAAGTGAAATTTAGTAACTTCCTTAGGCAACTCCACAAAATTGCATTCCCTTAAGCCATGTCCTTTTGTCCTAGGACCTTACTACATAGATCCCCTTAAAATTCATCCTTTTACCATAAAATCTAAACTCTAAACCCTAAAGCCATCAATTTTTCCTAGGCCCTTAATGAAATTTGGTTGCCCTGGGCAATTTCATTTCTTAAGGGGATCAAATAAGTTCTAAATATTTGGTGAAGTTTCCCAAGGCAACCAAAATTAACAATTTAATAAGATTACATGCAATATTACAATACTATAATATTTCATGATCTAGGTTGGTCAGTCAAAAAAAGAGCTATCTCAATCAATTGTTCCACTAGAAAATGTTGTTCACTTACTTGCAAGTCCATTATTCCAAGGGCCAACCAAACTTCACCCTAAGTTCCCTAAACCCTGAACTCTAAAATCTAAACCCTAAACACTAAAGCATTCATTTTATCCTAGGACCTTAAAATGAAATTTGGGTTCCTTAGGCAACTCCACAAAATTTCATTCCCTTAAGCCATGTCCTTTGAACTTGCTACATAGATCCCCTTAAGCAGTCCTATTACCATAAACCTTAAACTCTAAACTTTAAACCCTAAACCCTGGCCATGATTTTTTCCTAGGCCCTTAATGAAATTTAGTTGCCTTGGGCAATTTCACCAAATTTTATTCACTTGATCCATGTCATTTTGTCATAGGACCTCACTAGACATAGATCCCCTTAATCCATCCTATCACCCTAAACCGTAAAACGATGTCTTAAGGGGTCATAATATGACATTTCTTAAGGGGATCAAATAAGTTCTTAAAATTTGGTGAAGTTTCCCAAGGCAACCAAATTTTACAATTTAATAAGATCATGCAAGATTGTAATATAATGAGATAAGTCATGATCTAGGTTGATCGAGTTACAATTTAGGGTGATAGGATGGCTTTAGGGGATCTATGTCTGGTAAGGTCCTAGGACAAAATTACATGGCTCAAGTGAATAAAATTTGACGAAATTTCCGAGGACCTTAACAAAATTTGGTTTCCTTGGGAATCTTCACCACATTTTATTCACTTAATCCATGTCATTTTGTACTAGGACCTTACTACATAGATCCCCTTAAGCCATACTTCAAGATGTGTTAAGGGGGATCAAATAAGTTCTGAAAAATTTGGTGAAGTTACCCAAGGCAACCAAATTTAACAATAATATAAGATCGTGCAAGATTATAATATGAATGAGATTTCATGATCTAGGTTGATCAATTTATAGTTTAGGGTGATAGGATGGCTTAATTGGATCTATATCTAGTAAGGTCCTAAGACAAAATGGCATGGCTCAAGGGAATAAAATTTGGTGAAGTTACCTCGGACCTTAATGAAATCTGGTTGTCTTGGGCATCTTCACCAAATTTTATTCACTTAAGCCATGTCATTTTGTACTAGGACGTTACTACATAGATCCCCTTAAGCCATCTTATTACCCTAAAACCTAAATCTTAAACTCTAAATCGTAAACCCTAAAGCATTCATAAATTGTTCTATATTAATTTAGTTAACTGCTTTTTCATTCAAGTAACATGCCTTAGACATAAATGAGGCTTACATATTTTATCATTT
Organism: Sequoiadendron giganteum; assembly: GCA_007115665.2. Classification (NCBI taxonomy): domain Eukaryota; kingdom Viridiplantae; phylum Streptophyta; class Pinopsida; order Cupressales; family Cupressaceae; genus Sequoiadendron; species Sequoiadendron giganteum. Next base: position 463,389,775 of record CM021100.1, read on the forward strand.
GTATTCAATTAGGCCATTTATATTGAATGGTTTAAGGGTGTTTCCTAAACATGTATCTTACATTTTGAAATTACAAATCTAATACAGTTTCACTTATATCTTAGAGATCACATGGATCGATTCAATAATATTCCTAATCCACCTCCATTCCATCCATCTCCACCACCTTCACCTCCACCCACTCCACCTCAAAACCCCCCACCTCCACCACCTAAAATCAATGGTGCTCACTTGCAAGCATGAATCAATCCCAATTTTAGAACCATCCAAGATCAAATCAACATTATTCAAAATGAAGAATGTATCCCACCACCTTTGAGGATGATTGCATCTAGGATGCAAACTATTGTTGATGTTGTTAGGTCTAAGGATAAGATCTTAGATGAGAATCGACAATGGCTAGAGGAGAGGAGACTTTTGATTCTGAAAAGGAAAACACAAAGAAATGAAGAGATGTAGTAGAGAGCCACAACAGTTTAAATAAATTAAGACAATGATAGAAATTATAGTTATGTGAATTTATGAATTTGAATCGATGGATGTTTTGTGTGATGAATTTGGTTCCAGGATGGATATTTGTAGTGATTTGAATTCATGATTTTGATTGGATAGATAATTTTAGCGACGTGAATTTATGATTTTGATTGGATGGATAGTTTTAGTGACATGAATTTATGTTTGGTGGAATTTATGAACTTATAATGATGAATTTATAATACTATATATTTTATAACCATATAGCTAGATCATGATTTCTCCTATTGGAAAAATGTAATATATATATATATATATATATATATATATATATATATATATATATATATATATATATATATGTATGTATATATATATATGTATATATATATATATATATATATGTATATATATATATATATATGCGTTAGACATAAAATGAGATTTTTGTGAATGTTTCAAGTTTATTTTTTAGTATGTACATGTATTAAAATTTAATAGTTCTAGATCTTATTTATTTTGAAATTTTTACATGTATGTACATAGCTTCAAGTTGAATGATGTATGCATGCAAATTATACAGATCGTATTTTTTATTTTAAATGTATGTAATTGTTAAATTTTGAAATTTGTATGTATGTACATAGTTTATTTGAATGATGTATGCATGAAAACATTATGCATCCTATTTTATATATTAAATGTATGTACATGTTAAATTTTTAAATTTGTATGTATGTACATAGTTTAGTTGAATGATGTATGCATGCAAAAATTATGTATCATATTTTTTACTTCAAATGTATGTACATGTTAAATTTTGAACTTTTTATGCACATGCTTGAAAGTTTGAAATCAATGTATATGTACTTCTAATTTTGTAAGTTTGATGTACACGCATGCAAATTATGCATCATATTTTTTATTTTAAATGTATGTACATGTTAAATTTTTAATTTTGTATGCACATTGTCAAGTTCAATCAATGTATATGTACTTGTAATTTTGTAAGTTTGTATGTTAATTTTGTATAATTTAATGTAGGTGGACTTATATTTGATATCATGGATCAATTTAACATCGACGATATCCTCAATCCAGCACCTCAGCCACCTCCACCTCCACCTCCCCCTCCACCCCTTCAACCTAATATCCCACCTCCAACACTTGTTGCATATGATGAGGCTCGCCTGCAAGCACACATAAATGATCAAGTTGTGTCCATTCAGAATCAAATCTATGTTATGCAAAATGAAGCATTGATTTCTCCACATGTGAGACATTTTGCATCTACGATGCAAAACGTTTTGGATTCCATTAGGATGATTCATTCTGATCTAGATAGGCATCAATGAGAGAGAGAGAGAAAATGAGACAATTTTATGCAGACGGTCTCTTGTATAAACAAATTTTGGACCTTAAAATAACAAAAGGCCACCTAGCCCCTTACTTTCTCGACCTTGTTACTCGACAGCTCATTCCTCCCAATAAATCTAGAATATCCATGAGGTGGTGTATACATCCACAGATGAGTACAAATTTTTGGGATCGATGGTATATGGTTTTTGATAGTCCACCACACACTAATTGGGAGGTTCCATTGTATTTTTTGAGGAAATTATATGTAGATTTTTTTATGGGGCAAAAGCCTAATTATTTTGATTTTAAATCATTTTAGGGTGTTGGTGGTGGGATGACATAATAGAGGTTAGGGCCAAGGGCTTATCCCCGATGCCTCATGCATCGTGTTGGTGGCGGTATGCCATAATAAAGGTTAGGGCCAATGGTTGATCCCCAATGCCTTGTGCGTGATTTTTAAATCATTTCAGGGTGTTAGTGGCGGCATGCCACAATAGAGGTTAGGGCCAAGGGTTGATCTCCAATTCCTCGTGTATGTACAACCCCTTGTTGTTGCTCCTAGTCCTCCCATTCTCGCACCTATGCATCAACATGCAGTGGTCTTGACATTAGGATCCCTAAGTACGCTCATAGGATACCTTGATCAACATGCTTCTGCAACAGCGAGTAGGGAGCATGGACACGACGACAATGGAGGAGTGTTTTATGGAGTTGGTTTGAGTACCACTCCAGGAGTGTTGAGGGTCCCATATTTATGTACTAGTTGCCATCAATTATGCTATGGACCCGATCAAGCCACACCTAGTTTAGGTGGACGAGGAGATTCTAGTGGTTCATCTGGTCGCCTCAGTTCATTTGTAGAATATCTTACAATAGACCATCACCCTGAGGACACTGTGACATAGGTATAAATATGCATGTACATGTTGATTTTATAAGAATTTAAACAAATACATATATACAAAAGAAAGTTTACAATACATTTTAACAATCAAATTGTTTGGTGTATAGATGGCATTGATGATGGGGCAATCATTTGCTTCATGAGTACATACATTGAGAATAGTCTTAGTTGGCAACCCTTTTGGGGTATTTTGATTTCAATTTTCTAAATTATATATGAAATGATTTTTAACTTGAGTTTTAAATTTGTAATTGAATCATGAGCATATGTTTAAAATATTTATGTTGGTTTAGGGGAGTCAATTGGCTTCCATGTTGATTCCACCCGAGGGGTTGTTGAGCACTCCTCCACTATTGGGCATCATAGATTAGGGGTCAGTACATTTATATTGTAAATTCTTTAACTTAAATTAGTATACTTACAATTATGAATTTTGAATTCACTATATATATATCAAATGTGCATGTATGTCTAGGTTGATACAATAATTAGAATGGTCATCGGGCAAACATTAGATATTGTAGCTACTCGTGAGGCCTCTAATTTGTAGGTTGCTTAAAACAAAATTTACACAAAATGTGCAAACTTGAATATATATATATATATATTAACTTAATTGAAGTATGTACATTCTTTAAATTTGATCTTGTAGGACTTTGTTAGTGTGACTTTCTGCCATGACGCAGTTATGATTACACCTCTAGGAGGACATGCAGAGCAGGATCTAGATATCATGGTAATTTAAATTTTTATTATATATTTAAAGTCAAAAATTACAAATTATATATTGTGAATAAATTTAATTTTAAATTTTAAATTGAATATATATATATATATATATATATATAATATGAGCTAATACATGTTTTAAATTATTTTTGTTTTATCTAGCAAGAGACACATCTTGTAGTTGAGCATGTACAAACATGTCTTAGAGAAGAGGGTGTGCAACCTCAAAATACAGTACAATTAAAATATGATAAATTATAAATTAAATTGAATTAAATCATTTTTAATTGTAGACTTGTACATCTAATTTCAACTTTATTTGTCTTGTTTATGTAGATTGATTCACAAAATTTATAGGTTGGTCCAGGTTTACCAGAGAAACCAAACCCACCTATGATGGTAATTTAATTTTATGATGATTATAAATTAAATTTTCATTAAATCATTTTTCATTATCTTACATCTGATTTAATCTTTCTCTTGTATAGAGTGTTTCAGGTCATCTATATAGTCCACATGGTGTGAAGAGGTCTCTTCATTATAGAGACAATACATGACCTAAACATGATTTTATGGGTTATATTTGATTTTTTCATGGACTATGTATTTGGTTTCTCATGTACTATGTTGGACTAAATATATTTCATGGTATAAGTACTTTGTTGGAGTTTAGTTCATGGGTTGTACAATTCGATGGACTTTATTTCATGTGCTTAATATATTGGTTTCATGCACTTAATATGTTGTAAATTATGTACTTTATTATATTGTTTGAAATTTTAATTTACACATGTACATTTATGAATTTTATGTTCATAATCAAGACATTAATATAGGACATTAATATGAAATTAAATATAAATATAAAATTAAAGTTGAAATTAATAGGGCATTTTAATATTTGTACTTTGTAACAAATTTAGAAATTCCATACATGATATAAATGATATGTACATTCAATAATTAGCAATAATTAGTCAATGAACTTATTCAATTCACGTTAATTAATAAAATTAGTCAATAAATCATAATTTAAAAACAAAAGCAATATGTAACTTATATACCACAAAGGATGAAATTTTAAGAAATAAATAATACCATACAAGATTAGAGAACAAAAGTGTTAATAAATTCTATAAACAATAGCATCCAGCACTAATTTATAAGCTATCGAAACAAATAATAGCATTCAATACTAATTTATAAGCTGTCAAAACAAATAATAGTATCATTGACACTAATTTATAGGTTGTCTTAAGGGGATGTCTTAAGGGATATGCACCTGCATTTGTAATTTGTAAAAAATGTGTAATTGTGTAAGTATGTATGTACATATATGTCATCTCAAAAAAATGTTTATAAAATTTGGATATGCCATCTCAAGAACATCTCAAACTCGTGTGCATAATGTAGTAGGTCAATTCACACCACCTGATATCAAAAAGGTACAATAAATATCCATGAAATCATCAAAACATACATATTTTAATTTATATAAAACTATCTATATGTACACAACTCAAGCACCTGCATTTCAAAGTATTCCACACATGTGTGTATGTAAAATCCAGGCATACTCTCCTTTTCGTTTCAAAGTATGATGTATCAATGCAATGATGGCTTAAGGATACAAAAAGGATAATAAATCAATTTTAACTATTAATGTACAAGCGATATCAATATATAATCAAAACATGTATTTAAATATCGTTTAACTAATAATTACCTATTTTTACCAAGTATTCAATGTTTTCTAGGTTGAATCTTCATGGACTATATCCTTTTTGTGATTATGGCAAGTAAGGATCTGTAAAAGGAAAATTTAAATCAATTTCAACTAATAACACACTTGACCAATATCAAAACATGTATTTAATCTATTTAAAAGGACAATTTATAAAACTAAAATTATATTTACCTGTATTTACTTATTCCATTGTACCATTTGCATCCTCTCTTTTTTGCAATGCATCTGTGATTGTCTCATGCTCTTCCATAGAAATTCTCCATAGAACTTTATTTGTAGGTCTTCCACGATACCGATCTAGTTTTATATTTGTTCCCACCACCAAATGCGAATAGTGTATAATCCTTTTATGTGTTTCATAATCTTCGAATGCAGGTAGACCATTCTTCCTTGCTAGGTATTTTTCATAGCCAAGTGCCAACAACCACCACCGATCCGATTGGAAAACATGAAAACCATCATCATATAAGTTCTCAAAATTTTCTAAAGGGGATCAAAGGCTTGTTCCAAAAAATTTCTTAAGGGGATAAAAAACTTGTTATCAAAATTTTCTTAAGGGGATGTCTTAAGGGGATCACTCTACCTATTGGATAATGATAGCCATCATCATCTTCTCGAGGTGATATTAACTTATGTTTAGTCTCCACACAACGAGCCAACCAATATTATGTTTCCTCTTCATTCCCTTCAAGTGCAACAACAACATAGACATGTTCTGCAAACAAAATTTGATTTAATAACTTGCGCATATCCATATAAATAATTTAATATTACAAAAAAATTTAATAAAGTGAAATAAAATGAAATAAATTGAATTAAATTACCTTCTTGAAGAAGTTCTGAAACATGGTCATAGTCTTCAAATGCAAACAATTGATCATTTTCCTCAATAGTTCTTTCATATTGATCGTGTGTTTGTGTAGGTGTCAACGATATTTTCTCCCATTGTTCAACCCATTCTATATTTTCACATGCTCCCCAATCTCCTGAGATATAAAACTAACAAAAACATGCAAGCTCCCTTATCTAGATATTCCATGTGCTTGTTGTCGAACTCCTAAATGAATGCCATTTAGTAGATCCACTTATTGTCTCACTGTCAACTCTAGGTACAATGTTCTCTTCTTCAACCAACCAAAAGAATCGATGAACTATAGAGTACTCACTCGAACCAGGTGTAGATAATCTTGTATTGAACCAATCCAAAATTCCTTGTGCATCTTTAAATTTTACACCATCCTCGAATTTTAATTGTTCTCTAGCAAGAATTATTTTGACACATGCACCAGCTCCATCATGCTCTCCTTTACCATGCCCAGCCTTAAAAAAACTCCATATATGTTGGAAATTAAGTTCCTTGTGAACCCTACTTAACCAATAGAACATTCAAGCATTCTTGAACTACCCCATACAATTATTTGAACATATGAGGTGTTTTTTCATCTGGATTCCTCTTTCTCTTAAATTTCTATAAAATATAGTGAAATGGTATTGAACAAACTCTGACGAGTGTAACTGGTTGTCACTCAAATAAAAATGATACTCCCTCAAAACTTTTCTATCATCCTCTATCCTATCATCTGGATGTCTATAAAAAATATGGACAAACATAGCTACTTCCACTGAATTATAATACTGTGATTGAATTTCCTCTTGTGGAGCTAGAGTATAATTTTCTACAAAATAAACTACTGAAAGTATACTACCAATTGGAAATGTGTTTCTACATGTGTGAAATTGGCCATCAAGCCATCAAGAATGTTGAGAATCCATGGCATATTTTGGTATAATCTTATTCTTCAATTCTAATATGAATGCATGTACACTAACTTTTTTTGTAACTAGATCACAAATCTTTCCAATTTTTCCATCTTTTAGAGAATAATTAACATTCTTAAATATTTTAATATCAACTATTTGTTTTCTAAAATCATTATCAACACTTTCATGCATGCAAACTCTGAAGAATGAATGATTTCCACAACTATTGCATTGTCCAGAAATACAAGAACTTGAATAAAATAATTTTTCACTAGATCTTTCACAAAATAAACTTGATATACTCCCTTATTGTTTCAGGTGGCATATTGATACCACATTCCTGCATAATCATGTTAGTATGTAAAGTACAACATATATATCAAAAAATGAAAAACATCATAAAAATAACAAAATTGAACATGTGTTTTACAACAATAAGATATTCGTTCTTTATTAATTTTTACATACCATGGTTTAAATTTTTCAAAAGGCCTTTGGCTTATTTTAATATTACTAGGTAACGCTAAATCACCACAATTTTTTTTATAAAATTCAATTTGTGTTGTATCTAATAGGTGTTTTGGATGAGGATCACGAACTTTGAACCCCACCCTTAATTTTAAAACATCTCTAGCATTAGATGATACCCTAGTATTATCATGCCAATGTTTTTCAATCAAATATTTAATTTCAACATTCAATTTCATATCAAACCTTAGGAGTCAACCACTGAAACTCCAACATTGGTTGATAGGATCATTTTCTATACTTTCTCTTATTTTTTGCACTCTTAGCAATGTTTTAGGATGTATTTTTAAAACTTCACTAATATTCCTTACCATTATTTTATTCAAAGTTGATTTATTAACTATAGTAGTTGTTATAGCTCTTGTTGTTGCATTCTTATCTTTAGACCTACTATTTTTTCCAATAGACTGAATGGCACCAACAATACTAGACATAGCTTTTTTTACTAATTGATCATTCCTTCTTTGTTTAATAAAAATGCCTAACTTTTTCATTATTTTTCTCATTTTTTGCATTCTCATTAATTGCATCATTAGTTGACATTGAATTGAAAGTTTTTTACTATAAAAAAATTGATTGTATAATCTATTAGAATGTGTTCTTATTTGTCTCTCGGAAATTTTACCAAGAAGATTATCCAAAAAAAAAAAATATATATTCAAAACTATTTTCATTTTCATTCTCATTCTCATATTCATTTTCATTTTCATTCTCATCTTCATTTTCATTTTCATTTTCATTTTCATTTACATTTTCATTTTAATTTTCAGTAAGAGGATTTTCATTTTCATTTTCAACAACAAAACGGTTTTCATTATCATTTTCAATTAAAGTATTATCATTTTTATTTTCATCAAGAGGATTTTCATTTTCATTTTCCACAATAGAACAATTTTCATTTTCAACAACAATTTGACTCAAATCTTTAACTCTATGAATATTATCAATACCAACATTGTAATATCCAACCTCTTCTAAATCTCTAATAAACACCATTTCCATGAGGCTCAAAGGTGGATTTGAAGACGTACCTAGACTTGTTCCTATTGAAACATTCTCCATAGCATTGGAGGGGATATTTAAAGACATACCAGGAGTAGTTTGTATATTCGTATTAGTTTGCATCGTCTACATCCATGGTCTCCTCAATGTTTTTATCTTCAATAGTTGTGGAATTGGATGCTTCACCATCATTCATTGATCCAATTCTCATTCTTCTTTCTCTTTGTCTTTGTTTTTTCTTCTCTCTCTTTGCTTGAATTTCTTCATGGGTCAATACCTTCCCATCTTTCCTCTTATTTTGACATTGTGATCCCATGATTGAAATTTTTGAAGTATACACAAATTAATGTCAAAAACTTGAGAGTCTTCCTTGAACTTGTTCCTCCTTCAAAAAAGTAGTAATTGTTCACAAAATTCCTCTTCCTCCTTCAAATATGTAGAAATTGAACAAATTTCCTCTTACTCTTTCAAAAAAGTAATAATTGAACAATAATCCTCTTCCTCCTTCAAACAAGTATCAATTAGTATGCAAATATTTTTGGAAAACTGTGTGCAAATTTTTGATGTAAACATTTGCACACAGTTTTTCCAAAAATATTTGCATACTAAATCATGGACTGTGGAAACAACATAATGTTATTAAGTATCAATTAAACAAAATTCCTCTTCCTCCTTCAAACACTTGTAGCAATTGCTCAAAAAATTTATTCCTCCAAACAAGTAGCTCAATCAAACAAAATTTTGCATCCTCTTTTGAAACATTTATAGGAATTCAACAAAATTATTCTTCCTTCTTCAAACAAGTACCTCAATTAAACAAAAAATTTCAACCTTATTTGAAAGAAAATAGGAATTCAAAAAAAAATTATCTTCCTCCTTTCAAAACAAATAGCAATTCAACAAAAAAATTCTTCCTCCTTCAAAAAAACTGCAATTCAACAAAAATATTTTATCACACCATCCCAATGATGCCTCCTTTCAAAAATTGAAAAAAACCAAACTTGAAGAGCTTCAACGAGACAAAATGTTGATAGAAAAAGGGAATATGTCGCAATCGGCCATACAAAATGATTCTCAGACCCAACATACCCCTTTTTGACAGTAAATTTAAAAATAACGGTAAAAAAGAACTTGGGATCCCACTTAATGAACAGGATCCCGATTTATTAAAATTGGGATCCCATTTACTAAACGGGATCCCAAGTTAAATAAATCGGGATCCCGTTTCATTTTCCAATGGCCCTACCATTTAATTTCCAAGGGGTAAATTATAATCGGGATCACGTTTAGTAAACGGGATCCCATTTTTTAAAATTTCAAATTTAGGCCAAGTTTTTGTTTTGTTAATAGGTTTGAGAAATGGTTGGGGTTCCGAACCTAAGCCTTGGACCTGGTTTGACCTGCAAGTTGAAGGTCCTAGCAATGTCACAAAAAATGTTGACTTTGGGCATACATCTAAAGGCTTTCTTTGCAGAGTTTTTCGACGAAATTAAAACACATTATAGATTAGACAGTGTACATTCCAAATATGTAATTTGTTTTACAATTGGATTAATTTTTTTATTTTTTATTTAATTTATGATTAAAGAGGTCCAAAAACTTGAATTATCAGTGGTTTTTAGTATTTTAATAACTTTTTATCAACATAACATTTTTATGAATGGATTGCACGAAAGCGTACTCCAGACAATTCTTTTCAATTTCAAAAAAAAAATTAAAAAAATAATAAGTTTAGGTCATCTTATGCGTGACATACATGACGATTTTTTCAAACACCAAATATGGCCAATAAAAAATTAACAAAAAAAAAATATTCAATAAAAAATTACAAAAAAATATGGAAAGCCTGCTTCAGTGAGTTACAAATATTATCCCAAAAGGATTTTTAAAAATATGATTACTTAGGTCAAAATATGGATGACATACATGTGCATGGTATGGTGAAAAAATGACTTTTAAACAGTGGTTTTTAGAAACGCCTATTGAATGTCAATTTGTATCATTTGGGTAATGAAATAAATTATATATTTGGAAACTAGACTCCAAGTACTACATTTTATGATTAGTGACTTTTTTCAAAATTCCATCTCTAAGTGCTTCAAATTTTAAGATCAAATATGTCAAAGTCTGAAAATCAGGGAAAACATTTCCACTAAATGGCCAAAAAGTGGACTCAACTTCTTGCCAACATGTAACGCCCCGCCACACAACCCTTGAGGAAGTTGCAATTAACTACTTAAGCGGATTAATTTTTTTTTTGTTTAAGAACAATTAATAAGCAAGTTCACTAACTACTACCAACAACCTCTAAAGTTATGAGACAAAGGTTATATAGAACCTCAACAAAAAACATGAATCTAACCATATCATTTAATTACTTAATAAATTAACACATACATTCCAAATTAAATAAATACATCAGAGCATAAGAGAAAACTTTCAATTTCATTTATACATGTAATTAAGAAATACGACTACAACTCTCATTCCCCGAACGAGGCAAGTCCAATGAACATAATTACAATTATAACTTTCCACATTGATAAGAAATGGGGGGTAATAAATCTCAAGATCAACTGAAATGAAATAAAGAAAGAACTAAAACTAGATCCCACAAGCTCTCCAAATGGAAGTCTCGTCCACACGAACATGAAGAAAGAACCCAATGGAGTAAGGTGCACCCCACCCAATTAAGTGGAACCTAAAGGCCCACCCCCGTGCTAGGAGATAGTAACAAAGAATCCTATCCAAGGCCATCTACCTCTAGACACAGACTTACACATAACTGAACCAAACTGACACAACCAATCACATGTACAATACAAGTACAACACAAGTACAACTCAACATGGTCACATTGCTTCCAAATATAAAGCAGATCAAGTATGTTAAGAAAACCATACACATAATGAACAAGTACCAACTATTGTCCTGGATAGAGTGTCATCACACAGCTCATCATGAGTTACCCAATGTAGATCTTCATAGGCTTCGGCTAACCTAGTGGCCTCAGCCGATCCCTAACCCTCATACTTATTAATGCGGGATCAAATACCTTTCGTAAAGACAAGACATATGACCTTTCCATTCCAAGACTTCCCACTCACCCCAAGTCTAAACAAGCACTTGCGAATATGAGTGAGGCTAGAACTTATCTTGATTAGTGTGAAGTACCACCTAACCTCTAAGTAAATTACTTTAGTTATCACATGATTAACTACTTCCGTAGGTTACCCAATCTTACCTCTTACGGGCTCTGGCCTCTAATGGAAGCCACTCTTCTACTTGACAACATGCACACCATCCTATCACTAAGGGTACCAAAGTGCAGCAAACGAGATATCACCACCACTCCTTTCTCAGGAGGCGACATAAGTTCAAACCCTCTCCAAACACTGGAGGTAACAAACATAACAACACCACTCCTTACAAGGAGACACAAATCACATAATCCACTCCCAATCCAAGGAGGCACAAAACATCCCCATTCATGGAAACCGAGTAAATCACTGACTCGTACCATGCACTACCCAAGGGATTCAAAATAGGTTGACTACATGACATGACAACCCACATATTTAAAACCCATCTAGAAGACTTATCATTCTCTATAACTCAATTTCCCCCAAATGGAAATAGAAATAGTTCACAATCAAGACGAGCAAGTAGACAAGAATTAAATTCTACTTTGGATTCACTAAATCCATTTCCTCATTATCATCCAACAATTTATTGCATTAAATAAATTGAATTAAATTTTTCCTTTCAAATAAGAGAGAAATTAATACTAATTGTTTAATTTCCCTACTGGTATTTAATTAATAATGAATTAACTCGATAATCATATAAACAAAATTCAAAGATGTAAAATAATTATTGCCTCCTCATTTAATTGTGACCAATTAAAAACAATCAACTTGTCTTCAAAAAATGTCTTATTTAATATCAAAACTAATTCCCCTTTTAAAATATGTTTTAAAAATAAAATAGTGATTTAACTAAGTTATCATGTTTTCAATTTTCCCAATTTGACTTAAATCATGCCTTTTAAAAATAATTATTTCCTATGCATATTAAATTTACATCACAACTAAAAATATATATATATTAAAATACTATTTACATATTAATATTTTAATACCATATAATATAATATTAAATATTATATTATAAATCCCATTTTAATAATATATAATAATATTTTAATATTATAAAAATATAATATTGAAAATATTAAATATATTTTAATATTATAAAATTATAATATTGAAAATAATAAATATATATATATATATATTTTAAGTTATAAAAAAAACCAAAATTTTTAAGGGTCAACCACGCCTAGGGGTGCGCATCATGGTTTTGGTGGGAGAACACGGAAAACCCAATGGGGGCGGACTATGGGAATACACAGCCGACCCCATTTACATGGGGTGGTTGTGTATTCACACAAACCCTTCCCCAACTCCTTGCGCAACCAATGAGGGGGTCGCGCTGGGCACAACTCCCCCCCCACTCGCCTCCCATGGGGGTACAGTGGGGGGTGAGCCCCTAGCAGCTCTCCTCCACACTTTGTCAAAAAAAATTATTTTTTTAAACAAAAAAAAACTAATCAAACCCTTGCGGAATCCGCGAATTTTGATAGGGGTTTATAATGCTTTAAAAAAAAATTTAACAGCAAACCCTCCCTGGATAAAACTACAAAATATATATGTGTATATATATATATATGTATATATATACATATGTATATATATTTATAAACGAAATTTGTATAATAAATTGAGAAAACAAATTTGAGATAGCAATTTCCAGCCAAGAAAATCGATAATTTTATGAGAGAGCTCAAATAAAACAGAGGTTTATAATTTGCCACAAATTTTAACATGAAATATTCAACATAGATCAGGTTTTGAATTTTCCAACATGATTTTCAACAACAAAACATATACAAACAAAATTTCAAAAACAACTTTTTTCAAAAGACCTAAACCTAGTATGCAAGAGTTTGAGAAGATCCAGATGGTGCACAAATCCTTGCTTGGATTCCCTCTTCAAATCAGCAATTTCCTTAGATTCAATCCAAACCCACAAAATGCAAAATTCTTTCCTTCTTTCTTTCAATTTTTCCAAAACTTGTTTTTTTTTTCAAAACTTGTGAAGAAAATTCCAAATAATAAAGAAAATTCAAACAAATATCATGCAACCACCCTCATTAATTTTTGAAAACAAAATATCAAATATCTTCTAATTTCAATTTTTGAATTCAAACTTTTCTTAAAAGTGAAATTTAAATCCTTTTTCTTATTTTTCAATTTCAAACAATATACCCATAACTAACTTAACTTATTTCAACAACATAAATTTAATTAATTAATAAAATAGATTTAATCCATGATTAAATTATTTATTAATTAAATTATATTACTAACATAATCTAGATAAAGTTAATCGACAATTAAACTACCAAAGCATAAACTTTAACCTTTTTCTAACTTGCAATTTTAAACTAAAATCTAGGCCATATGAACAACATTAAAGCAACTTAACCTGACTAACACCTAATGACACACTATGACTAGGGTGACGACCTAGCATGGATAACCTAGCTACTATCTCCCAATCAAATGTCGTTGGGCAATGGACACGCTCAAACCTGTGAACCCAAGTGGAGTCGATGTCTTGTACCTGTCAACCTGCGAATAAAGAGTATATCCACATGCATAAATATGTCATAAATAAGGCACACCGTGAAGAGGAAATCACGGAATCGCAGGGCACTCGCAAGCAAGTTATGCGATACTGTCCCCTTCACCAATACAGTGTAACTAATTGATAAATCAACATTCTAATATAATCCAAAGCATAAAACATCATTGATTCAAACATCCATAATTCTAATTCAAAACATGTCATAATGATAACATCATAATAAAATACCATCACATCAATAGATAACATTAACGTTGCTTTATAGATAGCGATCAAATAACAGCTGAGTACCATAGTCAAGGTACTAACAAAAAGTACAACATAAAGGAGAAGAACACTGTTAAATCAAAAGGGAAAAATGGAGGGGTATTACACAACACCCTGAACATCAATCACAATTCTTAGAAAACTAACCATCCAAATCAATAGCAAGATCAGTAAAACAAATCAAACTGGATGATATTCTTCTGAATCATGGTTTAATCACTTTAGCATAAATGTTCAACTATTGTATCTTGATTTTTTGTAATCATTTCTCTGGAGAAACTCAAGGATGTCATGGACTAGAGAAGCTATGATGGAGTATTATATTTTTCTTTATCTTCTATCTGTGAGTTTATCATTACTGTACTATGTAAATTTTTCATGGGACGTGATCTAAAAAGTATCATTGATGACATTCCAGATTTTCATAGGAAAAGGATTAACTCTTGTATGTTTTACACAAGTAATACTCAAGTCATCTCGATTTAATTATACCTAGATGCTTGTATTACCTTGCAATATCAAAAATCCATGGAAGTTGTACTCAGGCCATCATGGTTTAATTATACCAATAGTGTTTATACTAACTTTCAACATATCAAAAGCTTAATGATGATAACAAGCACAACAAATCAGGTGACAAGATGACAACATTTCATAATTAGATTTGTATGGTTAAGATAGATTGCATTCATATTAGTGTTTGCATGTACATTTAGGTTTTCCAAGGCTAGAAAATTTCAAAATGATTTTATCTCTCTCATCAAAGGATTGAGTACATTTGACATAAAAAAATAAAAATATCATTCACATTTAGTTGCATAATCATTATCATATCATAATAAGCCATCCATCCATGCATTAGATCATATATTTGCATTAAAAAAATACAAAAATAAAGTGCATCACATCTTATCTGCATGACCAAATCCATCTTATATATCATAAAGCATCATCCATAAAGCCATATAGAATCTTAATCCATGCATCATCATTTCATCATTGCATCCATACACAACCATGACATAATCATATAAACATCGCATAGCATATAGAGCGGAAATAAAATACATTCATCATAAGCATTCATCATAAAAGCATGTAGACAACATATAGATCAATAATCTCTGTTGCATCTCATATAATCTCAAAATAATCAATGTCAAGTGTAGAATGATTTCACAAAATATGGAGAGATACATCAAAAAAATGGTAGGAAATCATGAAGTCCTCGATTGAATAAGTGAATACATCAACTATCAGTAGATAAAATATGAGTACAAAAGCTATGTGTTGCTCCCCCCAAATGTTGTAGGCCTCGTAGTGCCTACACTTGGATCTTTGTCTAATGGATATTTGGGAAGGGGCCCAATCACACCCCTGCTTGTAGTATGTGACTGACTCTGACCTGACCTAACACTAATAGATTGTGCATAGCTAGGGGCACGTCGCTCTGCAGGAACCGCCTAATAATATAATGATAGATATAGTAATTTATCTCTTGGGATAAATGTCAAACCTCTCTTAGAATATCCCCTACAATAGTTCCCTCATAAACTCTCTACAATCTCTCGGCTAGGGCCTCTACATGCTCATATCTTTGTCTCACAACATCTCTCTCTATTGTTAGAGAGGCAATCTGCTCTTTTTCTTGTTCTAGCTATCCCTATAATCCCTCCACCTATAACTATAAGGTATCTATTTGTGCCTAATACTGATGGGAAGGCACACAAAACTAAACTTGGGATGGTCCTGCCTATTGTTGTCCTGAGGGAACCATAGATATCCTCCTTCGGGGTACTCTAAAGTCCAATATCTAGCTACCACCTACATCCCCTCCATCTCCATAGTCCCCTCCATCCTCAACATCTCTCTCCTCATCATCACCATCTCCCCATCCCTCTTCCATCTTGATGTTGGTTGTGGTGCTCTCTCATCATCATCAAATGGCAGTACTAGCTATCAAGACTGGATATCCTTGGTATGACATGTGTAAAAAATTCTTAGCATACTCATTTGTCATCACACCAGCTGTGATCTTTGAATAGTAATCCCATACATGTGCCCACAATCCAAAACACTCCTCACAGGTTGTATCATAAGATATGATGGGTCCCCACTCTCGAATATCTTACTGTCTCCAAGCATATAATGCAACTCCTTGTGGCATCCCCTAAACTTGGCCATACTGGCCAAGGACCCTCATGAGCATTAATCTCTCAATAACAATCAAGGTTCCTCCAATCAAATATCTCAAGGTGGAAACATATGGCATCTCCAAATCATCCTTGGGCCACTTATCACAATCTAAGTATGGTTGAAATATGACTGCCTCCAAATCATCAATCACTCGCTGCCAATACTCTAATTTTCCCAGCTTGCACTAGACAAGAATACCTATGTACCCAAAGACATACGGCACACCAACCAGATAATCTCTCTCCCCCAAAGGACAAGTAACAGTTATATGCTCCCAAGCCCAAATCTGAAGTAGTGTCACTTTAGCTGATAAACTAGCAGCTCCAAGATACACCACCTAATGCAGATCATGATATAAATGTACTAACATACAGGAACCCCATGCACATCAGATCCCCTAAGTGATCATCCCCTCTAGCAACCTACCCTAGCCAACGAATAGTCCCTTCAACCTACGGTCAGGACATAAGAGACTTCCAACAAACCTAGCTAGAACAAATGGTAATGGCTCACAAGAATCCACCATATCCTGCCACAGGATCTCATAACCACTAATTTTGTCATCATGAAAGATCCTCCTCAACACCTTAGAACCTCCTTGCTCTATATGATCATATACAACTAACTCTCTAACCACGAGAATCCCCAATATCCGGTACACATCCTCTGGGGTAATTGTCATCTCACTGATAGCCAGATGGAACGTGTTGTGGTAACTATGCCACCTCTCAGCTAATGCACTTAATAGTCCCCTATTTATCCTATACTCAATCATATCAAGAAAGGAATATAAACCACATTGCTCAAGAACATCCAAATCTACCTACACCAGATGCATAATCATATCCCAAGTCTTCGAGTAGTGCTCTCGAGACTGAAGAACTCCTAAGTTCTCATACAATCATGGCATATCGCAAACCAACATTTTATCAATCAACCTATTAATCAATATAATCAGCTCAAATGAGATTTCAATTAAAATATTGTAGAGCATCTATCATTGACTCTCATCCATCATGAGGTCAATCATCATCTATCCTATCAACATTGCCAAAACAATGGGTGACACGATCTTCAAGTATCAAAAGAAAGGAGAAAAATCAAAATTTCATCAATTCTGGTGTCAATACACCAAAATAGAGTATCCATGCAATGGAATAATGGATGCACTGCAAAAATCCATCAATGCGTTGAAACATAGCATCTATGCACTAAAATTCTAAATGTGGTACTTGGCAACATAAATGTGCTAAAAATCTAAATGTGCTAGAAAATTCAATTGATGTGCTATATCAAGTGTTAAATGCACTAAATTCCTATATATGATGCAAAAGGAAACCTATGCGCTAAAACACACTATCACAAATTTTAAAAACATGAAAAACACATGAAAAAAAATCAAATTTCAACAAAAGGTGGTTTCTTGAGGTATGTATCAGAGGTCCGTACATGGCACGGTGGTGGTGTCATCAAACCTGCTTGAATTGATGGGTGTGATGGGATCACCATTTTGCTAAATCACTCAATCAACTCAATCACTCAATTGCAAATGGAGGGTATTTAAGTGGAATTATTTTTATTTTCAAAAAGGGCATCAATTAATCCATTCGTAGGGTCATTCTTCTGTATCAAGAGATAAATCATCACAAAATCCTAAAAAATAGAAAATCCTCATAAAATCATAAAAAATTCAAAAAATTCAAAAAAATCGTAAAAATTCAAAAAATTCCTAGATTTATCTCCTGAGGGGGCATACACACACCATCACTTGAAAATTAGCAGACCTGGGGCATATTGATAGTTTTTATCAACACTATCGGCAAATTTTTCTTTGAAGTAACATGTCGCAAACACATCACTTCAAAGAGGGGCAAAATGTATACACTTAAATTTGGTCTGGAGAATTAATTAAATACAAGTTATTTAATTAATAATATTTAATTCTTCTACTTATAAATAGATTGAAAAATTTATTTATATAGTTCAGTTTTCTCTAATTCTTTCTATCCTAGATCATTTTCTTCATATCTTAATTAAATGAACAAATTTAATTAGTTTATTTTATTTAATTAACCTTCTCTCACTAAATTTGAATTTTAAATTTGAATTTAAGCACATGTCTACTAAATTCTTCCCACCTTCCACCTCATCATGTGTCTCAAGAATTAAATATTTCTAATATTTAATTTGGCATTTATCATCAACAAATTCTAACTAATTTGGAACACTTGGCCTTCATCTCCATTTTATTCCTCTTCACACTTGGTAGTTTGTTCTCGTGAAGGGAACACACCTCCCATTTCCTTCTAACCTCTTCATCTTCAACTTTCCATCTCTCTAGATCGAATTCAAATCGTTGACTCTTGCCACCTAGGCTCATGCCTTGGAAAATCTATAAATAAGCCCTCATTTACACAACAAAAGGGGGAAGAGAGATAAGCATTTGTAGCAATTACACTTGGCAAAATTTTAATTGTCATTATCATTCTATTGAGTATTTTAATATTATTATTTTAGCATCAAGTAGTTTAATCATGGCATTTTCATTAGCAGCATCCTAATTACAACATTTCCATCATATCATTTTCATAAAGAAACATCATAGCAGCATTATTATCTTTGCATATCATCTATTGCTAGTTCATCATCATGTAATGTAGGAAACATCTTGTGTATTTCAAGCATCTCTCATTCTTCAGGTTGTCATTTGGAAAGTCGTGTGCACAATAATCTGAGAGAAAAATGACTTAAAGAATCCATGGAGATAGAGGACAATCTGATGCCAGTGAGGAATTATTGTATTAGTTTGATTATTATTTGAATTCCTTGATATAATGTTTCATTGGTGTGTGGTATAGGTTTCATTTTCTTATTCATGTTATTTGCATACACACAATTATCTCTAGGGGTTCTAAAGGAGGAAATTCCTAGGTATCCTTTGGTGGGGAAAGGTTTTGTGATTTGGGGTATGCTCAAAAAAGGGGTTGCTTTGATTAAGGAGGGTTTGTTTTGGATATGTAAGAGGGGGAAAGAGGCTCTTGTGATGGTTTTACTCCCATTTTTTCTCAATATCCAAATTTTATGAATCTCTATCAGTAGTTCCTTGAGGCTAGGTAGTCAAGGGTTAGCGATTTTAAGTATTTCTTGCCTTGTGGGCATTTGGAGGTGGTTGGGTGAAAGGTCACTGATGACTAGCCTGTTGTTGGTATGGAGGGGGAGTGTATTGTGCTTCATAGTATTTTATGTAGGAGGAATTATAGCTCCCTCAAGCATAAGGATAGTTTATCTTGGTCTCTGAATCCTAAGGGTGTTTTAACTGTTGCAAGCGGATATCAGGTGTTGTTGGCTCGTAAGGTGGATAGGGTGGAGTTCCAATGGTGGAATTATGCATGGAATATTTTTTCTTGGCCTGAATGTAACTTCCTTCTATGGAATTTGGCTTGGAATGGATGTTTGACTTGGAATAATCTTTAGAATATAGGTTTTTAGGGCCCCTCTATTTTTATTTTATGTGGCGCTAGCGAGGAGGATTCTTCAGACTTGTTCTTTCAGTGTCCCTTCTCTCTACAAATTTGGCTTTATTGGTGGGGTGTGTGGAAACTTCCTTTTGTTCATGATTCTTCCCTAGTGGAATTTTGGAGTAGTTTGGGTAGGCCTCCTACTTTGACTTCTTCCTCTAGATTGTGTGGTGTATCGGTCCTACCTTTATCCTTTGGCAGATTTGGCTAGAATGAAATTGCCAGATTTTTCATGGAGAAAAGTTATTAGCTCAACAAGTTTGACATCAACTTGTGGGTATGATCAAGGAGATGGTGGAGGCTAAGTGTGAGGTGGTGTATCCTTTAGACAGGGAGGATGTTGAGATTGTAAGTAAACTGGGTCTTCGGGGTTTGTCTTTAGCCTATGCCTATGTCAAAAGAGGCATGCATGCAAAAAAGAAGGTTCAAAGGGTTAGTATATGGTTGCCTCCTTACAAGAATTTCTTGAAGTTCAATATGGATGGGTTCTCTAGAGGTAATCTAAGGCCTATTGGTATTAGTGGTGTTGGTAGAGATTGTTCGAGGGTTGTTATTTTCTTCTTTTCTATTCATAAATGGCTACAGTCAAACAACTTTATGGAGGGGTTGGAAATTTTATGTGCTATTGAGCATGCTTATGCTTTGGGTTGGCATAAGGTTATTTGTGAATATGATTCACAAGTTATTATTAATTTTTTAATTGAGTGAAAGGTGACTGAGGTTAATTGGAAGCTTTCTTTGCTTGTTTGCCAAATTTTGTAGATTTTCTCTTTGCTAGAGAGGGTATTTTGTTCATATTCCCCGTGAGTGGAACATGGTTTTTGGTTGTTTGGATGAGTAGGCTTCAGAGCATGATGATGGATGGAAGGTTGAAGGTTTGGGGCATTTATCCCCGAAGTACTATCAAGACTTGGAAAGGGTCTTTGTTGATGATGTGGATGGCTATAGTCATGGTTGATGTTGTTATTTTTCCTTGGGTGGCTGCTTTTGTTTCATTTTCTTGGGATCACTTGGCTTCTTTACTTCTATGTAATGTTATTATCTGGATTTCAATAAAAAATTTACCCCTTTTATTTAAAAAAAAAGAAAAACTATTTATTATATTTTCTTTTAGATCATCATAAGTTAGGAATTAGGGGATCTCCCTCTTATTCTTATGCATGTTCAACTTATTCTATAATCATAGATTCTTCTTCTTTAGAACTTTCACTTTAACCCTCTTATTCGTCTCCATCCACAAATCCATTATTATGTTCTTCACGATTTGGATCTTCTTGTTGTAAGCCAAGATACATTATTTTTTCCTAGTTGTACAAGATCAAAAATAGCTATAAGTTCCCAAAATATTACAACTCTAGAATATATATAACTTTCTTGGTTATTGGACTACAGATCTTATAACCTTTAATATTATCAACATATCTAACGAAGATTATTTTTTGTGATTTTGGAACCAACTTGGAATTATTTTATTTGGGCACATGAATAAAATTCTCACAACTAAAAACCCTTAAACATGAAAAAATTGTATCTATTCAAACTTCATAAGCTATCAAAATAAAATATTTACAAGCATACCTATTTATCTAGTAGCAAGTGGTAATTACAACTACTATCAAAAAATAGTTTTCCATTTGTGTATCACTCAACATGATTTTGTCTCTTTTGATAATTGTTCAATTCATCATTTCTACAAGAGCATTATGTTGTGGTGTCTATAGAATTTCTTTTGTCTTACAAGATACTTTAAAACTTACAAAACTCATAATATTTCTTAGAGAAATATTCTCCTCCATTGTTAGATCTTTAATAATTTTATCTTGAATTCTAATTATTTTTCTACCAAGACTTAAAATTTATTAAGCTTAGTTAAAACTTTATATTTCTCTCAAATAAACCCGTGTAAATCTAAGAAAATCATCAATCAAGCTAATGTTCAATAATGAGATCTTTTGATTGAATCATTATCCATGAGAGAAAACACATCCTTATGAATAATTTCTAATGTATTATTTTCCTTACTATTTCATAAAGGAAATGATGCTCCAATTTATTTATCAAACACACAATGATCACAAAATCAAAGTACTCGTCAAATAAGAGAAATCATATAACATTTTTTTATAAACAAATGTTTTGAAAATATTTTCACTAATATGGCCCAATCTATGGTTCCATAACATACATTTATTTTCAACCTTCTTAGTAAAATAGATTTATTTACAAATATTAGTGATATCAATCCTAAAACAATTCCATCTTTATTCTATTGAACACCACCAATATTCCTCTCACCAATCTACATTTAGGTGTTATGCTATATGTTTCATGCATTCTTGAATCATTTAATTTTTAAGTAAAATAATATTTCTTGACAATCTATGAATATGAAAAACACCAAGGAGGGTTATAATCCTCTCATCATTGAAACACAACTATACCTCTCACTATCCAACAATTTGATTTGTAGTGTTATCCTTAAGGTACACATTTCCTGAAACATATTTTTATATGTGGAGAACCAATCCTTATGCGGGGTCATGTAATAAGATAATATTGATTAAACCAACCAATTTTCATTAGATATAATATTGCATGCATAAATTAAAACCTCATCACTTGCATTAGAGGACTTTACTATAGAGGAATCTAACTATTTATTTTATTTTTTGTAATCCTTCTTAACATGTCACGTCTTTATATAATTTCAAAACTTAACTATACTCTTCTTTCTAGGATTCTTATACTTTCCCTTTTATTTTTTCTCTGGTCATTTTGTATCTCTTGGAAATCATATTTCCTTTGACTTACCCTTAACATTAAGAGAATCGACTAATATATCCACAAATTTATTCCGCATTTCCTATGACATCAAAATTTTAAAATTTTCATACAAATTTGGATCTTTAAGGTTAGCACTAATAGCAAGAATGAAATTCTCACATGACTCGAAAAGAGAACAAAATAGAATTACATATTTTTCTTCTTTCACAATCTTAACATCAACTCAAGCCAATTAACAAAAAATTAAATTAAACTTATTTTAATACTTAGAAAAATATTCACTTTCCTTCAACTTAAGATAGAACAATTTTATTTTCAAATATTTTTTTTACCAGAATCTTGGCTTGATAAGTTTCACCCAACAATTTTCGTAAATCATATGAAATATTTTCTTGAGAGACATTTAATAGGATATAATCTATAAGACACAATTGGATTGTACCCCATGCCTTTTTATTGATTGTTTTCCATTCATCTTGATTGATTGTATCAAGTTGCTTTTATTTTATTTAAACCAACCATCAATCTCTTTCTTAAAGAAGATCCTCCATTTTTCAGATTCCACAACTTATAACTTATTCTATTAAATTTTTAAATTTCTATCTAAGATGTAGATGTAGCCATGGTTTTCACACATATGCATTTACAAAAATAGAACTCCTGCTATAGAATAAAAACCTTCACACTTCCACCCAATGAAAAAAATATAGCAAAATTGTAATGCCAAATGTTATAAATGAAAAAAACACTTATAATGTGAAGATTGTGAAATATTGCTGCAAATATGAAAGTAAACTATAGAATATTAGTGGATATTTAAACTAATATGAATGAGCACAAAATAAAATTAGGAATACTTAAGATCATTACACATAACACAAAAAATTGCATGGTGAAAACCCTTTTCGATGAAAATCTCCAATAAAAAGAAGAAAATTTGTTATTATCTACAAATAAATTACAATACATTCAACTTCCTTCAATATTGCATGTAATTTTATAGAATTTATGTACCTATAAAATTCTCATTGTGTCTTCATGTCAAGCCCTCAATATATAGAGTCCCAAAATACCACCATAAAGCATTACCATAGGTCAAAAAAATGTTCCAAAATATCATGCCAAAAATCTATGTGACCCTAACACATGTTAAACATAGTATCTTGTACGACTCTTACATAGTCCCACTAGTTTTAGGCATGGCTTACAATCCCTCTTAATTTTGGGATGCTCTTTGAATTTTTCCATAGTTGTATAAAAATAATCCCACTAATTTAAGCATGTCATACAATCCCTATATAATAGAAGATACTCTTACAAGTTGTTATAGAATAATTTAATTCAAATGCAAATATTTTATTAGATTATAGTAGCTCCTCAAAATTTAACTAACCATGATTTGACCTTATTTGTTCATTAATACAATAATTAAATTAATTTTTCACTATCACTAATCCCTAGAGCCCTTATGAGTGCATAAATAAATAATGACATATAATAATTGAATACATAAAATTTTCAATGTATATGGCACCTTAATCTTGATCAAGGTAAGATCTAGACCATGATGCACCAAGTAAAAATTATTGTTATAATATATCTAAATTGAGAAGGGGCTTGTAGACTCAAAATTCTAACACCATCTTGAATTCATCTAAATGAATCACAAGAGAGTAGAAATAAATAATATTATATTTCAAATAGTGATATAGTGTATACAAAATATAATAGGATGATAATTATATTATAGATAAATATTTCTTATTATACAATGGTGAGATATGGGACAACTTAGGATTAAAACAATTTTCATAATTGTATGACATGAGACACAAACATTAAATTAATTAATTATGCTCTAATAATTCCTTAACTTAACTTTAGATAGGAGATTTTTAGAGGGAATACAAAAATGAATATTTTGGTGATGAGTGAGAGGAAGGGTATGAAGAGGTACTCACCTGAAAAAGGGATGAGATATTGCCTATGACATCATATTCTTCATCTTCTACCTCTTGAATATTCTCTAATTTATTCTTCTTCACCTTCAAATTCTTTGATTTCCCTTTAGGGCTTCCTTTAGATGACCTTTTTGGGTTCTCTTTCTCTGGAGAATCCTCATCATCATATCCATTAATTTTTTTATGAGAGATAGTTAAATATAAAGGATCGGAGGGAGTAAACGTCACCTAATTCTTACCTTTTTCTTTGGAAGCATCTTTCTTGCTAGATAATTTTGAGGATTATCATTTTGTAGGATCCTTCTTTTTCACCCATTATTTTTTATTATTTTGAGGACCACTACCATCCTTTCCTCTAAATTATTTACTTATATATTACCATAATTAATGGGTAGTATTTGTTTTATTTGAATATTATCAAAATAAAGGAGATCAAAGAAGCCTGGCTTATCATCTTCAATGCTTTGTATATCCCAATTTAACTTGAACTTTTTTATTTTATATAGTGATAATCTCATCCAATTTATTTTCCTAACATCAAAATCATTTTCACAATCAGCCCTAGTAGTCTTCAATATTAAAATAATAATGGAATTTATGTCCAAGGCGTAAATTATGACATAATATTTACTATATAAGGAGAATATCATGGTAGGAAAATGTATGGTGAATTTCACCAAGGACCTTTCAATATTTAGTACATTAAAAATGACCTAAATTTTTAGTGTGCATGTACAATAAAAAAGGGAATTCATATTGTCTTCCTTTGTTTCTATCTCCTATTTATTTCACCAAGTTGTCAGCATACTTCAATGAGAACAAACTTCCCACCTACATACCTTTACAATTTCTTTTGAAATCCAACAAAGCTTCCAATTCTAATATAAATGAATAAAATAGATTCCATAAACATTAACCAATTATATATCTTAGATATATTCTTACCCACATCTTTCCTTATCGCTTTCTAACAACATGAATTTTGAAAACATAATTTACACTTCTAAATTTTTTATAAATGTGCTCTAATTGAATTTTGGTTAATGATTATAAATTTGTGTTACATTATGAAAACAACCTATATAAAATAGTCTTTTCTATGTTCTCATACTTGAAATGGTGTAAATAGATATGAGGACGTATAAAAATACCTATTTAGATGGAACTTAGTGAGTTGATTGTGAATTTAATCACTTATAATGCTACCCAAAGTAGTGAATTGGTATCCTCCAATAATTACAATAATAATTATAGCTACATCCACTCCTTTAAATTATTGGAATCTTTATTTTTAACCGGACTCTACAATAATATATTGATATTATAAAAATCTTCTTTGAAATGGGATCTATGAATGTCAGTCTTCAACAAGTGTGATTTTGTTTGTTTGGAACTACCAGCTAATGATGAAATTGTTATTACACTGTCTGTGCTTATGATTCCTTGGTTTTGCCTTGGAAAGGATCTTCCATTCTTTGTTGATCAGTGTTTCAGACTATTGGTTCCTGTGTCATCTGTATCTTCATTCTAGGTGTTTGCCTTTGTTTGCCATCTAATTCGAGTAGTGTCATATGGGCACTTATGCAGATTGTTGTCTCCTTGTTCCTGATCATCCTATCTTCAGTGGAGGTTCTTCAGTACCATAGCAGTCATCTTTCGATAGTTGTTTACAGCTTCTTCTGCTTCAGTGATGTTCTTTTTTGGCCTTCTGCATCTCTTTTTGGAGTAGAGTTTTTTCCCATGAGGTTTTCTCTATTTCTCCATTTTACAGAGATTTGGTTGTATTTGGATACCTAATCTGGCCTAGTTGTCGGGACCCATGTTTGTCTTCTTGCATTGTAGTTACCTTTGCTTTCTTGTATTTGTTTGTAGCTGCACTTTTTCTCATCTTAAGGGGGGGTGTTAGAGTAAAGGTTTTAACTTAATTATGTTGATTAAGTTACCTTTTTTCCCTTCTTAATATTTCACTTTAGTTTGCATAAAGTGACATTTAATAATTATATTAATTATTAAATGTTATCCTATTAGGGCTTCTATTAGGGTTTTTCCTATTAGGGTTTTATTAGGGTTTGAATGATCTCCTTTTTATAAGGATTGATCTCATTGTATTTCATATCAATTCATTCTCTCATTCTCTCTAATATATACATTTTCAGTTTTCAGAGAACCCTTCCTTGTTTGTCTCCATCTCTTCTTTTGTGACAATAAATTTGCATGCAGGTGATCTTCAAGGTTTGTGGTATTGTATTTTCTCAACTCCTACATGGTATCAGAGCTCCACACCTGCTGCTTCTTGTTCTTGTTTTGAAGATTCTTGGAGCTTCAAGGGTTTGGGGTTTTGTTTCTTTGATCTAGGGCATACTTGCAATTTTGAAGCATTTTTTGCTCAAATGGACTTCGCCATTACATCCGTAGCAGTCCAAAGCCCCTAAATCAACTGTTCATTCATCCATTTTGGACAAAGTCAAAATTTGAGGCAATTCTTTTTTACCTGGGCGGCCGTATGGCCCACCCAGGGCCGAGTACGATTTTGCAGAATAAAAAATTATTTAATTTTTCATGTTCTACATATTATATTATTTTTGGCTATTTTCAAATATTTTTGGCTGCTATTAAAATTTTATTTGAGGCATATTATGTGGGGTTTTATTTTTATTTTTAAAAATAAACTACGAACTGTACATTTTACCAATCTGCAAACTTGTAGGCCCTGACAGCCATCCCATCATCCCACTTTTGCCACCAACCTGCCTCTATTCTTCCTAGCCACCGCTTCTCCTTTCACCCCCGGTCGGCCTATCCACGCCCCCACTGCCCTTAACCCACGGTCATATCTATCGTCGGGTGCTAGGTCAGGTGGTGGTGCCACCGGCGGCTCCACCGGCTGTACCACCTTTGCTCCGCCCCCCGCCACCCTCCTGGTGGCGAGGTTTCTTTTTTGCCTTTTTGCAAGGTGCAGTCATATAGGAGACTGCAGGCCAGCACCCAAGGGCTACATTTTTGCACCCACTTAGCCTCTGATGTACCCCAAAGGCCCTAATCTAGTTGTTTTTTTCTTTTTGCCATATCTTTTCGCCACAGTGTCAAAAATTGGCAAACGAGATATCACTGGAAAGCTAGTGATCCCAATTTTCTGATGGAGCAATTATTTTTCTGTTGGTGCATTCTACAGCTAGTTGAAGAAAAAGGGGCTATTTTTCAATCTCAAGCTCATAACTTTTGATCAGTTTCTCCGTTTTTCGCAATCTCAGTGGCATTGGAGCCATATTTCAGAGCTCTTCAGTTTCATCCATGCCATTTTTCTAGATTCCACTCCAGGTATATTTTATTCATTTATTTTTGTTTTCACACTCTAGTGGATTACCTGGACATATTTGCTCTTGGAAACTTTTTGTTTGCATGGGATGCTTTGTTTTTGGCTGTTCTTCATGTATTACCAACATTTTGTCCTTTTTTGGACATTTTGAGCATCATTTGTAAGCTATCTTTTATGTAAACGCACTGAGATAAAGTGCCACACTATTGTACATGCATCTTTTGAGGATTTTGCACATAAGGTTATGCCATATTTTGTACTCGCACTATTATTATAAAGTTCCATGAGGGGTTGTGTAGTTTACCTTTATTTTTCCATCACATCTTTGTCCGTGAAGTATCCCTCCATGACGATAGTGAATCCATACCATGGGGGGTTGTGTAGTTTTCCTTTGTTTGCCATCACACCTTTGTCCGGTGAGTGTCCCTCCATGATGACCATGGATCCATATGATTCCAGCCTCATGCATGTGTGCTTTGTTCACACACCACTTTTTTAGTTGCAGGTGCTTTCTTGTGCACTTTCAGATGTTGTTTATTCTCCTTCATGCACTACAGGGTGTTTCACATCATTTTAGTGGATCTGTCAGGCTCTCCCAGTTCAGCATTATGAGGGGGTTATTATACTATTCGTGCTTATGCTTCCTTGGTTTTTCCTTGGAAAGGATCTTCCATTCTTTGTTGATCAGTGTTTCAGACTATTGGTTCTTGTGCCATTTGTATCTTCGTTCCAGGTGTTTGCCTTTATTTTCCATATGATTCGAGTAGTGTCGTATGGGCACTTATGCAAATTGTTGTCTTCTTGTTCATGATCATCCTATCTTTAGCGAAGGTTCTTCAGCACCATAGCAGTCATCTTTCGACAGTTGTTTACAACTTCTTCTGTTTCAGTGATGTTCTTTTTTGGCCTTTTGCATCTCTTTTTGGAGTAGAGCTTTTTCCCATGAGGTTTTCTCTATTTCTCCATTTTATAGAGATTTGGTTGTATTTGGGTACTTGATCTGGCCTAGTTGTCGGGACTCATGTTTTCCTTCTTGCATTGTAGTTACCTTTGATTTCTTGCATTTGTTTGTAGCTGCAGTTTTGCTCATCTTAATGGGGGGTGTTAGAGTAAAGGTTTTAACTTAATTATGTTGATTAAGTTACCTTTATTCCCTTCTTAAGATTTCACTTTAGTTTGCAGAAAGTGACATTTAATAATTATATTAATTATTAAATGTTATCCTATTAGGGCTTCTATTAGGGTTTTTCCTATTAGGATTTTATTAGGGTTTGCATGATCTCCTTTTTATAAGGATTGATCCCATTGTATTTCATATCAATTCATTCTCTCATTCTCTCTGATATATACATTTTCAATTTTCAGAGAACCCTTGCTTGTTTCTCTCCATCTCTTCTTTTGTGATAGTTTATTTGCATGCAGGTGATCTTCGGGGTTTGTGGTGTTGTGTTTTCTCAACTCCTACAGAAAAATGGTGCTAAAACATAATTTATTATTTTATATTTTATGTCATTATATCATTGTTGTGTGAATATTAGAAAAGAAATATTTGAGATGTGGTTTGATAAAACCCCAATATGTTCATCATATAGCTAAGCTATTAGCTTACCATCCACCATTCTTATTTATTTGGCGCAAGAACCTTCATGCACTCCAAGATTGGGCTAGTATATTGCACTACCACCAAAAATACTACCACTTAAAGGACTTAATTGTTTGCAACCTTTTATGGAATGGGATTCTTATTGTCTTCTTCTATCTATTTCTAAAAGTGTTCAAGATTTACATGCTTCAATTTGGTATCCCTTATCTCTAATAATGTGGACTCTAAGAAAAAAAAATTTCATACCCTAGATATTTGTATTTCATGTTTACAAGGAAAATTTCATAGAGGGAGGACATTAAATTCTTCAAGATATTATCAAGTAAATATAGGGGAATTTGTCTTTTAGCTAGCAATATTGTGAAGAGAGAATTTTCATGAAAATGAACTCTATGAAAGACATTTCCTCATTTTTGTGAAATGCAAGAGAAGGTAGTTTTTTATACCTTTGAATCAACAAAACTATAATCCTATATCATATCCAAGGTCTCCTTGATGTAATCACTAAGGTGCCACTATGATACATTTTTGTAATTCACTTCTTTCCTTTGATATATGTTTATTGTGCCTTCCTTTAGATTAATTAAAATATACTACTTTCAATTCCTAGAAGTTTGTGAGCGTTAATGTAAAATCATAATTTCAACATGTATCAATCTCATGTCATACTAACTAGCTCTTTGAATATTTTTTTAAAAATATCTATTTAATTTTCTTATTAAAGGTTTGACAGGTTGTCAAAACCTAGTTGGCGTCCAACAGTGGTT
Source organism: Sequoiadendron giganteum (assembly GCA_007115665.2). Classification (NCBI taxonomy): domain Eukaryota; kingdom Viridiplantae; phylum Streptophyta; class Pinopsida; order Cupressales; family Cupressaceae; genus Sequoiadendron; species Sequoiadendron giganteum. Next base: position 463,420,403 of record CM021100.1, read on the forward strand.
TCAAAACTAGGTTAGAAAATTGACAATTTTTTTCTTCAAATAAATCCTTTATAAGGTCCAAAATCACTTAATATATGTGTTGATTCATTTTTTAAGTCCCTTTTCTTCAACCTTTATAACTATTTTGAATAGATCATTAGGTTTTGATGGGGTTGTGACAACCTAGTTAGAAGCTGAAATTTGTTTTGTAACCAACACAAAGTTCTAAATTCCCTTTGTACAATATTCTTCTTCATCATTTCAATAAGTTCCTTTATCACCTTATTCTTTTGTGAAGACAACTATGAGATTCTCCTTATTTATTTATTTACTGGTTATGAAGAGTATGCCAGGTTCAGATGAAATTGTGACAACATCATTGTGAAATGATAAAGGTTTTGAAACTAGCATAACTCTCTAATTTTCCACTTTTAAAAGTGTTTTCTTGCACATTCAAAAATAGTTATAAAAATTCATCAGAAATTAGCATAATTTCTAGAACCTAAGGAAGACTCTAAGAAAATATTTCTCTTCAAAAATAAGATGTTACAAATGCGTTTTTGGGCTTTGAAAAGGTTGTGAAAACCCTTTCAAAAGCCAACATTAATTTTAGAACCTTTTATTTGTCTCGATGATTCAACACTTAGATAATTTCTTAAGGGGAAACCCATTGCTAGAATATTATAATATTTATAAAGGGTAAAAGGAATGATGAAAAATAGATTTAATACAATAGATTTGTAGGTAGATAACCTACACAAAAGAGGATTTTTTGATATATTTCCTCTATTTCTCCTTCACCACTTAGGCTAATCTAATGGTTTACAAATAGGTTAGAATTATCTAATAAGTTACACCAATTATCTAACCTAACATATTAGATAAATTATCTAGCATATAAAAAATACTATATTTGTAAGGATTCCTATCCTAAAATCAGATGAAACATTTTAGATAAAAACATATGTGTTAGGTATTAATGTGAACAAATGACCATAATCTATTTGTGTGGATTAATATAAAAAATTTTTGGATCAACCTCATGTTTTTTGGTGCTCAAAATTTTTTAATAAATATTGATTCCATGGATAAATAAAATCATATAGGCCACTGACATCCTAGGTGGTTAGTATATGTATAAAGAGAATATAATCACTATTCTTCAAGATGTAACTAATACTACATAATTCCTATTCTTATGTGTTTGATATTAGCATTTTGATTTTCATGTGATATTTAAAATACACATATTATTAAAAAAAAAAAATGATAAATAATGTAGGGGAAAGGACCCATGAACCCGTATAAGAGATAAAAAAATTAGGCCACAAGGCCAACAGTTCAACACCAACAAAATAGACATACCAAATTAGACCAACTGACACCAAAGTGAAATAGTAGAATGCTACCTAGCTCTACCACAATACATCAAAAGGACACCATATAACTATCTAAAGAAGACAACAAAATAAGATAGGAAAGTAAAACCAGCATGCAAACCCAACAACGACCCAAGCATGTAGGCTAGAAAAAAAGGAACCAGATAACCCTAACTAATTCTTGGGACTATTGATCAAGTCCCATTCCATCTTTAGCTGGTCCAACTCCTCACTCTAGGCATCCTCTTCATTGGTTGCTTTATCCTTATATCGTATCTACATTTCCTAACAAGGATCCTTTCTTCTTTATACCTTTCTTATTTTTGGCATACCATTGACGATTCCAAACATTACCCTTCTCAAAAATTCTATGAGTTATGAAGATCAACCTGTTAAACACTTTGTCCATCTTGTTAACTTTTTCTTACAACACAAGTGTGACCGAAAAATTAGTATGGGTTGAATACACTTGATCCATGAGGATTCAAAGAATATTCAACCCACTAAACATCATTCTAATAAGATCAATCAATAAAAACTAAACTAGGAATCCATTAAAACTAACATTTTAAATCATGAAAGCTTTAAAAAAACCTATTATAATCCATTGAAACTTATCCTATTAGGGGAGTGGTACCAAATTGATGTGGAATGGTGACCCTTTCCCAGTCCCATAGATAATGAGCTTGTTTCAATCGATTCTATTGAAGATAATTAATGAAACCAATGATATATGTGTGATGAAACATGATGCAAGCTATTTTAACATGATTTATGCTAAGATGATCGATATGGGTGAGTGAAAAGCTAATCTCAATGGATTTTAAGCTAAAACTATTGAAACCCTAATTACACAATATACTAAACGGATACATTTATGTTATCTTGGAAGTAATTAATAGAGGATAAGCTAATGATGAGAGTGAATCAAGCTAAAAAGATGCTAAATAAGTGCTAAATATGAGTGCAAGTCAAAGTGATTTTAATAGCATAAGTTTTCTCTTAAAAGATGGATCTATTTGTCTCCAAATAGTGACCTATTAATAGGAGGAAAATTGAGAAATCAAGGGTTGAGATTAAAAAGGTCAATCATTGGTCAAAATGGACAAAAGATAAAACATGGATCATTGATTCTCATCAATGGATGTGAATCAATGATCACATGGATCAAGGAAAGAATCAAGGGCTCATATTCTTTCAAAAAAACACACTTTTAACTTGCACAAGAAGTCTTGTAAGTTTGTTATGAGGGAGAATATTCATTTTTTCAAATGAGTGAGAAAAGAGAATATTCTTTGGAAGATTCTCATGGGTGAGGGAAAATTAGATATTTAGCTAATTAAAACAAAGTTTTAATATGAAAAAGGGAATGAATATTCCATGGGAATATTCATTTTGGAGGAATAGGCAAAGGAGGAATATTCCCTTACAAGTGGGGGGAATTATATTTATTAGTAATTGGATAATTAAATAAGGTTAATTATACAATTTTAGAAGAATTACATGATATTCATTAAATAAATGATTTAATGAAAAGGGGAGAGTGATATGCAATTTAATCAAATGACTTAGGGTTATTTAATTAAATAAGAGGACTTAGGTATTAAATTAAATAACTTGGATATATTTAATTTAATAAGATGAAAGGTTAGCATGAAAGGGGGTGAATTAACCTAATTAGGGTAATTAGGTTAATAGATGAAAATGACATAATTAATTAAATAGCTAGGATAATTTAATAAATTAAGCGAGAAGGAGATGGGTTTCAGGAGGAAATGATGGTAGTATATCCGACTTGAGTGGATGATATCATTAAGGAAAATTTTTAAGTGCCTACATTTTGCCCCTCTTTGAAGTAAGGTACTTGTTACATTGGTTCAAAGACTGATTCCTTTCAGATTAAAAACTAATGCTTAAATCAAAAATACATTTTTTTTAATTTTTAGATGCCCCATTATTGCCCCAGCAGAAGGAATAAGCTGGTTCCCTACCCTCTCAAGAAATCAAGTAAAAATTTTGAATTTTGGGTTGATTTCTTGACAAAGGTTAAAATATGTGTTTAGGTGCTAAAACAAGTCCCGAAATTCCAAAAATGCCCTCGAAGCACAAAAATGACTCAAAATAGGTTACAGAAGGTGGGAAAAGGTAAAACAGGCCAAAACCCTAACTTTTGGATGAAATTAGGGAAAAGAACCCCATTTTTTAGGTTTAAAATAGGTGATGAAGGGTCACTTTCAATTCATTTGTGCATTCAAACCTTAGAAATTCTTGCATTTTGAGCTTTGATACCTCAGTGAAATGGCTCACCGTTCACTCCCTCTTCATCTTTTTGATCAAGTTTGAGAGTACCAACATCATGGAGATGCAGGACCCTGAGTATGTCATTTGAAGCTCTTCTCAATTTTTTCTTTTAGGTGCATTTAATAGGCAGTCAAAGTTAGGTCTCTAGGAATGTCACTGTATGGTGATGCTTTTGAAGCATCATAAGCATCACTATTGATTTTATATCGATGCACCCTCCATTTAGTAGTGCACCCTGATTTTTTGGTTTAGCGACACAATCGATTTCGAGGTCGCAAGAGTAATATAGAAGTTCATAGTCTTTTTAAGTTCAATATCGCTCAAAACCAGTGGGTGGTGCACCTTTCAAATAAAGATGTACCCCAATACCAATTCACTATTGAGCATAGTGATGCACCCCTAAAATTGATATAGCAACACACCCCAAAATTAGCAACGCTATTGATTTCAGTGATGCATTTTATGTTTTAGATGCCAAGTCTAAAATTTTGATCAACTTTTTTAGCAAATTGATGATGTGTGTGTGATGTGTGTAAGAGGATCCTCCAAGACTGATGTCACGATAGCATCAATTCAATACTTTAGCAGCTGCGAGATATTTCAATGAATTGGAGGTGGAATGGTTGGGGAGGCTAGGGTTAGGCTTCATTGCTTTCTTACCTGAGGTCAAGACCCATCTCGCTATGATGATGACACTGGTTGAGAGGTGGCACAATGAGAACTCTTCATTTCACTTTCCCACTGGAGAAGTGACCATCACACTAGAGGACATGTGGTGTATTTTATGATTGCCTATCCAAGAAGCATGTGTCATTTATGACCCAAATGCTAGGACAGATGCATGTCTCTCCCTCCTACATAGATGATCGATTGTTTTGATCAGCTCCTAGATTGATATATATTTTTACTGAGGTTAGGTAGAAATATTTAGATTGTTTGTTGTAGTCCTGATTTGTTGAATCATTGCTCCAAGTTGGCGGGGCAAAGGTTTCAGTCCCATATGGGGGTTAGCATTGGAGAATATGATCTGGAGGGACACTATGTATGCTTGGGGTTCAGTTCGCATTGTCTCCTTGTACCATGATATGCAAGAGGCCATCTACCAAGAGGGCAAGAGAATCAAAGAAAGGGTGACTCTACTTTATATATGGGCATATGACCACATTTTAGTGTTGTTTCCATTGGTCATTCTTATAGACATCCATGAGGATGACTCTATCATTTTCTAGTACAAGGTTCCAATGGCATTGAGGTTTTCCATATTAGTTTCATGTCATTGATAACATGATAGTGTTCAAATGGAGGCCATGGCTATAGCATCCACGGTGGTATGACAATCAACAAAAGTTGGATTTTTCTCGACAAACCCGATATATGTAGGGCAGAGAGCACATGATTATTGATCGATACCTCCTAGACCATGTTGCTTAACAATTTGGGGAGGTACAAGATGTGTCAGCTAATGACTACATGACCTTTTTTTCCAAGGATCAAAGAGAGGTACAATGGGGAGCCCTAATTAATCCCATGGTGGCGATCAATGGTTTTAGACAGCTAGTCCCACATCCATGGGCATATGATTAGGGTATCCCAAATGTAGACACTACTGTTTCCTATGATTTGTGGTTTATGCCACCTATATGCCTGATGGATCTAGTGGGGGCATACCCTAGAGGTAGAGGCAAAGACAAGGGCAAAGGTAGGGGTTGAGGCTAAGATGGCAGCTAGGATAGAGGCAGGGATGGTGGCCGAGGTAGAGGCTAGGATTAGGAGGAGGACAAGAGCCAGTTGCGAGGTGATGGGAACCAACAACAACAATAGGATTAGGCATGAGTTCCAAGGTGGTAGGATGGGCATGATGGACAAGTTCTAGGGGCACCACCACCTCCTCCACCTCCATATCCAGATACATAGGCACAGACACAAATTTAGGCTCTCACTATAGAGAGAGATCAGTTGCATCAACAACTTTAGGCCATGACTACATAGTGAGATCATGAGGTTCAGTTGTGGCAACAACTAGACATACAACTAGCCTAGGAGATTGGGCGGAGACACTAGTTGGAGGTAGTGATAGTAGCTTCCTAGGGCCAAAATATATCTACTCAGTTGTACAAAGACGTAGTTACCAAGGCTACATATTACTGCATGCACTATCATCATGGTGTTCCTCAAGCGATGTGATAACATGATTTTTCACAATGGAGTGGAGCACCACCTAGAGCTGAGGATCAACCATCAGTTAGGGGTGAATCAAGCAGCCACCACAGTTATCCTGGTTGTATAGAATTTTTTTATTTATTTCCTGATTCTTTATATAGATATACATGCATGGGCTCATTTTTTATAGCCATGTGGATATTATACTTTTTATTGATATATAGACACTGATTCAGATATTGCATTATGACAATCACCATTTTTTAATATATATATGAGATCATTCAAATTCAATATGATGTAATGTTCTCTTTATTTCATTCTTATGAATGTATGGATGCATATGATGTGATATGATGTGATATGCTTCTTTTATTTATGTTTATGGGATATGGGATGATGGTCCATGATGTGATCTATATGTGATGTTACGATATGGATGTAATGTAATACAATGGATGGATGCACTTCTTTTTCAGTATCCTTTTATGAGATGCTATGGCATGGATGCTATGATATGCAGATGTTATGTTTATGCAAATGATATATATGCATTTATTTTTTTGTAATTTTCTATGCAATTTATGAGATGACGATGTATTCATATGGATGTAAAAGTAATTTTCATGAAATGTATGCTTTTGTAGATGTTTCTACTTATGCTATGATAATGCAATGATTTAAGATGATTAGAATAATAAATCTATATTCTTCATCACGACTTAAATGATAATGATGTTGCAGTGAATTTTTTTTTCCATATTATGATATGCTATGATGATGCAAGATATATGAAAGCTAATGATTTGTGGATGCAAGATGGATACATTAATTATGTTTTTGTTGACTGCCATGACACCAGGTTAGGGCAGAAAGAAGATAGAAGAATAAAGAATGAATGATTTGACCATTGAATTTGATGATTGATTCAAAAATTCAAACAATTCTATGATCTGCCAAGACTTTATTAGAGATGGTGGTGAGAGAGGATGATTATTTTCCTCATATCTTGGGATTTGGATTTTCCATCATTCCTTATTTTTGATATAACACATAGACATGATGCATCAAGTTATTGATGACCAAGACGGTGTTGTATCTAGTGTAATGGAATTTGACTCTGCAGATAGATAGGGTAGTTCTTGTTCACACCTTGACATATGGAAACCTCATCCAAATGTAGTTTAGATGTTTAGAATATCTCGAACCAAAGTATACACAATAGTCAATAATCTACTCCAAACAACCTCCCTACACACGACTAAGCAAGTGTGCACCAAGATTATTTTACAAGAATACCCACAAGCATAGCAAAGAAATATAGTTATCAATGCCCAATTCCTTTCTCTATAAATCATTTAGACATCATTGAGAGGTCCTAAGAATGGGTTAATAAGATAAATCATAAGAAAATGTCAAAGATAAACAATTAGTGTTATCTATATCTCTTTCCAGTTTACCTTAGCTAAGGTGATTTTTGATGTTGATGTCCATCCCAAGAAGGATGCATCCTAGGACATATTGATCAAATGTTTTGATTAGGATGAGGTGTGTGATAAGTTATTGATAAAAACTCCACTCACTCATTTACCTACGATCTAGGCTTTATATTTTGACACTTAGATTCTCACTTTACGACTTGTGATACTTGCTTTCTACTTATTTTTCCAAAGGTTGAAGGTGATGATTGATTTATTATGGGTGAAGGTTTAATGCAGGTGAAAGCAAACTGGGATGGATGGTTTTGGATTTTCTAGAATATTTCAATGTTTCTAACATTTTTTGAAATGTTTTGAGGATATTTTTAATCTTCTTGAAATTTTATGTGAATGTTTATGTTTTTAGTTATTTGAGGTTATTTAGGGTTTTTCTCTAAGATATTTGATGTTGTTTAGGTCTTTTGAAGGTTTTCTAATGTTTTAGGCTTTTCCATTTTCTGATGTTTAGGGATTTTTGAAGTTTTTCAAATATTCTTATGTTTTCTAATTTTTTGAATGTTTTTGGAGTTTTTTGTTTTCCAATGTTTAGGGATTTTCAAAGTTTTGACCAAGAACCTAACCTAAAAGACTACCCTAGCAGCCTTGAGGGTTGATTAAAGATTAGCCTTTCCTACATTATACATGCAAAGACTGCGTAGTTTGACTGACTTTACTTATTTGAAGATGAAGATGAATAGTGGATGGATTCCCAATTTATTATGATGGATTCCTAAAGGACTAACCTAGGGTGTCTTGGGGGCACATTAATGATGGCCTTACCTACGTTCAACCTCAGAGACCCATAGTTTGACAAGGTAGTATTTTTGAATTTTTATTTTTGATGTTTTAACCTTTTTAGGGATTTTGATGTGTTTTGGATATTTTGGATTTTGACTTTACAAATTTTTGAATATTTTTGGATTTTAGTTGTACAATATTTTCAATATTTTTAGATTTTCTCATGTATAGGATTTTGAATATTTTTGGATTTTCTGATTTTTCAAGTGTTTTTTTTTATTTTGATGAGGTTTTATGAATGTTTTTTGTGGATTTTTATGATATTTGAGGTAAATGATACCTAGATCACAATTTTGATGTCACATTATGAGATATAAGACATGGATAAAGAGTTATTTGGAAACAAGAGTGCAATAACCTACCCCCAATGTCTAGCAATGCTTCATAGTTTAATAAACAAATCAAGATAGGTAATTTATAAGCAAAGAGTTTCAACAAAATTTTATCATGTTAGATATGTGCTATGGGACTTCACGAGATAAAATGGTAAAGAGCTTGCCAAATTTTTTCCATGAGTAGAGTTGAAGTATACACCAAATCTTTGTCAAGATCAAGATAAATGGGAACATCTGGATAAATATGGATTGGATGGATGGAGGAAACATTGGATTTATCATGACAAGGATGAGATGCTTTTATCTGAGAAGGATCATATAGAAACTCGATTCTACTAATCACATATTTTTTCCAGGTTTTCATCATAGTACTTTCCCAAAGCGCCACCATAGTGGTTTTCATAGGAGGATGATTTTTATTTTTACTATTTTCTTAATTTTTTATTTTTAATTTCCTACCCTTATAGTGAACCACCTGGTGGTACTGATGTAGACGCCACTATCATAATGTGTCAATGATATCCTTCTTGAAGAAGCTATTTTGCTAAGATATGAGCACTTGAGTGCGACCTTGAAGAACTCTGATTTTCCTTGATAGTACCAAAATCGACCTTGTTTATGTGTGCACATCACGATAGAGTGCCTTTAGAATCCTTATGATGAAAGGTAGTTGCCAGCACACAGTCAATGCAAGAATTGGATATCATGAATGGAGTGTATGGTGTCATGCATGAAGGAATATGAGATATATTAGTTGATGGTTTGGAACCTTTGACTCCCCAAACTTGTAAACATGAGTGATGATAGGAGGGAATGGAGGTTTTCATGGGATTAGGACCAACTACTAGATATACTTCGTTCCTTGCTTGTGAAGCTTACTTTTTTATTTGAGGATGCTTTTGATGGATACATTTCCCTTTTTAATTTTATCCCATAGTTTTTTTTTACTAATGGATTTTTTGAGGGATGATTTTCTTTATTTACCTTTGGTATCCATTTATATTTTCTTTGTCCCTTTTGCATTACTACTTCCTTTTCTTTGATGATCTTCTCCTTTTTTTGATAGGAATTCTTATTTTTATGTTGGTCCCAATTTCCATATGAGATGAGGGCTGAATTTCAACTCATGATACAACTAGTTGTAGCATTAACAATATTTTTTTCGTAAGGATCCTTTGTGCCCCGTATGTTGATGTTTTATGTAGACAAGATTTCCCCCGATGTTGTGAGGGTATTATCAATACCTAATCCTTTACCCTGATAATGTATCCTTTGATCCATAGATAGTGAATATAACTTTTTGTGAACACATGATATTGCTATGGGTTCCTACTATTCAAGAATATAAACTATTTGCTTTGATTCTATGGTATTGGTATCTATTGATATTGCTTCAAAAGATGTTGGTTCTGAATCAAAATATGTTGATGATGCACAATCACTATAAGAATCAAGAATATTGACCTTTGCTTGCTCTTGTGAAGGAATACGAAGAGTGTGAGACTCTTGTTTTGGCTAACAAATGTCTATATGTCTCTCAAAAAGAAACATCTCAGGGGTGATATTGGGGATATATTTGGAGTTTAAAATGGTTTGGAAGATTTCCCTTAGCTCTTGGTGAAACTCTGGGGATAGGGGTTCTTGATCCTTACTCGATTTAGAGTAACTATTGTTATCCTCAAGAGCCTCCCCTTGACATGATCCTTGGGTGGATGATATATCATCGATAAAATACTTTTCACAATAGTCTGTAGGCATAGGTGCAATAAGGGATATTTATTTCTCTTTTGTAACTTCTTCAACATTCCCAATCATGAAGTCATATGTGGGAGAGATATCACAATCTGATACCCATGTGATATCATTACAATATGAAATATTACTAAATATTATTGATGTGTTTGGACTTTGTTTTAAAATAGCATCTTGGTGTGTATCTAATTCCTCATGTTGTGATAAATAAAATGTCCCATTGTGATATCATGGGTATGATTTACATTTTTTGAGGTTGATAGCATTTCCTAAATCTTTTGCATTTGTATGATCAGGTATAAGGTTTGTGTAAATTTTCAGATTTTCATTCACATATTTTTGATTGACATCAATTTCTCATTGTTCAATAAGATCCTCTATTAGATGTTTGAGTCTAAAACAGTTTTTTGTGTTATAACCTTTGCATCGGTGAAATTCACAAAAATGATCATCTTCATAGCTATGAGGTTTGACTTGTGGCTCTTAATAGTTTGATAAATCTAGGAGTGTGATAAGATTAGATTATATCAACCTCTTCAACACATCCTCCATAGGTTCCCCTAAGGGAGTGAGTTATTGTTTAGGAGCACCATTTATTCTTTGGGGCACATGTTGAGTATTTATGGATTGGGTGTTTGCTTGCCTAGGAGTAGTTAAGACCAAATTTGCATCAACGACACCATCACTAGTAGCATTCTTCATCTTGGCCCAAAAGTAGGATTTGTCATTAGAACTAGTGGATGGGTGATTGTCTCTATATACTTATGTGTTTCCCATTGATTTTAGGGCTCTCTTGATTTAGAGGTCCCTAGGGACATGATCATCATAAGTGGTGATGCATTGCATCTTCAAGTGGAAGGATAGATCTAGATCAATATTCTCTATGATAATGCCCACTTTTTATTCATCAACAATGGGCAACTTGCTCTTACTATATCTTTGCCTCCATCGTTGTAAGAAATTTGTGAAGGATTCTCCTTTCTTTTTCTTGAGTGTGTATAACTCTTTGAATCTTACATCCATATTAAGATCAAAGAAGAAGTGATCTATGAATTTATCAATGATTTCTTGGAGGGTTTTGATCTCTCGAGGCAATTATGAAAACCAATTGATGTTTGGGCTTGCAAAGCATCATGTAAAGAAGCAAATCAAATAGGACCCATTGTAGGTGACCTCCATACACATAATATTGAATTCTTTGATGTGACCCACATGATTCCTCCTCCCTTTGTATTTATCAAATTTGGGGACCTCAAAATCGAGTGGAAAAGGTACCATTGTGATGTTTCGATAGAATGGATAAGGACATAGGTTTTGTTGTGTAGAGGGATTCTTTATATTTCCCATCCATATATCTTTAATTTCTTGTGTTAACACCTTAAGTTTTGATGCTACATCATTTTTTGGATTTGGTGGAGGGTATGTGCAGGATCATAATAAGCCAAAAAGTGGTGATATGTATGTGATATGATGACCCATGTGGCTGACGAATTTTTTTACCCAAAATTGATGAAACAAAAATGGTTTTTAAAGGAGATTATCATCTTTCAAACCCATATAAATTATGCTTTACTTTGAATTTAATAAATAATTATTATTCATTTCCTATTTGAATTACGACTAGAGTCCCGATTGATAGGCTGATTGGAAAACATCTATAACTTTCAAACGATATCACATTTTTGAATCCAAAACATGCATCACATTCTATGCTTTGCATACTATAGGATTAAAAAAAATGAATTTCATGAAGTTTTGACCAAGTTAAGGTGGTTAAACAGACGAGGTTTTTATATTTTTAAAAAAATTTAATAAAAAATTCATAATTAATTATTTACTTGGAAAAAAATTATAAAAAAATATGCAGCACATCGACACATGAGTCCTCTACTTATATCTAAAAGATTATAAAAAAATATTATCATTTTATTGTGGTCGGGGTGGTCATACGGACACCTTCTTCTTCCTTTTACCATGAAATTTAAGTACTACTGCATTGAAATTTCAAATTTTGACCAAATAGTTTTTTTTTTATAAATAAAGGTCTATTAGTTTAGAAACTACATTCAATTTTCTAGAGATTCTATTTTTACATGTTTTTTAAATAATATAGATAACTTATTCAATCTTTTATGTCAAGTTGCCTAACTCTGATTTTTTGAATTATCATTGCCACTTAAGGGCCTATTTTTTCCATGATGATCTTGCACATACCCTGGAGGAATATATGTTGTGTATTGTGGGATGGTGAATGGATTGTATGTAGGATTATAATATGATGGGGTGTTGTATGGTGTGTGTGGTGGTGTAGGATATTGTGAAGGTGGTTGTGTGGGAGGCATATATGTTCCTAATGTGTTTGTATTGATGATGTTCTATTGAGGGTTATAGTATAAACCTTGTTGTTGTTGTTGTGCAAGCACTTACTGTTGGGCTAACAAGGCTTGTTGTTGGGCTTGCTGCTATTGTTGGGACACTATGGATTCTTATTGTGTTTGTTGTTGGTGTTGACCTGCTAAGGCTACTTGATGTTGTCGTTGGGATGCTAAGGTCACTTGATGGTGTTTCTAGGCTACTAAGGTTACTTGATGTTGTTCTTGGGACACTAGGGCTTGTTTCTAACCTTTTTTTGTTGTGTTACTAAGGCTTGTTGTTGAGCTTTATGTTGTTGTTGTGTGAATAAGGCTTGTTCTTGAGCTTTCTATTGTTTTTGTTTGACTAAGGCTTGTTGTTGAGCTTCTTTTTTTTGCATTGCTTGTTGGTAGGCATCTTGTGCTTGTTGAAAAGCTAGAGCATGAGTTTTTTGTTGTTGCAAGGCTTTTTGATCAGCTTTTTGTTGTTGAAAATCTTGAGCTTGTTGTGCTTGCAACACTTGTTTATAAGCTTTTTTTGCTTGTTCTAAAGCTATAGGATGTGCTTGTAATGTAGGGTCAGTTGGTTGTTGGGACATCTATGATGGATTTGGGTGTTCATGCTTTTGGTGGATTATGGGTTGATGATGAGAGGTTGGGGATTGCCTTGGTTTAATATTCCTTGTAAAATGGTGGATAGGGATGCATGAATGTAGATTTGAGAGCCCATTTAATTTTGCATGATGTGAGGGACCAATGATAAGGATGATGATGGTGCCATTTGGTATTGTGATACCAATGGCACATTAGGACCTTTAGACAATTGATTGAAATGGTTCTCTTGATCTATGTGTTGAGGGTTCCCTTGTGTTTGAAATGGGACCAAGGTCTTACGTTAGATGATAGTGTTTGTGATTAATGTGTTGCTTTGATTTGGATTGATGATAGATGGGTTTGATGTGAATGGTGGATTGAATTGATTATCTTGGATAACCACTTGTTTCGATGTGTCAATGGTGTTGTTGGAACCACTTGTTAAGGGCTTCCCTTGTGTGAGGGTGTTAACTTTCCCTTGTTATCCTATTTGAGGCAATTGGTTTATATTACCTTGTGTAACGTTAGGCACACGGGGTATTTTTGGTGATAGATGAATATGGTTGCACTCAAAATTTCAAGGTCATTGCGACATCATGGAATGTTAGTTTTTTTCCAAATGTTGTTGTCCAACTTTTGTTTTGGGGAAGGTTGCTTGTTAATGGAATGGTTGTACATTATGAATACCCAAAGTTGTGTTTGTTCCTAGACATGAAGTAATACCAAGGTTGGTTCTTATCCTAGTTGCAAGACTATATTTTAAGGGTTGACTTGGTACAAGGGATGGATTTTGTTGATTTTTAGATTGGGTTAGGCCTTATGCCAAGGTTTGTGCGATAAAATATGGGGAATTGAAGCCACTTTCTCTAAGACTTGACATTATTGGTTATACGCAAGGAGTTCTTGCTTAGTAAGTTCAAGAGGATTGTTTGTGACATATTCTACCTCATATGGTCCCAATGGACCTTGGGTTTTTTGTGATGGGGTAGAATGGCTCCTTAGATCGAATTCTTTTGAGTTTGGATCACTTGTGGTGGATGGGACTTTGGTTTCTTCCATGATTCTCATGTGTTGTGATCTTGTTATAACCATATATTATGGGTCAATTATGGGAGAGGTGTGTTGAGATTTATAATGTTTAAACTCTCTAATTGACTCAAATTTAGGTAAGAGGGAAGTTCTAATTCATTTTGGAGAAATGATGAGAATGGGAAATGTAAAGGATGAATGATGTGGGGAGTGATATTTGCAAACGTTTTGGGACAAAAATTTTGAATTAAGTTTGATTATTTGATGTTTGGATAAGGATGTTAATGAACGTGTGAATATTTAGGGTATACTTGTGACCTTCAAGATAAACTAGTCCAAAGATGATAACTAACTTAACTAGGTGCATGGAAAAGTATTCATTTCACATACAAAGTAGCTAAGTTAGGGTTTGGGTTGATAGATATCTAAGTCAAAAAGTGTTGGTGTATTCAAATTTTTTACAAAGATAGGTGAATTGAAGGATGGAGATATGATGAAGGATGGATGAAGATGTTTGACCCAAGGGCGGGTGCAGAAAGATGGGGGGCCAAAAAGTGGCCAATTCACTTTTTCATCCTAAAATGGTGAAAATGTGAGCATGTTTTACTAAAACCCACTCACATTATGAGTTGTTAATTATCAAGCCTAGGCTTGGTCATTTCCAAGCCAAAATGTGAGTGCGTGATAATTTTCTTGCATTATGGTTTGAATTTCAAAAAGTGCACATTTTTTAATTCCAAAAATGCACATTTTTGAATTTAGAATAGCATCACCATAACACGAGTGTGTTATAATGTGCTCCAGGTTTGGTGTACACTAAATTTTTTCTTCCCTTTTTCTCTCTTTCTTCTTGTTATCATACATGAAATAAAAATTTAATTATAAGTTGACATCTACATATGGACATTTACTTTCTTATAATTTATGTTATATTTCATGTATATAGTTTCAGGATGTTTGAGAGTGGTTTTAGATCTCTAAGAGTTATAATGAAAATTCTAGTTTTTGGAAGATCTCACAAATTACATAGTCAAATTTCAGTAATCAACATGTCAAATTTTAGTAATTAGGAGATCAAATTTCAATAATCAGCAAGTTATATCACCTTTCTCTCTCTATCTCACTCATTCTTTATCCCTTATGCTCTAGACCTCTCTCTCACACTCTCTCCTTCCCTCTATACTTCTATCTATTAAACCTCTCTCTCACACTCCATCCTTCCACCCTTCCCTCTCTAATTTCTCTCTCCCCCTCTCTCTCTTCCTTCCTCCCACCCACCTTCCCTCTCTACTTCAATCTATCTAACATATCCCTCTGTACCTCTCTCTCTCCCTCCCTCCTCTCTCTCAATCTCTCCACGTTCCTCCTTTCCTCTCTCTCTTCCTTCATCCCAACCACCTTCCCTCTCTAACTCTCTTTATCTAACATATCCCTCTCTGCATATCTCTCACCCTCCCTCCTCTCTCTCTAAATCTCTCCACCTTCATCCTTACCCCCTCTCTCTCAATCACTTTATTGCACTTCTCTCTCCCTTTATCCCTCCCTCCTCCCCACTCTAGTTCTCTCTATCACTCTTCCTCCCTCCCCTCTCTATATCCCACATCTCTCTCCCTCCCTACCTCTCCCTCTCTCTCTACTTCTCCCTCCCTCCTACCACCTCTCTATCTCTCCTTCCCTATATACTTATCTCTACCTTATATCTACCTCTCCCTCCCTCATTTCATCTCTCTCATTCCCTCTCTCCTTCTCTCTCAATGTCCCAACCTCTCTCTCCCTCTCTCTCTCTCTCTAATTTTCCTTCTCCATCTCTCATTCCTTGCATACTTCTCTATCTCTCCCTCTCCCTCTCTCCTTCTCTCTCTCCCCCTCTCTCTCAATCTCCCCAACTTCCTCCTCTCCCTCGCCTTCCCTATATACTTCTATTTATCTCACCACTATCTCTCACTCCCTCCCTCCTTCCCTACTTAAAGCTCTCTCTCTCTCTTTATATATATCAACTCTCTCTCTTGATCTCAGCTCTCTCTCTCTAGTCCCTCCTTTCACACACCTTCCCTCTCTACTTCTCTCTATCTAACCTATCCCTCTCTACCTCACTCTATCTCCCTCCCTCCTTTATGTAAATCTCTCCACCTTCCTCCTTCCCCCCTCTCTCCATCTCTCATTATATCTATCTTACTTCCATCCCTCATCTCTCTATATCACCTTTCTCTCAATCACCTCTCTCTCCCTCTCTGTCTATATATCTCTTTACTTCTCCCTCCCTCCTCCCCATATATATCTCTCCTTTTCTATATATACTTATCTCTATCTCTTTCTCTCAATCTCTACATCTCCCTCCATCCTTCCCTCTCTCTCCCTCTCTCTGAATTCCAAATCATCCTCCTATCTCTTACTCATTTCCTCTCTACTCTATGTATCTCCTTCCATATATACTTCTATCTATCTCCCTCTCTCCATCTCTACCTCTCCCTCCCTCCTTCCCTCTCTCTCCCTCTCTCCCATATTTCTCTTTCTCACTCTCTCCTTCCCTCTTTAATCTCTATCTAGCATAATTCTCTCCCTCCCTCCCTATTTCCTTCTCTAATATTCTCTATCTCCCCCTTTCTCCCACCCACCTTCCCTCTATTCCTCTCTCCCTCCCTCCTCTCTCTCTCAATCTCTCCACCTTCCTCCTTCACTCTCTACTTCTCTCTTTATCACCTCTCTCTCCTTCCCTCTCTACTTATCCCTCTCTATCCCTCTCACCCTCTCTCTCAATCTCCCAAACCGTATACAAAATATCATAAATCCTAATCCCTATACCCTAAACCCTACACCCTCAACCTTATAAACTAAACCTTAAACATTATCCCTCAACCATAAACTTAAACCCTAATCCATACATTCATTCTTGTACCCTAAACCATCAATCCTAAACCTAATACCATTAACCCTTAATCAAATCTATCCTTCCTTATATACTTCTCTCTATCTCTCCCTCTCTCCATCTATGCTTCTCCATTCCTCCTTACCTCTCTCTCTCAATATCCCAACCTTCCTCCTTTTTCTCTTTGTTTCTATCTCTCTCTCCATATCTACCTATCTATCATTCCATCCCTCTCCCTCTCCCTCTCCCTCTCTCTTCCTCTCCCCCTCTCTCTCCATCTCTCTCCATATCCCAACCTTACTCCTTCCCTCTATATTTCTCTCTCTACCTGGCCTATCTTTCTCTCGTACTCCCTCCTTCCTTCAATACTCTCTATCTTGCCATTATCTCTCTATCTCTCTATTTAGGATTTAGGCTTTAGGGTTTAGGCTTTAAGCTTTAGGGTTTAGGCTTTAAGCTTTAGGGTTTAGGGTTTAGGGTTTAGGTTTTAAGATTTATGGTTTATGGCTTAGGCTTTAGGTCCAACCCGATCTCTCCCACTCCCTCTCTTTTCCACTCTCTCTCAAGTCTATCCCTCCTTCTATCCATCCCACCACCCTCTCTCTCTTAGATATATCTCTCACTCCCTCTATCTCTCTCTCAGGCATATCTCTCACTCCCTCTATCTCTCTCTCTCTCTCTTAGGTCTCTCCCTCCCACCCTAACTATAGAACTCTATCTCCCTCTCCCTCTCTGAAGTCTCCATCTCTCAATTCTCTCCCTCCCACCCTAACTAGAGAACTCTCTCTCTCTCTCTCTCCCTCCATCCCTCTCTCTTAGTTATATGCATCCCGAACCCCCTCTCTCAAGTCTCTCACTCCCAACCTAACTAGATAAGTCTCTCATGTCTCTCCCTCTCACTCCTCCCTCTCTCTAAAGTCTCTCCCTCCTACCCTAACTAAAGAACTCTCTCTCTCTCTAGGTCTCTCTCCCCCTATATTTCCCTCTCTCTGGTCTCTCCCTCACACACCCTCACCCTCTCTAACATCTCTCTCTCTCACCACCCTCTATCTCTCTCCCACTCACTCTCTCTTTCACTCCCTCTCTCTCCCTCCCTCCCACCACCTCTCCCTCTTACCCTTACTAGAGAACTCTCTCTCTCTTTCTCTCTCCCTCTATCTGTCAAGTTTGTCTCTCCCACCCTCTCTCTCTCTATCCCTCCCACCCTACCTATCTAATTCCCTCTCACTCCAACCACTTCTCTCCCACTCCCTCTCTCTTAGACTCTCCCTTCCACCCCCCCTCTCCCTCTCACCCCACCTAGACAACTCTCTCTCGCTCTCTCTCTCTTAATATTATCCCTCCCTCTAAATACATACATAAATACATATATACAAACATACATACATACATACATGTTATATAGAGCCTAATTAGACTCAGAGGTTAAATTTTTCTCACTTTTGGGTATGTGCAGGATCATGATGGGAAAAAAAGTGGTGATATGTAAGTGATATGATGGCCCATGTGGCTGATGACTTTAATTCTTCCCAAAATTGATGAAATAAAAAGGGTTTTTAAAGGAGATTCTCATCTTTTCACCAATATAAATTATGCTTCACTTTGAATTTAATAAATAATTATTATTCATTTTCTATTTGAATTACGACTAAATTCATGATTGATAGGCTGATTTAAAAACATCTATAGCTTTCAAACGGTATCACATTTTTTGAATCTGAAACATGCGTTACATTCTATGCTTTGCATACTATAGCATTAAAAAAAAGAAAATTGAATTTCATGAAGTTTTGACCAAGTTAAGGTGGTTAAACATATAGGTTTTTATATTTTTTAAAAGTTGTAATAAAAAATTCATAATTAATTATTTATTTGGAAAAAAAATTAAAAAATATAGCCATCACATTAGGACATGAATCCTCTACTTATACCTAAAATATTATAAAAAAATATTATCATTTTATTGTGGTTAGGGTGGTCAGACAGACACCTACTTATTATTTTTTCCCTTAAATTTAAGTACTAATCCATTGAAATTTCAAATTTTCACCAAATAGATTTTTTTATTTTTTAAATAAACCCAGTAGTTTATAAACTACATTCAATTTTCTACAGATTCTATTCTTACATATTTTTGAAATAATATAGATAACTTATTTAAATTTTTATGTCAAGTTTCCTAACTCTGATTTTTTGAATTTTCATCACCACTTAAGGACCTGTTTTTCCCATGATGATCCTGCACATGCCCTTTTATCAGTGTGGTTTCCCCCCAAATTATAAAGGCTTCAGGAGTTACTTTTTCTATTGGTTGACATAAAAAACTCTATTTTTTAACTGACATAAGTCTTGATAAACTGGCTAAGGGTTAGGGTTTTCGTTGATATTATATTGTGGCATTTGTAGTGAAATTGAGTTGCAAGGATTGTTGGTTTTAATCAGTTAGATTTGTAGGATAATAATATTGTACTCTGTGTCGGTGGATGTAGCCTGAGTTTGGGTGAACTGTGTTAAAATTGTCTCTCACTATTATTATTTCTATGTATTTTTCATTCCTCTATTTAGTCTTTATCTCCATTTAATTGATATCTTTTGCATGCAATTCCTAAAAATACAAGCATAATACATATATACATACAATCCTACATACATACAAGAATCCATGTACATATGTTGATACAATCTTACATACATATAGGAATACACACATACATGCATTGATACATACATATATACAAGCATACATACATAAATACATACATACATACATGAAATACAAGAATACATGTACATACAAACATACATATATATAAAATACATTCAATAGAGTAACATTTAACATAGAGCAAGACATAACATGAGTGTGTTATACTGTGCTCGTGTTATGTCTTCCTAGACATGTCCCATACAAATGCAAAAAACCATGTCAAAACTAAGATATAACATGAGCACATTATAACACACTTGCATTATATCTTGCTTTGGCAATCCCCAAAGGCTTGGAGGGCCTTCCCAATGACCAAAGACATTTTTTTTCAAATTCTACAATATTCACATAATTGGGTTTGTGCTCACCGTCAGGATTGCACGTGTTTCAATGTTGAATAAGTTGAACAACTGGGTAATGTTAGGCTCTCTAAGCTATCCAATGATCTAATTTTTTCACTTTTTAACACTCTTAAGATTTTCATCTATAATTTATTTTGTTTGTGTGTCTCTTTCCTAGCAAAAAGTACTGTTTGGTGTTTTTTTCGTTATAAATTAACCGTTCATCGAAATTTCAAAATAAATTCTTTTTTTAAAAACTAGAATCCATTCTACAAATTTTTAAAAAAATCAATTATTTTACAAAATTTGTAAGGGTAGCATGGCCAAAATTCTATTTTTCAAGAAGTGTCCACTTTGAAAATTAGTAAAAAATCAAATATTCATTAAAACATTATCAAAAAAATCATGCATCAACTACATACTGTTAGCTAATTTCTCACCGCAATAATTTTAAAAATACTAAAAAAATGTCATCGTGCTAGCTACGCACAAAAGTTGCTATGTTATGTTTTTCTAACAAAAACAACACCAATTTTTGTGCATCCCTCTTTTGAACCCCTTAATGTCAACCATTTTCAAAATAAATTAGTAGTTTAGAAAGTAAACTTGGAGCACTACTCCTTGTTTTTGTTGCATCTCAAAATTTTGATTTTAACTATCCTCAATTTCATGTCCAAAGGTCAATATTTCCTGATTTCAAAAACAAAAGTGACCAATTAAGCCCCTTTTTGGCCCCCCATCTATTTGCACTTACCCCAAATGTTAACCTAGAGTGAGCCTTTGTTTTGCAAAACCAAGGTAGTGAGAAATATTCTATACCTCTAAAGTGATAATACTCCAAGAACTCAATGATTTTGGTAAAATAGGACTCAAATCATTTTGGAAATAGGACCCAATCATATTGGTAAAGTGAAACTCAATGATTTTGTATAATGGAACTCAATGGTTTTGACAATATAGCTCAATGATTTTGGACTCAATTTCTGCAATATTTTTCTTGTTTTGGGGAGTCAAAGTTTG
The DNA here is from genome assembly GCA_007115665.2 of Sequoiadendron giganteum. Classification (NCBI taxonomy): domain Eukaryota; kingdom Viridiplantae; phylum Streptophyta; class Pinopsida; order Cupressales; family Cupressaceae; genus Sequoiadendron; species Sequoiadendron giganteum. The sequence goes on from CM021100.1 coordinate 463,441,493, forward strand.
AACATGCATCAATGTGAGGTGTTCATTTGATTTAAATTTGGATTAATGAATTTATTTTTCCCACATAAAATATCTTTCTTAAATTTCAAACTAAAATTTGTATGTCAAAAACAACATTTATTTCATAAGGTCCATTATGTGAAAATCACGAGTTTAAAGCCATAGTTGCCTAGGTTAACTTTGGGAAGTATGGATTGAGATGTAAACCAAAATATTTAAGTCTCTAAGGATAGAAATCCTTAGGACAAGAATCAATATCAAGGTTTCTTCAAAGGGTGTTCATAATTGGACCAAAGGGTTTGAAATTTTGAAAAGACTTGTTGATGTTTATTTGCAATTGTTTTGGGACCAAGCAAGTGTTGAACTGACTCAAAAGCATTTACAATCCTAGATATATTAGGTACATATTTCTTAGTAGGCTTACCATCATTTGAATATATTATTAATCCATGAAGATGAAATGGACAAATAGGCTATGTCAAGGAAATGTAATGTCTTGACACACCAAGCAAAGGATTCCCTTCCCCATTTGCTTTATTGCCTGAATAAAAAATTGGACATGGTAAGTAAATTTTTGGTATAGTGCTACTCACATGCACTACCTTGAAATACGTTTCAGAATTGAACTGGTTAGCCACTACAAACAAGGATTTGAATGACCATATTAATGATAAATTGGTGCCATACATGCAACGATTCACTCAATTAAGAAGTCTCCCAACCCTTAGAAAAATATAAGGGTTTTAACGCATCACAAGGATACAAAGGGAGACATTCATTGGTATAGGACAACCACAACTAGCTAGTTAATGGCTTTAGTTACAACCAATTACTTATATAATGGACTAAAATGAAAGCACCACTTGGGTCATTCCCTCTCACAAGTTGGGAGGTAGGCCCTACAAAGGTAACACATGTTTGAAGCGTAAAATTATTTTCGTCATCCAAGTTTTCCAAAAGGTGTAAGGGGAGAGGATAAGCACTTCCAAGAAGAAAAGATATACTTATGTTTTCCTCTTCACCCAAGATCGTACGAAGCACAGGGGGATTGGATACGCACAACAAGCATATTTAAGCAAGTCAAACACATGTTCATTTTAAGCACCAATTTGAAGTGTGGAAGTTGTTTTGTTCAATTTCAAACCATCATTGCAAAGTGAGGATGTTTGGGTTCAATTTTAACCAACTTAGAAAGTGAATTTTAAGCCTAATTGAAAGCTAGTTGTCCTAAGATTGTAAGTTTTAAAACCCAATGGAAATTTAGTGGTCCTTAAACATGAAGAGAAGAATCATATGATGGGTTATAATTGTCCCACAAGTGTCAAAAATGTGTTACAATAACTAAAACTAAGAAAAACCAAAAAATAAAATTTTTAATTTTTTTCAATTTTTTCTATGTTCTAATAAATTGCATTTTTGGAGGTCTTCAAAGCAGAATTTGTGGTTCGAACTTGCACCGGTCCTTAAAAATGGGTTTCCATTGCCAAAGGCACTCTTTTTTAGGGAGCGAATTCTTGGAGAGCTTTCCAATAGTGCAAACAAATTTGAATTTCAAGCAACAAGTAGAAAGTTATGACCCCAACAAGTTGGGGTAAATAATTTCCTAGCTTTTTCCCAAATCTGCAAAACCAGTTAGCCTCACAAAAAAAAAAAGAAGTCACTAACATATTAGCAATCAAATAAAACCAAAAAATTAGATCACATGTCAAAATTTAGGTTCAGTTTTGTTTACCAGTAAATCGTGACAGTGAAATCAATCAGGTTTGAATTTCATCAATAGTGTCACCATATAGAAAGTGCATCATTGTATTAAAAAATCAATCATGCCTCTTTGCAAAAAATAGTAATGTTAAATTCATCACTATATCAATTGTGTCTCTATACTAAAATTCATGTTGTGCCAAAAAACTAGATTTTCATCCCTAGTTAAATGTGTGGTGACGAAATTGATTAAGCGTCACTAAATTAATTATGTGTTGCTAAAATAAAAACCAAGTGTGTCATTGTCTATTGACACACCATCAAATGTGTCATTTAATTATCAATAGCATCATTGAACCTGTATCACAAACAAAATGGAGATTTAACAAGAAAGTTTCAGATTCGTTAGTTTGTTCCCTCATTCTAGCACCAAAATGTGATCGAAGGATTAGTATGTTCTTACTACACTTGATCCATGAGGATTCAAACCATATTCGAGCCACTAAACATCAGTCCAATAAGATCAATCAATAAAAACTAAACTAGGAATCCATTAAAACTAACTTTAAATAATGAAAGCTTTAAAAATACCTATTCTAATCCATTGAAACTTATCCTACTGGGGGAGTGGTGTTGCATTGATGTGGAATGGTGATCCTTTCCCACTCTCATGGATAATGAGTTTATTTTGATCGATTCTATTGAAGAGCATCAATGAAACCTATGATCTAGATGTGTGATGAAACATGATCTAAATGCTAAATTAACATGATGCAAGCTATTTTAACATGATTTATTCTAAGATGATCTATATGGGTGAGTGCAAAGCTAATCTAAATGGATTTTATGCTAAAAATATTGAAACCCTAATTACACAATATAATAAATGGATATATTTATGTTATCATGGAAGCTAAGATAATGATGAAAGTGAATTAACCTAAAAAGATGCTAAATAAGTACTAAATATGAGTGCAAGTGAAATTTATTTTTATAGAATAAATTTTCTCTTAAAAGATGGATCCATTTGTCTCCAAATAGTGACCTATTTATAGGAGGACAAATGAGAAATGAAGGGTTGAGATTAAAAAGGTTAATTAATGGTCAAAATGGAGGAAAGATGAAACATGGATCATGGATTCTCATCAACGGATGAGAATCAATGATCACATGGATCAAGGAAAGAATCAAAGACTTATATTCTTTCAAACAAACACTGTTTTAACTTGCACAAGAATTCTTGTAAGTTAACTTGCATAAGAAGTATTGTAAGTTTGTTATGAGGGAGAATATTCCTTTTTTTCAAATGAGTGAGAAAAGAGAATTTTCTTTGGAACATTCTCATGGGTGAGGGAAAATTAGATATTAAGCAAATTAAAAAAAGTTTTAATTTGCAAAGGGGAAGTAATATTCCATGCGAATATTCCTTTTGGAGGTTCATGTTCAAAGGAGGAATATTCCCTTATAGGTGGGGGAATTAGATTTATTAGAAATTGGATGATTAAATAAATTTAATTATGCAATTTTAGAAGAATTACATGATATTCATTAAATAAATGATTTAATGAAAAAGGGAGAATGATATGATATTTAATTAAATGACTTAGGGTTATTTAACTAAATAAGAGGAATTGGGGATTAAATTAAATAACTTGATGTATTTAATTTAATAAGATGAAATGTTAGCATGAAAGGGGGTGAATTAACCTAATTAGGTTAATCAGGTTAATAGATGAAAATGACATAATTAAATAAATATCTAGGCTAATTTAATCAATTGAGTGACAAGAAGATGGGTTTTAGGAGGAAATGATGTTAGTATATCTGATTCGAGTGCATGATATCATTCAAGACATTTTTAAGTGTCTACAACAATAAATTGGGTCTTGCAAAATAGAATAGACTTTATTGCTCAAAATATTTTTGGCTTTGATTGTGTACAAATTTTTGCATCCATAAAACTTTTGAGCAATATACAATATGGATTGTGGAAATTTGAAATCATTAAGAATAGACTTTTCTTCTTGCTCCATTTCATTTTTAGGGTCCATCATTGTTTGCATATCAACTTCTTCATTGTCATTTTCTTTTTATTGGTATCCTTCATCGTCCTCTTCCTTTGAATCCTTCACAACCTCCTGATAAATCCCCTCCTCCTATCTCCTTCTTCACTACAAATAGAGTCCTCCTCCATTGCCTCAGCTAGAACCACCGCTAACTCTTTTTTAAAAAAATTTAAGGGCTCCTCCTCACCTAAGGGATCATCTTCAATTCCTTCAAACCTTATCTTTTTTTCTTTTGCATTTTTCCCCACCAATCTAGCAAATTGTCTTCCTCCTTTCTCACTATTAGAATCATCCATTTGGAATTCTCCCTCCTCATATTAGATCTCAATTTTCACCTTTTCGCTATTCTCAATTTAATACTCGATCTTAGCACTTTCTTTTGATATTAGAGGGGTTGCTAATAACTTTCTTTCCTTTCACAATCAAACTAGCAGGGTCCTCTTTGGTTAGGGATCCTTTTATGGTATAAATTTTAGCCACAAGAGGTTCATTAGGAGCAATATTCTAGGGGTTTTAACATTGTGTTGAGCCTCACTTGAAGGGGAAGCCTCACTTTATTTCTTACATCGGTTAGGGTGAGTGTGAGGGCCAAGGTGGTTATTCTGGGATTTGGTGTTAAGGGGTTCATTCATCAGAAAAGGGATAGATAAAGGCATTCTAGTAGAGACATGGTTGTATAGCCTCTAAATCAAGCCTTGATAAAGGGTAGGAGAAGCCCCTTTGGCCTTACATTTCTTAAGAGACGAAAGTAGAAAAAAGGAATTTTCATTATTTCCTTGCTTCTCATATGATTGAGAAAAGGAAAATGATACTCGTGGAAAATAGTATACCTTCCTTGTAGAGTGAAATACTTCATTATGAGCATGCTAACAACTCCATATGAGGCTAGGAGTTTTTCAAAAACATATCCATTTTGGTAGCATTGAAGCTTCTCCTCTCCTTCCAAGAAGCTATCAATGAACCTTTGATAGTTTCCATTACTAATTTTTTCCACTTTTAAACCACTACAATCCAGACTAGTCACCACCCAAATTAAATTTGGAGTCACTACAAACATAATTTTTCCAATCTTTACCCTATGTTCACACCAAGAGTTATAAAATTTTGAAGTTATATCATCATTATAAGCCTTCATCACCATGAAAAAGGGTGTCATGCCAACATATTTGAAGAGCTTCCAAAGCTCAACATTTTGGTGCAAAGGCATGTAGGAGAGTGGCTCAGACCTCTTCCTAGGACCCCCATGATAATTTTGCAACTAGTAGTTATTTGTAAAAAACTATGGATCAAAGTTGGGGTAAATTATAGTTGTATTTTTTTCAAATAGACTTAACACAATTGAATCAAATTTTAGGAACTTCTAATGATTTCCTCAATTTGTTCCTGTGTCGATTTGGGGATCGTAAGCTCGCAAAAAGTGTTGTGGCTATATATTGAAGAGCTGAAAATAGTGAACTACATGACGATGATTGTAGCTAATTCACACAACAATCTTTTAATCAGAAATATGGTTTAATCTTTATGTTTTTTTTTTTTGTGCTAGGAACAATGCCAAGAACTACAACAAGAAGTGTATTGAAAAATTATAATAGAAAGTGTAGTGACAGAAATAAAGAAACTTTATAAATTATGCACTAACAATTATAAATTCTAATTTACACAAATCATAGTTTTAATTCTTGAACTTTGAATAAGAACTTTAGTAGATAACTAAAAGAAAATAACTTTTAAACCAAATTTCAATTTACTACGAATAACTAGATTTATGAAAAGAAAATGAAGTGCTTTAAAAATAAAATCATATAGTTACCATACCAAAAAAAATTGGAAAATTCATCAGACCACAAAGCAGTGGGCCCTTCCTCCTTAATCATCTAGTCATTAAATGTAAGCATTGTTCTAGCTCAAATTAATTATGCATGCACAATAATTTCTAAAATATATGACGATTCAAAAACAACAACCTAAATTTATATTAATATAGTTATATCAAGTCTTTTGATTGCACCTATTTATACTAAATAAGCACTGATAAAGTTGTTATGGTTTGTTTGTAGTCTATGGCTAACAAACCAAATAAGTTCGATATAAAATAGACAATGATCACTACCTACAAATGTATAACAGGTTTAACACATGTCATTCAAAAAATAGTTCATAAGTTGGTTAAACTTAATAACTGAACATCTTCTTGCTTTTCTTCCATCCACCTCCTCAACAGCTCTAACATCTCCCTTCAATTATCTCCTGCCATTTCATCCACAAAATAATTAACATTTTGATAGATATTAATATTTTCTAATTGTTTTGATTTCCTTTTACATTTTAGTAAATATATATAATCCCTATGACAAACAATGACAAGGAGGAAGGAAAAGTAAAGGAGAAGGGTACAGAAAGGTAAAATTATTAGATTTTTTCTACCCCCATCATTTCCCCCAAATTATTGATTTGCATGTGCTCGTGTAAAGGAAAGAATCACAAACCAATTAGTCTCTACAAAGCACCATTAATTTTTTTAGTCCACTTTTGCTTTAGCTCTCGAATCTGCTACTCAAGTTCATTGATGGGCAAAGAGTGTTCCTTAAAAACTACTACTTGATCCAACTCTTTCTTCAATATTTGAATTTATATTTCCTATAGTTGGGAAGCAAAGTTGGTATTCTAAAGCTTACTCTGTAGTTCTTAATTTTCCTCCAACTTTTCAATTGAGCCTTGCAAGTCCTTAATTTGTTTTAGGAAGATTTCATTTTCTTCAAACTCTTCTTCAGCCTCTACTTCAACCCCTACTTCATCCTCTACTCCAACTTCTACTTTGGACTCTACCTCAGCTCTTGATCATCCTGGATAGGAGATTATCTATCATCATTTTGTTCTAATTATACATACCTGGCTATCATCAATTTTTCTTAACCAATTTGGGTAGCAAGAGGAGGAGGAATTTCATGTCTTTCCTTTTCTTTTACATTGTTTACTTGTGTTATTTTATTTTTTATGCATTAACCCCATCCAACTGTTCCTCCACATTTTGTTGCATTAGAGAACGACTTTGTGACTCAAATGGTGTAGTGTCCTCTTGGTCAATTAAGGGATCATTTGTGGGGGAATCTTTAGCAATTGAAACTTCATATTCTTGATCATCTTCAAAAGTGATTGTCTTGGGGGGGTACGTGCAGGATCATGATGAGCCAAAAAGTGGCAATATGATGGGTATTTGGCTGACGATTTTTTTTTAACCCAAAATTGATGAAATGAAAAGGGTTTTTAAAGGACGTTCTCAGCTTTCCACTAATATAAATTATGCTTTACTTTGAATTTAATAAATAATTACTATTCATTTTCTATTGAATTACAACTAAAGTCCTGATTTTTAGGCTAATTGAAAAACGTCTATAGCTTTCAAACGGTGTCATATTTTTTGAATCCAAAACATGTGTCACATTCTATATTTTGCATACTATAATATTAAAAAATAAAAAATTGAATTTCATGAATTTTTGACCAAGTTAAGGTGGTCAGACATACGAGTCTTTATATTTTTTTTTAAGTTGTCATAAAAAAATTATATTTAATTATTTACTTGGAAAATAATTACAAAAAAATATGCATCACATCAGGACATGAGTCCTCTACTTATATCTAAAATCTTATAAAAAAATATTATCATTGTAATGTGGTTAGGGTGGTTAGACAAACACCTACTTCTTATTTTTTCCCTGAAATTTAAGTACTACTGTATTGAAATTTCAAGTTTTCATGAAATAGATTTTATTATTTTGTAAATAAACCTAGTAATTTAGAAACTACATTCAATATTTTCTACAAATTCTATTCTTACATACTTTTGAAATAATATAGATAACTTATTCAATTTTTTATGTCAAGTTGCCTAACTCTAATTTTTCTGAATTTTTTGCCACTTAAGGACCTGTTTTTTCCATGATGATCCTGCATATACCTAGGGACAAATGATTTATTTACTGTTTCTTCTTGTGTTTTTCTGCTATTTGTCTACCTACCCTCTCTGCTAAATTTACCCTATTATTTTAAGACTTCATATAGGACTTCTAGGTTTGAATCAAGGTCATTTCCTTTTCGACTATTCATGTGGCTAGTCGTATTGGACAAATCATCCAATCAACGCACGTGACTAGTGGAAACCTTTAATATATTTTTATTCCTATAATGAGAAGGCTCAAAATTTGGTTCTTTTTTACACTCAATAGGCTATGTTTTTTCCCCTTTGGTTGACTTGGTAGATGACTTTGAAACTTTAGTAGATTTAACACTTGAAGTCTTGGTTGATCCTGAGGAATTTTTGGATGACTTTTTAGGGGCTTTTCACTATGAGGAACTAGGGATTCAATTAGGGTCTTGGTTTCATTCATAAACTTCTTCAAATGTGCTAGGAAGGGTTTCTTTGTCAGAATGGGAGTTTTCACTATGGGAATCATCTTAAGATTCATCCAAGGAGGTCTCATTTTTTAGGCTTCAAACTTAGTATCATCATTTATATTAACAACGGAATCCCAATCACCTGAGGCAGAAAGCTTCTTTAATGCATGGATGATAAACAATCAGACTAATCCTCGGTGGGCTAATGAATTGTTTTTCCCTTTTTTAACAACCCTATTCATAGGTTGCAAGGAAGAAAATAGAAAATAGGGTACATTGTCTAACTAGTTTTTTCTCAAATGCAACATTAAGTGAAAATACTCAAAAATAACATATGCATACCTCCCTCCACAAACAATGTATTGGATTAAGAAAAAATCCACTCTTCTCCAAACCCCTAGTATGGAAGCTAATTTAGTACCTTGGCCATGAACCATCTCAATAGATTCTCCTCTTTTCAGAAATTTCTTCCACATAGGTTACAAGTCCACAACCATTTTTTTGCTTCTTGGAAAATATTTTTTACCAGCTATATGTAACCCTATTACATCCACTATAACCTCAAAAATTACAGGGAATCACACACCTTGAATAGAAACTTGATTACGATAAAAATTCAATGCAAATTCCTAGGCAACCTGCTTATCAAACCCTCTTAATTTCTTGAAATAAACATCCCACTATACCTATTTGAACACCTCATAAACCTCCCTATTTCTATGATTCCTTAATTCTTCCATGGATGTAGGTTCATGGTGGGGACATCGATCTTTATCCATGGTATATTTTTACCAAGAAGTCATAATAGTAACAAAATGGATACATGTTTAACAATAACAAAAAAAAATGGTTACCCTGATGGGACTTAAAATTTTATCAAACTTTTGCCCAGTTATGGGTGTGTCTGTTCATCTTTCATGATTGGGGGTCTAATGTTTAGGGTTCAGGGTTTTGTTACCCATGATGAAATTAGTTTTTATCAAATAAACCCTCACATTATAATTTTGTGTTGACCGTTTATTATGGGTTGCCGGTCTTTTAAGTCATCCAGTTGAGCCTTGTCCGTCATGTTGTTACCGACCCCTTTACACGACCTGTCAGTTTTTCTCCACATTCGGGTTTTAATATTTATTTTTCCTAAAATGGGTGGGTTTTCCCAATGCTTAGACTTTGGCCTAATTTTTTGTGCCTCCAAGGGTTTTTTCCCATTTTCCTAGTCGGCCCCACTGTTATAAAACCTTTTTCTATGTGCAAATTGGCAGGCCATCGGATCAGAGGGTTCAAATCTAGACCATTCCTCGCAGACCTCACAAGGTTTCTTGTTGACATCAATAAAGTGGTGTGAGGTATGTGAGATGCTGCCATCTATCGTGTACAGTGGAGTGGGGCCTATCTCAATGCGCCAATGGTAAAAAATGGGTGTCAAATCAACAATAGATTTTTAATGACAAGGATTAATTATGACCGTCCCTTGCCAGCCTCGCACAGTTGGATTAATGACCGATGTCGCGAGGTGTGCGAGCTGGTGACACGTTTCCTGGCTCTGCGATGAAATTTGGATAGATGGGGCCCGCTGCTAGTTCGCATGTCTCTGACTACGAGGTATGTGATTGGCTCCTAGGTTTTCCAAGTGGTGACATGGGATTTCAACAATCTTTGACTCGGTCTAAGTCATCTGACATGCCAGGTCCTTATCACATTGACAGTCTAAATTCAAAATATTTAATCCACCCATGTGATGACTATTTGTGCTCTACAAGTTACATTCATTAATTGTGCAGGTTTTTTAATGGATCTCATCCTGATTTTCATGCATGCGAGCGGTATTCACTTGGTAATCATGATGGGTTGTATGATTTTTTCAATGAGATTGGAGATATTATGTGGTTGCAACATCAGCCACTAATCTTTCACCTACTCATACTACAATTGGACCAATTAACATTATCTACATCGGCTTCCTCAATAAATGCCTACTAATTGCTCATTAGCATCATTGATTTTTTGAGTTTTTTTTTATTTGTAGGTAATTGGTTTTCTTTCTGAGTGTTGAACTTGTGATTAGGATGGATAAGTCGATGCTTCTTGTTTCCCCATCACAAAGAAGCACTAGGATGGGCGCGAAGAATTTTTAGCGGAAGGAGAAACCAATTGAACAGAGTATTGTTCCTGGTGCTTTTGGGATAATTGTTGAAGGTGTTGGGTCTGTCCCAACTTCAGCCAAAAGCAATTCCAGCCTCAAGGGAAAGGTCATACAAGCTGAAGTGGCACACTATCAAATAATGATGGAATTCGAGGATGACTACAAGTTGGCTAGGGTTGAGACGAGTTCTGGATGTTACAAGTCACCTATTGAGCTTTATGTTGGCTATGGTGGTGAAGCGTCCAAAACTGATTCAGCCTATAGTGATTATCTCATGGCCCTATCTGGGCTAGTGGGAGTGGATGAGGAGGTCCTTGCAGCTTCTCCAATTGGTGTGGTGGCACCGTGTGCTATTTCTGGGTCTGGTGTTGATGCAAACAAAGGTAAAATGATGGTCTCACTTCATACTGAAGCGAGAATGAGGAGCGGTCTTCTGTATCGGGGTTGTGTGCTTGTTTTTGGTGCAAGGCGATGATATGGTAGCTGGGGTTGTGCTTTTTCTTTTTGATGTTTTTTCTATTGTTCGGGTTAGATGTGGACATGCACGTGGGTGATGCGGTGGATTTTGTTCTGTTCAACTAGTTACAGGGGTGTAAGCATTTTGATTCCTCTGTTTGTAGTATGGTTACATTTTAATCATGGATAATTTTGAAATGTAATCCAAAAATCTTTTGGTAAAAATGAAATTCGGTTGAAATCAACAATTGAGCTCAATGCTTGTTGCTCTCCTGATATATAAAGGAGATTTCAAGGCTCAATGTTGGGGTCAAATTTTTGAAGTCCTAAAGTTTAGATGGTGTACAGTTAGAAAATATAATGTAGTATTTGGAAGGTTTTAGCTAGCAAGTCCTTTTGGGTTGGGTATGTGCATAAGATAAGTGTACTATGATTTTTGTAATTACTGATATCGAAAGAAATCTAAAAAATTTAAGACAACTGCTCTCCTGTGTATGCATGATAGATTGTGAATGAAGTTATCAATGGTTGTTTCATTAATCTTCAATGGTATATTTGAATGTGTGATTCATTTTCTTGCTTTAATTTAATGAGTTAATCAAATGCTTGAAAAGAATTACAAATCTGTGGTAATATGCTTAGGATATGCTAAGAGTATTGTTTTGAAAACTAGGAAGTCTTATAGTTTAAGGAATTAGAAAGATAGTTTCAAGGATATCAGGGTTAAATCTTGTGTGACTCTCACCCAATTGAATGAGGGACCAGTTAATTCATTGAAGATCCTTTTAATGTGCAAAACAGTCACCCTAAATGTGTGGGTTTGAAGTCAAAAAATTTTAAAATGAAATTCTATCTCTCTTGAGATGCAACTCTCACATTAAATAAGTTTTCCTAGCTCTAGATAGTTGTTCTTACTCTATGGTCTACCAAAACCCTAGTAGATGGTATCTAGGTGCAATGATAGGAATGTATCTATGTATAGAAGTGTTCTTGATACATGAATCATTTTTGTGAACACATATAGGAACACCCTCCTTGGTTTCACAGAGCCAAAAGTGTAGGAGATATCATTCTTTGACTGAATCTTGTCAATTGGCCACTGACTTTGTGAATTCTTGAAAATAGAGGTTGGCAACCTCTTAGAGAATTACGAAGCCTAGTGGGTAAAATTAAATCACCAACAAAATGGTGACTCCGCTGGGGACCTATGAATTCAGATGTGTTGGTTGTAGACCATGTTGTTATAGGGTCATTATCATCATGTTTGTAATAAGAGATTGACAGTTTTGCATTAATTTTTTAGCCTGAGTCACTAGCTAAATGATGATTTCACTGGGGAGAAATTCTAAGAAATTTAAAGAAAAAAGAAACCACAGAAGTAGGTGGTGGTATTCCAAAGTCATTTTTTTGGTGGATCTAAACTTTAAGTTTAGATGTTAGAAGGTTATGGATTTGGAAAGGATTTATAGCAGCATAATCTCAAATAATTTGAGTGTGACTCTGTTGTGGAAGAAGACCCTGAACTTGATCAGTTCTTGAAAACGAATTTCATATTCATTTGAAATTTAATCTATTGTTAAAGTGGTGGTAACTCTATCTAAAGAACCAGTTGATATACAAGGAAAAGTCCCAGATCTGTAAAATTTTTAGTTAGGGAGAGAAGGTTAACAAGTGTTGCTTAACGTCCAAGTATTCTCATTAATCTAAACAGATCAATATTTTTTTTATGAGAAGTATTCATAACTAGGGGTGATGAATGGTTCCTAATTAGATGTTTAAGCATTAAGAAAGGAACATTGGTTGGTATTTCTATACTTCTAAAGTGTAATATGTAATATGACCCGAGAAGTATGTTTAGTTTGAATTATGCCTCTAAAAATATTAAAGCACAAGTATTCAGTCAATATTTTAGAATCATGGCTGAATTAGTAAATGATGTAATTGATAGCCATGTTTGAAGTTGACAGTGATTGAATGGGTATAAGAAGGTTTCCCTATGAAATGGAAACTACAAAAATTCCAAGGGAACAAGTTTCGCCAAGCCCTCTAGGGGATTTTATGATTCAAAGGTATATGCCATTTATTTTCAGTGTATTAAAGGTTTCCCTAATTTGATTCCTAAGAAGGTTAGGAAATATTTTCCCAACTTCACAGGGAAAAGTTCAGAGTTTGCCTCTAAGCATCTAAAAAATTTCATGGATGTGATGGGGTATTTATAAGTTAGTAATGAGGATGTTTTCATGAAGTTTTTTGTGCAATCCTTGAAGGATGATGCCAAGGATTGGTTCTCATATTTTCCTACATGTCCTATTAGCTCATGGAATCAGTTGATGATGGTTTTTATTGAACAATTCGGTGAAAGAGTAAACCCGAGCATGGTAAGAAAGGGTTTTATGGGAATCCACATAAGAAAAGATGAGCTAGTCCCATTTTTCAATCTCAGGTTTTCAAAACTTGTAAGAGAAATTCTTGAAGAAATAAGACCAAATGAGGCTAAATGCCTAGTTGTATATCTTGGTGCTTTTGACAAAAATATGAGTTACTTATTGAGAGATAAGGAACCTACAACCTTATATCAGGCATATCAAATGGCTATGGACATTGAGAACAACATAAAATACTCAATGATGAAAGGGTATCTAGCTGCAAGCGTTGGTTACCCTAACATGTCTCATACTAGCAAAATTCTAGAGTTAGCTATAAAAGAAAATTGTCATGAAAAGAATGCTTTGGAAACAGTGATGTATCCATCATTACAATATGAATATAATGGTGAAACCAAAGTTGAACACCAACTCAATTTGAGTAGTGATGATCAAAACTCTTTTGTGCAAGATTTGTATGAGGTGAATGTGGATGACACTTGCCATTTTGAGGAATGTTGGATAGATCTGCAAAAGCTTGAGGAGAAAGATGGTGGAGAACTAAATGAGACACAAAGTGCCTTTCCATGTCATGATTACAATACAAATTCTACTGAGGTTTTGTTACAAGCTAGTGATTGTGAACTCATAAGTGATGATTGCCTCTCCAAGGATGATGTGGAAACATTTTCCTTACCAAAGGTTTGTGGTGGTAAAGAGCCTCATGATTCCATCTGCTTACAAATGAGGGGAAAAATTTCAATTGATGAATATTTGGAGTGTACTATAGGTGTACTATCAATGGAGCATGTTTATTGTGTAAATGATGAGGAATTTGAAGAAAATGAAGTGTGTGTTCAATACTGTGATCTAAAGAACAATACTGAATTTTCCCACCCATGTGATTTAAAAAAACTTGCACCATTAATGAATGTAACTTCCAGAGCATAAATAGTTACATTCATTAATGGTGCAAGTTTTTTAATGGATCTCATCCTGATTTTCATGTGTGTGAGAGGTATTCACCTGGTAATCATGATGGGTTGGACACAGTTTTCCATGAGCTTGGAGATATTTTTTGGTTGCAACGTCAACCACTAATCACTCGCTTGCTCGTACTCCAATTGGAACAATTAATATTCTCCACATTGACTTGCTGGATAAATGCCTGCTAATTGCAATTAACATCATTTCTTTTTTGATTTTGTGTTTGTTTGCAAGTAATTGGTTTTCTTGTTGAGTTTTGAACTTGTGAATAGGATGGATAAGTGAATGGTTCATGTTTCACCATTATGAAGAAGTGCTAGGATGGGCGTGAAGAATTTGTAGTGGGAGGAGAAACAAATTGAACAAATTATTATTCTTGGTGCTTCTGGGAAAGTTGTTGAAGGTGTTGGGTCTATCGCAACTCGAGACAGAAGCATTCCCCACCTCAAGGGAAAGGTCATACAAGTTGAAGTGGTGGACTATCAAATAATGAGGGAATTCAAGGATGACTACAGGTTGGTTGGGGTTCAGACAAGGTTTAGATGTTACGAGTCACCTATTGAGCTTTTTGTTGGCTCTGGTGGTGAAGGTTCCAAAACTTATTCGGACTACCATGATTATCTCGTGGCCCTAATTGGGCTGGTGGGAGTAGATGAGGAGGTCCTCACAGCTTCTCCAATTGTTGTGGTGGCACTGTGTGCTATTTTTGGGTCTGGTGTTGATGAAAACAAAGGTAAAATTATGGTCTTGCTTCATACTAAAGTGAGAATGAGGAGCAGTCACCCGTATTAGGGTCGTGTGGTTGTTCATTGTGCAAGGTGATGATATGGTCGTTGGGGTTGTTCTTTTTGTTTTTGATGTTATTTCTACTATTTGGGTCAGATGTGGATGTGCACATGGGTGATGCGGTGGCTTTTGTTTTATTTTGTTGGTTACAGGGGTGTAACCTTTTTTATTCCTCTGTTCGTAGTATGGTTACATTTTGATGATGGGGAATTTTGAAATGTAATCCAAATTTCATTTGGTAAAAATGAAATTCGGTTGAAATCAACAATTGAACCCGATGCTTTTTCCTCTCCTAATCTATAAAGGCGATTTCAAGGCTCATTGTTGGGGTCATATTTTTGAAGTCCTAAATTTTAGATGGTGTACAGTTAGAAAATATAATGTAGTATCTGGAAGGTTTTAGCTAGCAATTCATTTTGGGTTGGGTATGTACATAAGATAAAAATACTATGCATTTTGTAATTACTAATATCGAAAGAAATCTAAAAAATTTAAGACAATTTATCTCCTGTGTATGTATGATATATTATGAATGAGTTATCAATGGTTGTTTCATTCATCTTAAATGGTATATTTGAATGTGTGATTTATTTTCTTGCTTTAACTTAATGAGTTAATCAAATGCTTGAAAATAATTATAGATATGTGGTAATATGATTAGGATATGCTAAGGAGTATTGTTTTGAATATTGGGAAGCCTTATAATGTAAGGCATTATAAAGATAGTTTCAAGGATATCAGGGTTATATCTTGTGTGACTCTCACCCAATTGAATGGGGCATTGGTTAATTCATTCCAAATCCTTTTTAACATGTAAAACTGTAGCCCTAAATGTGTGGGTTTGAAGTCAAAACATTTTAAAATCAAATTCTATCTCTCTTGAGATGCAAATTTCACATTAAATAAGTTTTCCTAGCTCTAGATAGTTGTTCTTACTCTATGGTCTGCCAAAACCATGGTAGATGGTATCTAGGTGCAATGATAGGAATGTATCTATGTATAGAAGTGTTCTTGATACATGAATCATTTTTTTGAACACATATAGGAACACTCTCTTTGGTTTCACAGAGCCAAAAGTGTAGGGGATCTCAGACTTTGACTGAATCTTGTCAGTTGGCCACTAACTTTGTGAATTCTTGAAAATAGAGGTTGGCAACCTCTTAGAGAATTATGAAGCCTAGTGGGTAAAATTAAAACACCAACATACCCATAGGAAAAAAATCACTTACCAAAATTGGGAAATGATATTTCAAAATTAGGAATAATAGCAACCAAGAATGGAGTTATGGCAAAGAGTGTGAAAGTACTATGATGGGTATGGTGAAGGTGGGGGACTAAGTTTTCATAATGAAAAGAAATAACAAAAGGTATAATAAAATAATAAGGAAAATGGTATGATAGCATTCCCTCCCCCCAGCTCAGTTATGAGCCATCCATGGTTCATACCACTATTAGTTAGCAGAAATAAGAATATTTAATAAATATAAAAGAAAATAAAAACATTTGAAAATACCAATACTAGTACTGATTGTGGGTCATGTCACCAATATGCATGGAGTGTTGAATCTGAGGTGGCCACATGAACTACTCAAAATAAGTATGAATTAGCCCATAGAAATATAGTAGCACATCAAGTGGACAATACAATAGTCACATGTGAGAAGGACGCACAACTGGCAGTATTTAAAAATTCCAATGTGGACATGTGGCTCATATTGCTGACAAGAGAAGAAACATGGAAAGGATATTTTGTCATAATGAGAGTGTAATGGAAGAAGTATAAATGGAAACTAAATGAATGATGCTGGCATTGAAAATGATAACAACAAGAACAAGAAAAATGTGCTTGTCCATAGGATGAAAGTAGCCACTAAAAATTAAGTATAATCATAGAATTTGGAACATACAGGCAGAAGGTCCTGACTAGAGGATGCCATGAAAGAGTGCTTGAGAAAATTGGTGGATCTAAAAGGAATGTGAAGCTAAATTTTTGGTAAAGGGTGGTCGCTAAGAACAACATTAGGACGATGGAAAGTCATCTATGGATGTCAAAATTGAAGAAGCAATCTTGTTGTACCGTAGAATAGGTAGTGACGGGAAAAACAAACCCCCAAGAAGTTCCTGGCATTGAAGTTATCATGATGATAGACCGTTGGCATCCCTATTTTCACCCTATCACCACTTAGAGATGTCGAAAAACCAATTTTCACATCTAAGATTATTTAGCATTTAATATCCATCGAAATCTAGTTTTCATATATTAATTGGCCAACAATGCCTAAAGGTTTCCATTGTTGGATCTTTTATTTTGTTTCTTTTTAACAATTTATTTTCAAGAGGTGATAGGAACAAGACTGATTTCCTTAGTCATAGTACAAACAAATGTCTCTTTCAAAAGGGGTCATTTGTATAGATTCAAATGGTTCCTATTAACAATGAGATCCATACACTCTAGGTTCATAGTGCACAACTTAACAACACCATTATCATAAATATTATTGATCTCATATGGACCGAGACATCAAGTATGGAATTTTCCTCAATGTCTTGGAATCGAGAGTCATAGAAAAAAGAACAAACACCAAGTTGAAATTTTTGCTAACGAATGTGTTGAAATGAATAAGATAACTGCTCAAGGGGGGGTGAATCAATTGTATCTAATCATATTCACCACAAATCTTAAACAATTCCACATTCACTTTAATCTATTATTAAGTATGAGAATGAAATGCAAATAACAAAAAGTAAACACAAGAAACACCAATTTTATGTGGAAAACCCAATAAGGGAAAACCACGATGAGGATTGACTCACAATATAAGAGTAATTGCAAAAACATTTATAAAGAGGCTCACTGCCAAAGGGATCACTGCCCAAGATAGGACTCACTATCTAGATGGGAGGCTCATTTCCTATAGATAAAGAAAGATAGAAAGAAGAACTTTACATAGAGAACATTATCTCAATGCAACATAAGATCCACCATAGCAACTTGCACACATTCACAACCTTGATCAGAGAATTATTGACACCATCAACTCACTTCTTTTAGGAGTCTAACATATTAAAGTCCTTGTTGCCTTAGTTCACTTTCACACAATCTCTCACATCAACCTCACTTCTCACACTTGTGGCTTACAATCCTTAACTTCTTGCCTTATATTTATACCATCTTCAATCTTAGAAACTTTCTCCAAGGTTAGCTACACACTCTTCATTTTACAAATTCAAATTGGGTCAGCAACTCAACATTCCCATAGTGAATGAGAATGAGAGAAGAACAAACCAACACTTAACCAGGACCCAAAAAAAAATCTTAAATCAATCGCATGCTCCCTTAATTGATACTTATCCTTCACGTGACTTGTAAAAACTAGGTCAGCGAAACCTAATGAAAACACTAGTGAACTTTGAAATACACACATCCGTAACAAGAACATGTGGACCACATAACATGCTTCACCATACACTATACCACATCGTAGATGCCTTCATATTCATCCATAGCTACTACAACAACCTTCATACAAAGAACACTATCCATCAATCCATCTCAGTTGTACAGACACACATAGTAACTCTGAAACTAGTCTTCTGGAGCACCAAACCATGAACACATTTGATAGAACATAGATAAAACCATCACAATCCTTCTTCCGGATCCACAAGACCTGAAAAAAAACCAACAGAGGACTATAGAGAAAATACATTTCTCCTAGTCCACGGACAAACAACTCTTTAAGCCCAGTTCACAAACCAGCGAACTTAGCTTTTACTCTTCATCAAACCAAAATCTATAATCTAGGATATATCACCCAAGTAGGCCCTTAAACAACACTACAGATCCACACAAGCATAGGATCAACACAAAAGAAATGTGGAGCACATACCGGAGCACATTCTGAACACACAAACAATTTTGTTTTCACTATTTATTAAGTTTCTCAAAAACAATTCGTAACTCATCATATCAACACACCTACAACAACATAAATATATCTTCATTTACTCATAACATCTCAACATTATCTCAACTATGCATGCACCACCTACAATCACTTGTTTCCGTTCACTGCAACAACCTATACTATGTTGACATCAATGACAATATTAATGACAACACCACCATACTCATTCATACTTGCAACAAAATGAAATTGTCATGCCATTGTGCTTTGTTGTTGCACCATTTCTATGTGAAAGAGGGATTGTTGACACATTTCACCTAAGGAATGGAGTTGAGTGATTCTTTCTTTTTGGGCTTTAGTGAGAATCGTCCCCAGTTGAAGAGCGATGTGGAGAGTCTTTACTTCAAACTCAATGGGCAAGACAACCTCTATTTGTAAACAAGATCATATGGTGTTAATCTAGTGGTTGTCTTCCAAGTCATCTGGTAGGCCCAAACTACTTCAGGAAGTTTTTCTACCCAATCCTTATTTTATAATGCCAGTCTTTGTAAGGATATTTTCCAACTCTCAATTGGTCACCTCCACTTGCCCATTGGCTTGTGGATGGCACAGAGAATATTTTTAGTGTTTGATTTCATATTCCTAAACTAGAGTTGCAACCAAATCAGATGTGAACTATGGTCCTTGGTCTATAACAATCTCTTGTGGGATGTTGTACCTATTAAAAATATTAGAATATAAGAAGTTAGCAACTTTTCTATCTTTAACATGTTTAAAGCTACTACTTCTACCCATTTAGTTACATAGTTAGTATAGACTAGAACACACTCTTTATCCCTTGAAGGAGGATTCATTGGTCATAAAAAATCCAAACACAATTTCTCAAAGGGTTAAATTGATAATTGTGGATGTAAATAAATTTCATCAGAATGTGTGGGCCTACCCATACGCTGACACTTATCACAATGCTAAACATATCATTTACAATCCTTATCAATTGTTGGCCAATAATACCCTATAGTCAAAACTTTTTTAGCAGTTCATTTTTCTACAAATTTTCCTCTACAAGGCTCAAAATTGCAAGCATAAAGTATATCAAAGACATCCTCATCTACAACACATCAATGTATAACATTATCAACCCTAGTATGAAAAAGTAAACCTTTAATCCAACTATATTTTCAACAAAGTCTTATAAGCTTTGGTCGATCTCTTAGAGAAAAGTGGGATGAAAATCTGCAGGTGACAAGATAATTAGCAATATCAGAAAACTAAGGGCTTTTCATAAAAATTAAAAAAAGATGTTCATTGAGGAAAGCATCATCCATAGGAATTGTTCATTATCACACCGCAATCTAGATAGAAAATCAGAAACTACATTTCCATTCCCTAGTTTGATACCAAATTCCTACAACAAAAGCAACCATTGAATCACTCGTCCTATAAAAACTATCTTTTTCATTAAAATCTAATAGAAAAAGTATTTGTATGTACAAAGACTTTATACCCAGTTACATAATGATCGAATTTTATTATTGTATAGACTACAACCAAAAATTATTTTTCAATTATAGTGTAATTTACCTTTGCACCAGTAAAATTATTACTGATATAATAAATGGAATAAAAGAGAGAATCTTCCTTCTTTCCAAGTATTGCTCCCATAGAATTATCAGAAGCATTAGTATGGATATGGAATGGCAATTCCCAATTGGGTCCTCATAAAAATAGTGTAGTTATAATCTTCCCTTTGATTTCTTAAAAAGTGTGTTGGCACTCTTGTGTCCATGAAAAATTAGCATCTTTACCTAGCAACAAAAAAAGAGGTGACGCAATTTTTCTAAAATTTTGAATAAGTTGTGTATAGTATCCAACATGACCCAAAAAACTATGAACATATTTCTAAGATGTAGGCAAAGGAATTCCTTGAATTATCTTTACCTTTTTGGGATCTACCTCAATTCCTTTTACAAAGATATAATATCCTAAGACAATACCTTCAGTCATTAAGATGTGACATTTTTCATGACTCAAAGAAAGATTAGTATAAATACATATTTTAGGAAAATTTTCTATATTTTCCTTTGCTTCCTCATATGTGTCTCCATCAACAATAAAATCATCCACATGTACACTTCCACACAATCATAAATTAATTCTAGAAGAACACTTAAGACAACCTGTTGCAAGGTAGCAAGTGCATTACATAACCCAAAAGATAAGACATTATAAGAAAATGTACCCCACGGGAAAGTAAATTTGGTCTTGTCTTGGTCCTTTGGGGCTATACAAATTTGACTATAACCACTAATTCCTTCAAGGAAGGAAAATAACTTCTTTCTAGCAAGGGTATCTAAGACTTGATCAATAAAGGGTAGTGGGGAATAGTCTTTCTTGGTATCCTTATTAAGGGCTCTATAGTCTATGCATATTCACCACTTTCCATTCTTCTTCAGAACTACCACAAGAGGCGGCACCCATTGGCTATCATAGATAGGATAGATGAATCCTACATTGAGTAACTTTTGAATTTAATCTTTAACAATTTCTTGTAGGATAGGGTTCAATATTCTTTGCAGTTTTCCTATAGGCCTACTTCCCTCCTCTATATATAGATATGATGTGTGCAAGTGGCATGGTGTATTCCTCTCATATCTTGGTAATCCCAAGAAAAAGCATCTTTATGGGAACACAACATAGCAATAAGGTCTTCTAACTATGAGGAACTTAGGTTGGGGTTTATATTAAGCATTTTTTGAGGTAAAACTTGTTGGATAGGACAACTGAGACGCGGGGTGAATAAGTTGTCACATATTGTGACCTTAAATTTAATTACCAAAACTGACACATAAACTGATTAAGTGATTAACCATAAAATTACAATGCATAAACATAATACCACTAGATTTATGTGGAAAACCCAATGAGGGAAAAACCATGTTGAGGATTAACTCACACTATAAAGAATATAAAAACCGATTACAAAAAGGCTCACTGCCTGAGATAAGGCTCATTGCTTGAAATAAGGACTCACTGTCCACAAGGCTACAACTCCAAGGGCTCACTGCCATAGAGATCAAAGAAAAATAATACTTTTTATAGAGAGACAACAATCCCAATACAAAAAAGGATTCAACCACAATCACTTATCAACTTGCATGAATGACAGAGTTTTCCTTCTACTCACTACATTCAAAAACTTAGTGTTAAGGTTCACACTAATCAAATACACATAACTCATGAACACTCTTTCAAAATAGCATCAAATTCATATATTCTCTTTCACTTATCTTCCTTCCTTTCTTATGTACAATTTTCATTACTAGCACATTCTGTATTTATACTATCTCCAGCCTTGAAAAGATACAAATTCAATCATCCAACTTCAAATTCAAATTAGGTTGGTGCCAAACATCCTAGGGTAGAATAAGAATGAGGTTAAACTAAACAAACACTTCACCAGGACCCATAATAGATCCAACATACTTCATCAACTTCAAAGATAGTGCTTGACACATGATCAACCAAACCATTGTAAAACACATAGATCAATTAAGCTCAATACTTCAAAATTTTGAAACCATCTTCAATAGAACTAGGGAAGAATAAATCTAGAACCACAAATCATAAGACTTCATCAAAGAAAAATTTGGACAATCAAAAATTCTCCTAGACCTCAACCAGAACACAAAAAAACATAGTTCATAAGTACTGGGTCAACATCCTCAACAACTGAATACATGTAGTCTTCTTTTAATACAATTTTATCAATATCATCAACATATACAATCAACAACAACCAATAGATAACTAGATGACTAGTTGAAATCAATGAAAACACTTTCATTCCTCTTTCCATTCTTGCAACAATCTCCCCCTTTTTCATTGATGGTAAGACATGATGTGAAAAAACATCAAAGACACCACGCCAGATTTGAAAATGCTTCTCAAGATTTTTTCTTTTGCTTCTCCCATTAGAACATCATCTTCCTCATTACCTTCTTTCTCTCTTTTCTTTTTCACATGCTCTCTCTCTCTTTTTCACATGTTCTCTCTCTTTTATTTTTCACATACTCTCTCTCTCTCTCTTTCACATTTTCTCTCTCTCTCCCCATTTGACATCAATGGAAAAGGAAAAATATATGTTCATTGAAACTACCTTTGACATGAAAACAAAATACTCATAATGACAAAACTTAAAACCAATTGCTCTCCCTAAGAGGTAGCCACCAAAAACATCAGTCCAAAAGATAGAACCATGAATCCACCGAACTGATGCATCTCTAGTTGCATCTTAGTTTGTAAAATGAGGGGCAATAACCCCTAGCTTATCTCAAAGATACTCAAAATTATCTTTAGGAAGATCCTTCATAAATATATCCACAATATGATCGTTTGTCAAAACATACTCAAACTTGACTTCATTCTCCATGACCTTCTCCCTTAAGAAACGATACTTGATAGATATATGTTTTTTTCTTGAGTGCATTACCGGATTCTTCAAAATGCTAATTGCACTTGTATTATCACAGAAGATAAAAATAAGATCACCATATAGAACTGTGATATCCTTCAAAAATAAATTCATCCATAAAACTTGTGTACAACAAGATTCAGCAAAAATATACTCAGCTTCAGCAATTGACAAGGATACTGAATCTTTCTTCTTACTCAACCATGCCACCAATCTACATCCAAGAAATAGATACCATAATCTAGAGTTTCATTCAAATATCTGAATATTCTCTTAACTATAGTAACATGTGTTTCCTTCAGATCTTCTTGAATCTAGCCACAAGATAAACCACATGCATAATATCTGGTCTAGTAGAAGTCAAACACAATAGTCCACCAATCATAGATCTATAAGTTAAATGGGAACCTAACATGGCCTTGATTATAAATTCAAGGTTCAGATGTAGGATTAGACAATATCATGACAAGTGTTGTAATCCTATGACATGTGACAACATGAGAACCCTAACTAACTACCTAAGGAACGATGAAGTGATAGAGATAAGTTCTAGAAAAGACAACTCATCTTCTAGAAGGAATCTTATCTCCTAAGAACATGGAAAGGGGGATGACCCCATATTTAATTAATTAATTATAGCAATTAATTAATTAATTAATTAATGCCTAAGTAAACTTATGTAAGAGTATTTAAATAATTACTCCAACACCCCCCCATAAGTGCAACTTAGGGAGATATTATTATGAAAGTTATGCAAATATGAAGACGAAGATGGGCCCCGGCTACTAGGCCATGTTAGGTTCCCATTTACAATTAAAATACAATCAATGCAATCAATCTCTCACAAACGGAGAAAAGGAGAAAACTCAATGGGACAAAACTCCTCTCCAAAAGAGAGAAAACAAAATAAAGAAACATGATACATGGAGGACTCAATGATACCCACCAAGGACTACATCCATCATGAATATATATTAAATGACCCCCCCACAAGAGGGAAAAAGAGAGACAAGATATGCCCCCCCCCCCATAATGAAGAAGCTCCAATGTTGATGAAGAATGCCTGAAAATAAAAGATGATCCAATGTTTGCAAGCAACACATCTCCCCTTAGGAAGAAAAATATCCATAGGTTTATGAAGAAACCTCTCCATGTCAAAATGAAAGGAGGAAGGATGAACGCTCAACATGTATGCCTCTGAAAACTAAGTAGGAGTCTCCAAGCTTGAAGAAGCCACAACATAATCATGGTCAAACTCAACCAAGAAACATGAAAAATAAAGTGGAGGAGGAGACTCATGAATGTTAATCTGCAAAGACAAAGTAGATGGTATAACAGTTTTTCTAAAATTGTCATCAAAGAGGAGAGAAACCCCCTCAAATTTGTCCTCCAAATCTGAAATGTGAGACTCCACAAACAAAGAAGCAATTTTTGTCAAATAGGAATCCCAATCAAGAAGACTATCAGATACCTATTGCAATGAATAACTTGTAGTACTCAATGACTCATCAATAGAAGATGAAGAATCAGGAACCTCTAAAGCATCTACAATCTCCTCCAAAGGATCACAAGCATGGGTTATCAACTCTGAAGAATGAAGAAGCACATTGGAGTTGGAAAGAGGATCTTCAAGAGATGGAGAAGAATCATGGTCTCCATACATCTCTCTAATGTGAGTCCAAAGAGCATGAGGACATTCGAAGTGAATAAGTGTCTCCAAAATTTCATCATTTACATTTTTCAAAATAACTCTAAAGACTCTAGCCCTAAGGCCTTTCCAAATGCGATACTCATTATCTATGCTATGACAAGGAACTTTATTAAACAAATATGACAATATATTCCACTCACTAAGATGAGTCAGAATTAAATTACTCCATTGCCTACAGTTCCCTTTCTCCAAAGTAATTAAGAAACCCATTTTGTACACAAAGATATGAGCTCAAAAGCCAAAAATGAAGATTTGTCTTCAACCTGGAAAAAATGGTACAAAACTGCAAAATCCCTACAAAATATTTGCACCACTGAAAATTTGACACTTCCAGCTTTCTGATGATACCTCGTTTCATATTTTTAACAAAGGAACTTGTGTACGGACATGAGGAGTGGACGAGGAGCGACAATGAATAATGGTTGGTGGATGTTGTATAGGTACGATGCCTCCAATGCAAGCGATGCAAGTGATGTGACCGGCCAAGCACGCTGACCAATGTACAATGCAGGCACTGATAAAAATGAAAAGAGAATATGTTGTTGTAGAAAATAAACTTTTCCCAACAAAAATTTGTCTGATACAAAACAAATTTGCTGAAAAAAAATTTAATTTTTTTCTCAAAAAATATAAAAAAATGTAGAATCTTATTTTTTTTATTAAAAAAAAAATTCTGCAAATTATAATGATGACCTAGGGGCTGTACGGTCTTCCCAAGCAAAATAAAATTTGTCTCAGAAACAAATTTTACCGAAAATGGATGAATTGACAGTCAAAATTTGTCTATGAGGCCTTTTGAGCGCAATGGTGATGCTGATCTAGACCCAAAGTGCTCCGAAAAAATAGTGACCTCCTAGATCAACTTCTCTTCACACTTTTCCAAACCCTTCATAGATCAGCCAAAACATATCCAAATTTGATGAAATGAAAGGCAAACCTAACTTTCTTTGACGCCATAGATTCAACCATGAGGTCAATGAAACCTCAATCTACACCCAATAAAAATCTTCAAGACAACATCAAACCCTCGGATTTGGGAAGAAATCTACAACACTGGAGCTCTGATACCATGTGGGAGTAAATGGTGACTCCCCAACACCCCTAGGAATAGTTGCTAGACCAAAACAACTTCCACAAGAGAGAAAATGGCAAGAAAGCTTGCTTCACAATGCAAGATTGAATTGATTGAATTGATTCAAATGTACATGAGATTCCTTGCTTATAAAGGCAAGGTTGAGATGTAGGATTAGAAAATATCATGACAAGTGTCTTAATCCTATGACATGTGACAACATGAGAACCCTAACTAACTACCTAGGGAATGATGAAGTGATAGATAAGTTCTAGAAAAGACAACTCATCTTTTAGAACGAATTCTATCTCCTACAAACATGGAAAGGGGGATGACCCCATATTTAATTAATTAATTGCTATAATTAATTAATTAATTAAATAATACCTAAGTAAACTTATTTAAGAGTAATTAAATAATTAATCCAACAATAATGATTTCTTGTTTGCTTCCCGAACTGGAAATTCCCTCAGATAGCATTTATCAGTTTTGTAATTCTCAGTAGATCTCTCACAACCTGAACAAAATTAATCATTTCCAAGTTATCAAAATTCACGTGACACATTCTCCTATGCCATAACTAAATATCATTTATCTGACTCATAAAACATGGTCCATCAGCGCCTTTAAGCTTATAAATGTTCCCTTCAAATTTCTTTCCTATACCAATCAATGTTCTAGATCTCACATTTCTCATCCTTTTAAACACAAGGTCATATCCCTTTCTACACATCTAACCAATGATCAATATATTATGTCTTAAACCCTTAACATAGTAAACATCATCGATATGATTTTTGCCATCAAAACTTACTGAAAATATCCCACATATTTTAGCACCAGTATCATCTCCAAATATAACCAGACCTCCATCATATTTCTTGAGTTTCACAAACTTACTCTTGTCACCAGTCATGTGATGTGAGCAACCACTATCAACTACCAAAAAATTATATTCCTATTTAGCATATAAGGTAGAGATAATTGTACCTTCATTTTTCTCCTTCTCCTTCTTCGAAGGACTTTCCTTTGACTATTTTTCTAAATTTGTAGAAGTAGGTTCATCCTTAATTGCCAAGAAAAATCATTCACTATCATCTAGATCTTCATATTATGAATATTCATCTAAAATACTAGCATTCTCATTAACATATTAAGCTCTATTAATCTTCTTTCCTTTTTTTTCTTTCTCATATCTTTGTTTATTATTTTTAGATCTTTCCAAACACTTTACATAGCATAGTGACCAATTTCTCCAAATCTTCAGTTCTTGAAGCTTTAAAATTTGTCTCTATTTTACCTGTACACTTCTTAGATTTAGCTTCCACATCTCATAAGATGTCAAAAATCCTTAGTACAAGTCTTATAATCTATAGTCTTCTCAATAGCACTCACCTTTTCACTATAAGCATCAAGAAGAGTTATGAGAATCTTCTTTACAATTTTGGTTTCATCTATAGTAGCACCAAGGGATTGCATTCCATCCACTACCTCATCCAATCTCTACACATAGGCTTTAACATTCTAATCTTTTAACATATATATAAGATCAAATTGTGTTTCCAAATTCTATATTTTTTCCTTTTTTACCCTCTCATCACCATCGTGTGCTCTTTCTAAAGCATCCCAAAATTCCTTAGTTGTCTTCAAATTCTAAACCTTAATCAACTTGGAATGTACCACACTATTCTTCAAGATGAATTTTTCCTTATTATTCACTTCATGTGCTCTAATTTCTTTAGGTGTACTCGGTCCATTAGCAAGAGGAGTGTAGGGATTATTATAAGCTTTCTCTGCATCATATCCACAATACTCTAGATATTCTTCAATCAACACTTTCCAGATACCATAATTAGTTCCATCAAACCTCAGATAACCAAAGACCATTTTGCTAACCTTCCTCAAGCGGTAAAGCTCTTCACCAAGGTGCCAAGCTCTGATACCATTTGTTGGATAGGACAACTGAGAGGGGGCTTAATCAGTTGTCACAAATTGTAACCTTAAATTCAATTACCGAAACTAATGCATAAACTAATTAAGTGATTAACCATCAAATTCAAATTCGCAAACATAATAACGCCAAATTTATGTGGAAAACCTAATGAGGGAAAAACCAAAATGAGGATTAACTCACACTATAAATAATATCAAAATTGATTACAAAAAGTCTCACTTCTTGAGATAAGGCTCACTGCCTAAAATAAGGACTCACTATCTGGACTCACTGTCCATAGGGCTATAACCTAGAGGGCTCACTGCCAAAGAGATACAAAAAAGACAAAGAACACTTGTTACAGAGAGACAACAATCCCAATGCAACAAAGGATTCCACCACAATCACTGATCAACTTGCATGAATGACAAAGTTCACCTTTATATCACTACATTCAAAAATTCAGCATTAAGCTTCATATTGATCAAACTTAGAGGGTGATCCCACAATAGTGGTTTACATTTTTTTTCCAAACTGGACACTGAAATTATTATTTTTAACTAAATCTTCACATTCAGGCACCTATAGCGGCTAAACTATGAGGAATTTGAAGATGATGCAAACTAGAGTCTCGTCACATTTTTTCTGTAGATTCTAAAAATATTTTTTTCAAAAAAATTGGAATCAAATTTCACTTCTTTTTCCATATCCCACGAAAATTGGTTTTTTTTCAGAAAATAGCATTTTAAAAAAGTGACACACACCGTATAACGCATACTTTTTTTTCCATGAAGGATAAAATTCTAATTCTTTTGAATTTAGATTTGTAACTCCGATATATAGTGCTTCCACTTGGTTAGATAGTTTTTTAGTGAATATTTTTTCTTTAATGAAGTTTCGAAGTCAAACCAATTCCAATTCAGACATAGCACAACCATATAATGCATAACATTTTTTGTATTTATCTAAATTCATTTTTTTTGTTGGATGAAGGACTTCAATATCTGGTGCACTCATATTTTAAAAAAAAAAAATTGATAATCTGCTATTTTTCCATGTGCAGAACAAAGACCTTAATTTTCGGTGAAAAACCTATATTGAATAAAACTAAAAAAACAAATACATAATAAAACCAAAACATATCAAAATTATATTCGTTGGATAGCTCGTTCCAAGGACTACTTGATTCCAGTTGGGTTTGTGAAGTCTCCACCATTTTCATGTTCAAACTGAGCTTTGAAGTTAAAAAAAAATTAGTTTGTTTTGTGTCTAAGGGGGAGAATGAGGGATAAGGGGGCTTTGTATGAACCCCTAGGGGTTCAAGCAAACCACCTCACATAATGAATTTTTATTTGGTTTTTGGGTGGGAAACTAGGGGATGGGTTCACTCAAACCCTTGTTCGTATGAACCCCCAAAATTACATTTTTTGGCATATGGTCATTTTTTGTGAATTTTCCCTCCTCATTGGAATTGTAAACCACTATTGTGGCTTCACTCCACACATAACTCACACTCTTTCAAAATAGAATCAAAGTCACATCTACTCTTTCACTTATCTTCCTTCTTTTCTTATGTACAATTTTCATTGCTAGCACATTCTGTATTTATACTATCTCCAACCTTGAAAAGAGACAAAGTTTTCCATCTAACTTCAAATTCAAATTAGGTCAGCACTAAACGTACTAGGGTGCAATTAAAATAAGGGAAACCTAAACACACGCTTCACCGAGACCCATAATAGATCCAACATTCTTCGAGAACTTTGAAGATAGTGCTTGACACACAGACGACCATTTCCAATGTAAAACACATAGATCAATTAAGTTCAATACTTCCAAATGCTGAAACCATCTTCAATAGAACCATGGCAGCACAACTCTAGAACAAAAAATCATAAGACTTCATCAAAGAGAAATCCAGACCACCAACAATTATCTAGGACCTTAACCAAAACACAAAAAAAAATAGTTCACAAGTACCCTGGATCAACATCCTCAATAGTTGAATACCTATAACCTTCTTTTAATATAATTTTCTCAATATCCTCAACATATATAGTCAACAACAAATAGTAGATAACTAACTGACTGGCTGACATCAATGAAAACACTTTCATTCATCTTTCCATTCTTGCAACAAAACTTCCATAACTTGAGACTGGACAAGAGTAAATTTACATCATGCAAGTGGGAAGTGGATGAGGATGGATCAGAATTCCAATATACTAAAAATTGACTATATATACAAGTGTGTGGTAATAACTGATGTAAATTAATAAAATGTTGAATAGATTGTGAATTAGTACGTAATGGAAAATTCCCAAAAGGGTAATTGTCATTTATACCTGGAGGAAAAATCATTGTCTCTAAAATATTATCAAACAAATAATAATTTTGCAAGAAACTATTAAGAACGTTGTCTTCTAATATTTCTTCAAATTCCCTATTTTGATCAATTGTCAAAAATTGGTAAAGATTCATTTAAAATCAATATTGATCTATAATGGATCCTCTGTTTCCAATAAAGGTTGTGTTGGAGGGTACAACATCAATTTCTTCATTTTTTCTCAATTTTAAATCACCATGTTGCTAGACCTGCAATTAATAAAAGCATTAATTACGGCTAACCAAGGTATACCTAAAATTAAGGGGTATCCCCTAGATTAATTTTTAGTTGTAAAATCATAAAATCTACGAGATATTCCCAAGACTCAACAAAAAAATAATGTTTTTTGGTTTTACAAGGGAACTATCCACCATTTGCAAGGTCGTTGGAGTAGGTCTTAGTCCTTGAAGGGCTATTTTCTCCATAGTCACATTTGTCATTACATTTATGGCTACTTGTAGATACACAAGTGTATTTGGAATAACTATATCACCAACATGTACCTTTAACATTGGGCTCCTAGGATTTGCATACTTAGAAACATAAATGTTTCCTAACATCAAATTTGCAAGTTGTCCAATGACTTGGACTATCTTGGGATCTTGTTTCTTCTATTTTTTCTCCCATATAGTTCTTTGACTACTCTTATATACATTGGAACATCTCGAATGGCCTACAAGAGAGGAATTTTAAAGTTAACATTGTGTAACTCATTCATAAAATCAAAATGTATGATTGAGATGTTTCTTGAACATTCTTTTGGTTGTTCTTGAAACCTATCAAGAAATGGGGGCCTTGGTTGTTCTTTTTCTAGCTCTATTGGAGAATCTTCTACGTTTGCAATAGTTAGCCCTTGAAGATTATTTTCTAATCTTAATTGTACACCATCAATTTCTAGTGCATTAGCAAGATAGGTTAGGTATCCTGCCACCTCATTGTTGTAACCGATTGAGCCACCTTACTATTCAGATTGAGTGATGATTGTATAGTCATATGCATTGCTTTTGGTGGTTGAGTTGAACAAGACGGTTGACTCGATGATGATGGAACAAGTGGTAAGGATATGTGCAAGATCATAATGGGCCAAAAAGTGGCGATATGTAAGTGATATGATGGCCCATGTGGCTAAAGACCTTTTTTTTACCCAAAATTGATGAGATGAAAAGGGTTTATAAAGAAGATTCTCACCATTCCACCAATATAAATTATGTTTTACTTTGAATTTAATAAAAAAATAATTATTATTCATTTTTTATTTGAATTACGACTAAAGTCCTGATTGATAGGCTGATTGAAAAACATCTATAACTTTCAAACAATATCACATTTTTTTAATATGAAACATGTGTCACATTCTATGCTTCACATACTATAGAATTTAAAAAATAAAAATTGAATTTAATGAATTTTTGACCATGTTAAGGTGGTTAGACATAAGAGTTTTTATATTTTAAAAAAAAATTAATAAAAAAAGCATAATTAATTATTTACTTGGAAAAAAATTACAAAAAAATATGTATCACATCAAGACATGAGTCCTCTACTTATATCTAAAATCTTATAAAAAAATATTCTCATTTTATTTTGGTTAGGGTGGTCAAACAAACACCTACTTCTTATTTTTTCCCTGAAATTTAACTACTACTACATTGAAATTTCAAATTTTCGCCAAATACGTTTTTCCTTTTTTAAATAATCCAATTAGTTTAGAAACTACATTCAATTTTCTACAAATTCTCTTGTTACATATTTTTGAAATAATATAGATAACTTATTCAAATTTTTATGTCAAGTTTCCTAACTCTGATTTTCTAAATTTTCATCGCCACTTAAGGGCCTATTTTTCCCATGATGATCCTGCACATACCGGTAAGAGTTGTTAGGATTGTTGATAGGGGTTTATTGTTTAAGGTGGTGTATATGGAGGAAATGATTGATATTCTAGGTATGTTGGTGGTGGTCCTCCCCATGCTTGCCACAATTATGGAGCATGTGTATATTGTTTTGTTGACTAGAGGTAGTATGGAGGTTGTCTCCAACCTCCAAACCATCCAAGTTGGTTTGGGAAATAATTTTGTTGAGGAGGAAAAGGACTTGGTGGTGATGTATGATAATCAGTTGGGAGAATTCCTCATGGTTTCCAAGGTCTCTTTGGTTCATAAAGTAAACTAGATCATTTGTATATATTATACTTCACTCATGCCTACAGGAAGAGGTTTTAGAATGGTTTCTCTACTGGCATCTTCCAAAGAAGAGATTTTTTTGTTATAGGGAAATTCTTCGCTATTGTTCCTTTTATGACAAATAGGACAAAAGACAACAATGGCTTCTTCATCCTCCTTCGACTTCCTTTTTGTATATAGAGTATCAATCTATTTACCCATGTGACTTAGTAGGTCAGTCTTGAGTCCCTCAAGCAACATGTACCTAATTCTCATTTTGTAACTCTTCATGTCCCTCCAAGAGATACATGCTTCTTAATGTACCCCCTGACTAAATGGGTGGACCTTGAATAATTCCTGCATACATCACAGATATCATCAAATCTCAATTTAGAGTTATCTCATCCACCCATAAGATTTACAATATCCAAACATTCACCTTTAATCACCCTAAGAAAGAGCATTTTTACAATGCCATTACTTAACCCTGTTTGCCTAGTTCTTTGTAGACTAAATATAAAACACTCCAGATAATCTTCTAAGGTCTCTTCCTCATCTTGCATGATGTAAAATATCTCATCTCGTGTTTCCTTGGTCTTGTAGTATTCTTGGTATTTTTCCAATAATTTTGTCTTCATGTTGTCCCAGCTATGAATGCTTTCACATCTTAGTCCCATAAACCATCACAATTTTTCATCCTTTAGAGTAGCTAGAAATAGTTTAAGCTTCTTTGCATCATTGTGATGGTCGTAACTATGACATAAAATATCAAATTTAAAAAGGAACATATCAGGGTCTTCCATAGAAAGACCTCGAAAATAAGGAAAGGCAAAGTGAGGTATGTTCTTCATGGGGGAATCCTCCTCTCGATATGCAATGGGAAACTCAAAGGTAATAGGGTTGTTTTTGGCTAATGCTCTCTCATTGTTGTTTTTTTTGTTGTTGTTGTCCATTGTTCCAAATTCCAAAGGAATGTAGAAAGTTGAGAATGGATTAAGGTCACTTGGGGTCTTCCCACTTTGGATTTTGTAAGATTCTCAAAATGGTTTAGCAAGGTCAATGCAAGATCATGGTGATCCAAACTAGGCCCTTAAGTGGTAATGAAAATTTATTAAAAATAAAGTTAGACAAATTGACATAAAAATTTGAAATAAGTTATTAACATAATTTGAAAAATATGTGAGAAATTTTTTTGTAGAAAATCGAATGTAGTTTCTAAGATACTATTCCTTTTTTGGAAAAAATTAAATCTATTTGGTGAAAATTTGAAATTTCAATGTAGTGGTAGTAAATTTTCAAGAAAAAATAAAAAGTAGGTGTATGTCTAACCAACCTAAGTACAAGTGAAAAATAATTTGTTTATTTGAAACTTCCAATATAATTAGAGGACACATACCCAGATGTGCCACAATGTTTTGTAACTTTTTTTGCAAGTAAATAACTAGTTATGAATTTTTTATTTAAACTTTTTAAAAATATTAAAACTTATTTTTCTAACCACCATAACTTGATAAAAAAAATTATGAAATTTATTCTTTCTTTGTTTATCCTATAATATGGAAAGCATAGAATGCGTTGCATCTTTTGGATTCAAAAAATGTGAAATCATTTAAGAATTATAGATGTTTTTCAACCAGCCTATCAATCAAGACTTTAGTTAGAATGTATGTATAAAATAAATAATAATTATCTATTTAATTCTAGATAAGGTATATCTTATATTTTTGAAAAGCTAAAAAATTTCTCGATAAACTATTTTTGTTTCATAAAATTCAAATAAAAAAAAAGTTTTTAGCCTCTTTGTTGTCATATCACCACTTTTTGGACCCCCGTGATCCTACACTCACCCAACAACCCTTTTATCTAATTCTTCAAATGACTCGTGATGGATACTCGAAGGAGACTCAACAATGGTAGACTTAATGACACATCTTTCAATATCTAGTTCAACTAACTCTTTCTTAGATGGTGTGTGCAAAACTAACAATTTTAATTATTTTTTTGGTTTTTCTTGTTGTAAACTACTTCCTTTAGCTTTCTTAATAAATATCCCTTTACTATATCTACTATTATTCATGCATCTATATGATTTATAACAAAGAAAACTAAGGTTAATTACTTGGGTGAGGTCGACAGTCGCGCATAATTTCACCTTAGCACACTAGTACTAACTTAATTCACTAGAATAACAGGCCTTTAACACTTCTCCCTGGCAACAATGCCAAAAATTTTGGATAAAAATATGGATTAGAGTTGGGGCACATTATCCTTGTAATTCTTTCAAATGGACTTAACACAATTGAATAAGGTTTTAGGAACTTGTATTGATTTCCTTTGTTTGTTCCTAAGTTTCAATCCAGGGATCGTAAGCTCATGAAAAGTGATGTGACTATATACTAAAGGGCTGAAAATAGTGAAATAAGTGGGGATGAATGCAACTAATTCACACAACAATCTTGTAATAAATAATCTGGTTTAATCTTTTTGTTTCTATTTTGTGCTAGGAACTACACTAGAAACTACCCCAAGAAATATGGTGATATAAATTATAACATAAAATGCAGCGATAGAAATAAAGAAACTTTATAAATTATGCATTGACAATGATAAATTCTAGTTTGCCCAAATCATAGTTTTAATTCTTGAACTGTGAATAAGAACTTTAGCAGATAACTGAAAGAAATTAACTTTTTAGCCAAATTTGAATTTACTATGAATAACCAGATTTATGAAAAGAAAAGGAAATTCTTTAAAAATCAAATCACACAATTACCACACGAAAACTAATCTAGAAAAGTCACCAAACAATCAAGCAGTGGGCCCTGCCTCCTTAATCGTCTAGTGATAAAATGTAAACGTTGTTCTAGCTCAAATTAATCATTCACACACAATCATTTCTAGAATATATGACAATTCAAAAGAGTAGTCTAACTTTATATTAATATCTATATCAAGTCTTTTGATTGCACATATTTATACTAAATAAGCACCAACAAAAAAAATTATTAATTTTTTGTGGCCTATGGCCAACAAACCAAATAAGTTCGATAGAAAATAGACAATTACTGATGGCCACAAATGTATAACAGGTTTAATAAATATTGTTCCAAAAATATTTCATAAACTGATTAAACTTAATAGCTTTAACATCTCCTTTCTTTTCTCCCATCCACATTCTCAAAAGCTCTAACATCTCCCTTCAATTATCTCTTACCATTTCATCCACAAAATAATTAGCGTTTCAATAGATATTGATACTTTCTAATTGTTATAATTTCCTCTTACATTTTAGTAAATATCTATGCTTCATGTGAAAAACAATGACAAGAAGGCAGGAAAAGTAAAGGAAAGGGTAAACAAAAGGTAAAATTATTAGGACTTTTCTACCCCCATCAGTAGTGTGCTCTTTTTCTTCAAACACTATGGCACAATTTTGATTGAAATTAACCCCCATTTGGTTGTAACATGTCTATTTATTGTATTATAGTATTAAAAAGTAATTTTAGCTATTACAGGGATATTGAGCTAGAAGAGGACACAATCAAGGAACTCGTAAAGAATGAGGAAAATCCCTCAATTTTTTATTGAAAAATATTTATTAATGATAAACACATTTTAGATGAATTAATCAAACAATTTGTTAATGAAATGGACAATGAATGCAATGTATCATCAACCTTCTTCTTTTAAGGATAAGTTTAATTTTAGATTAATCTTCCTCTTTTCAGATGAATGCCTCAAATATTGTTGATGAAATGGAAGAAGTGAGGAATTTTTCACATAATCAAAGTAGCAAATCTGCTTACATAATTGATTATAGAAAATATATTGGCATGATATACTAGCCCCATATTCATCTATCACTTTTAATTAACATAGTATAAATTGTGATTATTTAACATGGCATTCTATGCTCAATTCCCTAACATGGTATTACATAATTACAATTAATTTAAATCAATCTCTCCCCCCCTCTCTCTCTCACACACACACGTGAATGAAGTAACATATTATTAATTTAGAAACATTTTAAATTCTATAATTTACTCTTAAATTTTATATTATAACACTAAATATAAATCATAACTATAAAAAAAATTAAAAATTAAAATATTATACAATAAATGATAAAAATTACTAGAAAATATATTGCATACAAAATTATAAATTTCTTATTAGACAAACTTTTGAATATCAAAAGTCTTATTATTTTTATTTTTTAATAAAACAAATACTTCAAATAAAAAAGGGGAAAAAATCTGATATAATCATTTGAATTAGTCTTTGTTGAAATCAAACATATGAATAAATTTTACAATACAAAAAAAGTATTTCTTAATATATATTATTGTTTTTTATTGAAACTCAAACACATCCAATAAAATCATTTAAAATAATCTTACAATACAAGACAAATACCATTTCTCAAGCATATCATTATTTTGCATTAAAATTCAAACATGCCCAAGAAAAACATTTAAATTACTCTTACAACACCATACAAACTCTATTTCTCAATGCATGTCACTATTTTGTGTTCAAATTCAAGTACACCGGTAAAATTGTTTGAATTGTTCTTACACTGCTCCACAAGCACCATTTTGTCTTTGCTTCCTCAGCATCTAGATGCCTCTTTCTGGCCGCTGGTTTCAGAATCAAATGGCTATTCTTTGTATAAAATAAATATATAAAAATCTGACGTATGGCAAATATATAGGCTATGAAAAACATTACTCTTGGTTGTGGCAGTTTGACATTTTCCATGAATAGCCCAGCTCTTTCGTATTGTTATTACAATATCAAAAAAATTGACCTAATGTTTAGGTTAGGCGCTTTTTTTTTCAAAGAAACTTCCTTTGACTAAAACATCTACCAGTTCTTAAATGCCGAGGAGTTTCGAAGGCTAAAAGTATATTGACTAAACTAGTTTAAAGAAAGGGCTCTGCGACCTTTAAAGGTGGTTTCGTTGTGTTATTTCATCAACGTAAACCTGCATTTCCCTTCATTATACCGCTATGTCTTTGCTTGTGTTTATGGGATTTAAAAGAATACTTCTCCATCTTACGTATGCTAGTTATCTTCTCTTGATCATCAGCAAGCTGGCTCATCAGGAGGAACAAGTGTGTGGTCTCAATAGCTATCCATCTTCAAACGACAGTTGCGTATGTGTTCCTGGATTCATTCCTCTGAATAGTAATAGTAATTCATACGTATGCTATCCAGAGCAATTGCAGCAATTCAGCTACAATTCAAGTGGCTCACAGATGGAGCGGATTGAGACAATAAACTGGCCGGGGAATGATTATGACAGCTTCAGAAATGTAAATGAAACTGAATGCAAGCAGGCATGTATGAAAGATTACCTCTGCACCGCAGTTATCTACACTAACGCCCTACAAGAATGTTGGAAAAAGTCAGTGCCTCTGCAAGGAGGCCGAGCAGATAATACCAGTGTAGCTTTTGTGAAAGTCTACGAGGCCGTGCCCGTTCCTTGCATGCCGCCAAAGGAAAGAGAGGAGAAGGGGAAGGTGCTTACAGTTATTGGCGTAAGCCTTGTGGGTTGCTCTTTTGTCTTTACAGCAATTTTGTCAGTAATTTGGTTTTATACCTGCAGACCCAAGCTGAAAGCCTTACAAGAGCATCAGAAGTTCGATCCGGTGGGGCTGAGGGCATTTAGTTTTCAAGAGATAGACACTGCAACTAGAGGCTTCAGACAAGAAATAGGAAGAGGTGCCTTTGGGAAGGTCTACAAGGGGGTCTTAAATGACAAAAGAGTAATTGCTGTGAAGAAGCTTGACATTCTGGTTAAGGAGGGTCAGCGACATGGGGAAAAGGAGTTCAGAACAGAAATGGGTATTATCGGTGGAAGCCATCATAAAAATCTCGTTAAACTCTATGGTTTCTGCCATGAGGGCTTGCACAGGCTTTTGGTGTACGAGTACATGCCCAACGGGTCTCTGGACGGCGTTTTATTTAAGGGTACAGGAGCTCTGGATTGGGATCTGCGTGTTCAGATTGCTTTGGGAATTGCAAGAGGAATCCTCTACTTAC
Organism: Sequoiadendron giganteum; assembly: GCA_007115665.2. NCBI lineage: Eukaryota > Viridiplantae > Streptophyta > Pinopsida > Cupressales > Cupressaceae > Sequoiadendron > Sequoiadendron giganteum. The sequence goes on from CM021100.1 coordinate 463,480,087, forward strand.
ATGAAGAGTGTGAAACCCCTATACTTCATTGTGATATAAAACCTCAAAACATTCTCCTGGATGAGAATTACCATGCTAAGATTGCCGACTTTGGAATATCCAAATTGATTGGTGCAGAACAAACGAGGACTTTTACCGTGGCCCGCGGTACCATCGGGTACATTGCTCCTGAGTGGCAGAAGAGTATGGCAGTTACGGTGAAAGTGGACGTGTATAGCTTCGGAGTGATGCTCTTGGAAATTATCTGTTGTAGGAAAATGTTCAAATTAAATGTTCCAGAAAATGAAATGGTTTTGCGTGATTGGGCATACCATTGCTTCAAATATGGGAGACTCGTAAGGTTGGTGGAGCATCAAGATTGCAGAGGTATTGAGGCACCGCAATTAGAAAGAATGGTACCGGTGGAGCTTTGGTGCCTTCAAGAAGATCTCGATCTGAGACCATCAATGAAAAGTGTGGTTCGGATGCTTGAAGGGGCTGTTGAAATTGGAGTTCCCCCTGGTCCAGCATCTTCTTTTTATGAAAACAGTGCCAACGAACCTAGTGCAATATCTTCTTTGGCTCTGTCCATGTAAAGAAACTATTGTCAACTGCAATGTAAATTTTAATTAATGCATATGTATAACAGTTTTAGTCTAGTAAATTTAATAAGCGTTGGGGTTAATTTTTATCTTTGATTTTTAATAATTTTATTGGTTTATTTGGATATTTATTAAAGATAAGACAATATTTGAAGTGGTTCGTTAGTTAATAGCTTATATAATAAGTAATATATTTTAATATATTAATGAGATATAATTATTTTTTATGTGATTAGTAAAAAAAATAACTTCTGAGATATTTCTTATTTTTAATTGTTAAACAATATTTCTTAAAAAAAAATGATATTTTTTATAATTATCTTCAATTTATTGTAATTTTAATTAGCTTTTGTCATCTTAGTATGGAACATGTCTTTTTTAAAGCTTTAGATCTTTATAGTTCAACTCTTGAAGCTGATTATAGACATTTTAGAGCTCTTAAGGATTACACTATTGGTCAAGAAACCCTTGAATTTCATTACCAAGTGCATTCATGAAGTAAAGTTTGTGTGTGTGTGTGTGTGATAGTCCTTCGTATCTAGTTTTACTATTCTATAAATTAATAATTAACACAAATGGATATATCATTTTAATTTAATATGATATTGTAGTGTCAAAAAATGTTGTTGGGGACATTTTCACACTTGTTTGGGCCCTCCCTGTGGAATTGAGCTTAATGTTGTCTTGATTTAATGTTGTAATATGTTTGACACATTCACATTAGGTTTTGGGCCCTTGTGAACTAATTGATTTAAATTGTACCTTGCTAAAGTGTTGTAACACACTTTCACGCTTTTCTAAGGTTTTATTAATTATCTAAACCTAATAGACCTCTTTTTAATAAAAATAAACATTAATATTTCCTTATTTGAAGTGTTGTAAAATGTTATAACAATTTCACACTTTTCTAGGCTCGTCATTAATAATTGGGCTCTCTTATACTTTAATTGGCCCTATTTTGAATCCACAAGCCTCATTTATTGAATCTTTTCAAGGATAATCCCGACACCAATCATTAGCCAACCATAATTCTGGTCTTTTTGGTTTGAATGGCCTAGATTTGGTGATCTAGGGCTCATTCACCACCTTGGGAGAATCAGTCCAACCTAGATTTTTGGGTCTCAAACTTTTTTTTACACCTTTCTAAGCACTTTTGATTTTTGGTCCCATACATTATGTCTAATGGGACTCATTCACCACTTTGGGCGAATGAGTCCTGTGTGGCCCAAAATCAAAATTAATTCAATTTTTTGGTGGGGTTTTATTCTCCTAGATCTAATGTTGGCTTGTAGTGTTGTAATTTTAGAAATTTTTGCATAATTGAGTATAAATACAAGCTTCTTTCATTCATTTTCACCTAAGACTTTTGTGAGAGCGTTCCTTATAGAAAGTTTGAGTTCACAAGAGAGTTCAAGAATTTCCAAGAGACTTCAAGATCATATTATCAAAAAATTTAGAGCATTCTTCAATCATTAATCATCATGTCAAGAATTTCATGCATCATGTAGTTTTAGAGCTAACAATTGTGGTGTAGGATTTTTTAATTCAAGAAAGTGTTTCATTCAAGATATATCCAATTCAAGAAAGAATCAAGGTCTACATCCATTGGAGCCATTACATGCACGTTTGTAGCCTCTTATTTCTAGGGATTGGTCTAGGTTGTAGATTTTTGAAGGAGCAAGATTGTAGAAAAGTTGCAAATCATTCAAAGTTGTCAAATTTGTTATCAAGCCTTGGAGAACTTTGGAGAAGACCTACAAGTTACAAATCATGGTTTCAAATCCAAAAACCAATCAAGAAGTACATAGCAGATAGAGAAGAGCAAGATCAGCCTTTGAAGCTTCAGAAAATCCCAACTAGACTGATTTTCCACTTCTGTCGAATGAGTTCAAGTTATAGTCAAATTTTTAGGTATTCATAGATTTGGATACCCTTTTGGAAGATTCATGTTCTTGTACAATTTTCCAGAAACTGGATTGATTCGCCCAACTTAGCGAATGATTCCTAGTCAACATTAAAAGTAGAATTTCCAGTAATTCAAACCTTTATTTAGTCATCACGAGTTTCCCAGGTGCACACGTTCCTAACTTCATTTTTTTTTCATTTCATTCACTTTTCTAGGTCATTTATTATTACTTTGCATTAATTTAGGGTTTAGTGTTGTATCTTTCATTTCATTATCTTTTCCAAGTCTAAACTTGGAGGTGAACCCCTTATTACATCATATTTATCCCCTATAACAACCCTCATGCAATATCTCTCTCTTTTTCTTTGAGATCTCAAGGGTTTGTTTTTGAGTGAAAGTTAGTGAAAATTGTCCTTTCTAGGTCTTAAACCCTAAGAGAGGAAGCAAAACAATTTTCAACCTTTTAGATAATTTTAAGAAGGATAACCTTAATATGTATGCTTTGAAATCAAGTTAATACCACATTATTCTATCATGGGGATGGTTAGATTCAATGCTATATAAATCTTGGCCATGGGATTCTTTATTTTTCATTTTGTTGAAGCCACTTATGGGATGCCTTCATGAGACATGAAACTTGGATGCCAATATTTATTTTCTTGTATTTTCTCATTGGGTCCATTATTTGGTAATGTCAAACCAAACAACTTTCAAAATCCTTAACTGGATATATTTATAAGGTCATGCTTTCCCTAGAACCTATTTTTTATTTCTTAGACTTTTGATTAAGTAGAGATGTTTATGCAAAAATAGATAAAACTTGTTCTATTCTTCTATAGAAACACTTTTGTTTTGAAGTTGAAATTTTAAAAGAAATTAAGGAAACCATAGACACTTAGATTGGTAGTACACAAAATGTTAATTGTGCATTGTATGTATCAATCATACCAATATGTGTTTTAGTTTCCATAATTTAATAATAAGATCAAATACTACCGACTTCTTTCCTCCAAAGTGAAGCCATCCTCAAAGCTTGCAAATGATTTTTTTAGGAAAAAATAAGTAAAAATATACTTATATAGTTGGTCACTAAAATGATAGCCACAATTATTATAGAAATGGTATAAACCAAATGTCAATAATCATTTACCAATAAAATATTTGACTTTCAAATATAGTTGTGGAACTTAACCATTTGAGAAAGAAAATGTTTTATTACCAATAGATAGGAATTTCATGAAGAAAACCATGTTCTAGTGAAAACTATTGGTTGGATTTTTAACATGGGCTAACTCAAGAAAGGTCATGGAACATCTCCCTTGAAAAGATATTGGAAGATTCCTAAAGGTATTTTTCCATAGGTCTTTTTTATACTAGGTTAATTGAGAGTTGTTGGTGTGAATGAGGTTTAGTACCTAACCAATTCCATTTTAGGATCTATTCAATCCAATTTCTACCACATCCCTATACTCCTTCCTGGCCTAATATATCATGTATTAATATTATTTTACCTCCATTTACTATACCTCCACCTATTAGGCCCTTGTCTCCCTAATGTTAGTAGTGCCTCATTTGGTTGCCCTTTTTGGGTGCAAAAGACTTTGTCAAGAAAGAGAAAAGTAACTCAACTTGTTTTTCCCTAATCTATTATCATTTTGAGTTTACTCTAAAATTTTCCATCACCAGAAAGGGATAAAATGGATTTTAGGTTAACGAGGAATTCTAATTGTAGGAGAATGTATGTGGAAGTTGCTCAATACACTATAGAAAAGGAAAAAATATTTTTTTAATACAGACTTTAATTTTACTTAGCTTAATATTGGCCCTTGTTCTCTTGATGAAGATATCTTTCTAAAGTTTCAATTCTCTATTACCTAAAGTAGTACAGAGGACTAAGATAGATAAACACTCCAAGGAATAATTCAAACAAAAATTTAGGGTTTCAACCTCTTATATTTGATCTATTATAGATAATTGAACCCAACCACTAGACATAATAGATGCTTCTTTTGACCCTAGTTCAAATGGAATTAAGAAGGTGAATAAAAATAATATAAAAACTAATATTATGGTAGAGTAACTCAAAATTGGGTCTTAAAGAAATAATAACTAATTGATCAAAATTTAATGAAGATGCAAAGAAAACATATGATGAAATTAATTTTAGAACAAATAAAATTGAAGAGGAAATAAATGTGTCCAAAAATGAAGAATCTATATGGAACAGTGTTGATATAAATCTTGAGGAAATTATTTTAAAAATTGGTGGTACATCTGTTGCTAAGCAAGTATTTCAAAGTGCCAATAAAAAATTATATCACCCATAGATAAAAACATAAAATAGAAATTTTTTGGGTAATTTCATGGAAATGGAAGACCAAAAGAGGGTCTTGAGTTCTCACTTCTTATCTTAAATCAACAAAAACTAATCTTGGATGAAAACTTGAAGATAGTTACAATCAAAATTTGAAGATGCAACAAGAAAAAGAATCATAGTGCTCAGAATATACTTTCTATTTTTTTTTTTCTTTTCAAAATGGTAAATATTAGGGGTTCAAATAGGGGAGCACATAAAGTGCTCTTGTTTTTGTCAAAAAAAATTAACATAGCGTCTAGTGTGCTCCCCCTAAAATTTTAACTCTTTTTTGGTATTTCAAAATTTATTTGGTGAAAACTAAGTTACCATGTAGCTTGTGCCTAATTTTTCTACAATTTTTTTATAAATGTATAATTTTTTACTTATTTTCTATGTAGACACATCCTCAAAAGCTAAACATTGAGCATGCTCCCCCCTAATACTTTTGGAAACTAATCAAAAGTTATTATTTCTATAATGTGTATAGAATATAGCCTATAATGTAAAACTTCAATTTATTTCAAATTTTGATGAACTCATAAAAATGAAACAGAAAATAATACATAGGTTTAAGAAAAAAAAAAAAAAAAAGACACCAAAAATAGAAATTAAATATCAAAACCTTGACATATTTGAAATCTAGAGAAAATATGTGCTTAGAAAGCTAAAAGAGAACTCATAATTATTGTGGTATTTTCTATCTCAACATTAAAAGATGTACAAACCTAATGGAAAGCACAATTGAGATTGTCTCATTTTTTAGTATTTGTAAAAACCATGCCTTTAGCTTTTGAAATGTAATTCCAACCCTTTGGGTTGGATGACCAAATAAAATCCAATTGTAAGGGTTGGAAATACCAAAAAAAAAAAAAGAGCACACTCATGTCATAATGTAGCTGTATTATAATGTGCTAGTGTCATAATGTGAGTACATGTTATAAAATGGTCATACTTTTATTAATAATAATGAAACTTGCCCCTTCATATATATCTCTAAGTATCTCTTGCTATCCATATATATCTCTAGTATCTCTTGCTATCCATATATTTGCATACCTCTATCTCTTTATCTTTGTATGTATCTCCATATCCTTCTTTGTTACTCTCTCTCTCTCTCTCTCTCTCTCTCTCTATATATATATATATATATATATATATATCACTCCCTCTCTCCACTCCCTATCTATATCACTCTCTCCCTCCATTCCCTCACTCTCTCCCTCCATTCCCTCGCTCTATCCCTATTTAAACCTCTATCTCTATTTATCTATATATACTTCTCTCTATCTCACCTCTCTCTCTCTCTCTCCCTATCTCTCTACATATCTCTCTATATCTCTCCCTTCTCTCTCTATATATATTGATCTATCTCTCCCCATATCTATCTCTCTATATTCATCCCTAGACCTATCTCTCTACATATCTATTCCCCTCTCCCCCTCCCTTCCTCCCTTTCTATATCCACATCTCCATCTTTCTCTTTCCATATTTCCCTATCTCCCCTCTTTTTCTCTTCCTCTCTCCAAATTTCCCTATCTCCATCTCTATTTTCATATTTCTACTTCTCTTTATCTCCCCATTTATCTCTCACTATCCCTCTCTATCATTTATATATCACTCTCTCCCTCTTCCTCTTTATATATTATTTTCTCTCTCACTCTCTCTCCCCTCTATCTCTCCCTCTCTCTACCCATCTCTCTCCCCCTCTCTTCCTCTCTGCCTATTTGAGTGCTCAAAGTAGGCTATAATTTTCCCCTACTATAATGAAATAGTATTTTTGGAATTAAAAATAATCATAAATATACATGGGAATCTTGTGATTCAAGACCCACATTCTCTAATTTAATCTATAGGGTAAAAGTACAAACCTATGTCACACTTTTATAAAGGAATCGGCCAACAAAACCAAACATTCTCATATTCAACCACATAAAAGTAGTCTTTATGTATTGAATTTTAAAATAATATAAAGTAATGAAATATATAACTCTTGATGAATTTTATTCCTATAATTTTTCAAAAAAAGGTAATATTTTTATATATTTAAGATAAAATTTTGAATTGCTAAAAATATTAGGAAAAATTTATGTTTAGTTGATGTCAAGAAAAAACAGAAACAACTTTATTTTCCCCAAAAAAAATTTCCCAAATAGATAAATTCAATATTTTGTGAATGTGGAAAAAAAATATAAACCTGGATGGATATTTTCCTCATAATAATATGTTAAATTCAAACATACTGATAGTTTTCATTTCACATCAACTATTTTCTTTTGTATTCTTCTAAAGAAAAAAATTATATCCTCTAGTGCACCCTATTTTTTTAAGAAGTAATGGTTTTTTTTTTTTTTTTTCTAATCAACTTCATTTTTTATTTCAACAACTTGTTTGTATTGTTTAAAAAAACATATTAAAACTAATTAAAATATAAAAAAAATATTATATATTTGGAGTCTTCACTTTGAGCTCTACAATTTTGAAGTTTGTCAGATTCAGGTAAAATCAAGATTTTGTGATGTTTTGTGAAATAGTCTGGAAGATATCACTCACAGAGTTTAGCTCTGTGTATCATAGTCATTTATCTGTTTAGTATATCAATGTGGAGATTCTACAAAAATTTCTTTGAGAATAATTTTTTTTTTTTTTTTGTAGTTCTGAAGTTAGACTACTGATGTCAGAAATCGAAGAAATATTGAGTCTTGATGTCGCATATATGAAGAAGTGTATGTATGATTGAAAGTTTCATGATTAGGTCCAATCCCTAGCTACCTAATATATGATATGTGTTGTGAAGATTAAATATACCTTATGGATGTTTGTACGATCTACTTTAGGCCCATGCCAACCTAAATTAAAAGTATTACACATTTGGTCTAAATGCGAAGAATTTTTTGAATCATGTGTGAAGCCAACAAGGCTATATATTTTTAAAAAAATTGTTACATCTAATTAGGTCAACCTAATTGATGTATGCAAATGTAAATGGGTATATATATATATGTAATACATTTTTGAGTTGTAGAATGGATGAGAAGGCATAAGTGATAAATCAGGTGTGAAAGGTCTCATACTGTGTGAACATGTGAATTTAGGAGGTGTGAGATCAAAATAAGAGAAAATTGTTGATAAATTGCTAAGAGGAGCTCAGTACTTTGTAGTTTTAGCTTCAAGGGAACTGAAATTCAACATAAGGAAGGTGTACTTTTATTAGTTCACATTTTGGCTAAGTAGTCATCTTTGTTTTGTATCTATCTCTAGTTATGAGCCTTACAAGGACAATGCATCCTAGCAATGAACCTCTATAATATACTATATCCGGATATAACATATTGTGATCTAGTCCTCACTATCGTTTTCCCTTTTTAGGTTTTCCACGTAAAAATATTGGTGTTCATGTGCTATGTGACCTTGTGGATGTTTCATTTTTTCATTCTTTATTTTTGTTAATATTTTTTGGCGTTTGGATAAGTTGTGTTAAAAAATTTAATAGAATATTGATTCAACCCCCCTCTCAATATTTTGGATGTTCAACATTGCAATATATAGATTTATGCTTGGATAATGATTACATGAAAAATAATAACCATGAAAGGAATAATTAAACCTATTTTGTCTTTCATGTTGACCTTTAAACCTCCTATTTGGATCATGCACTTTTATGAATCTATCATCAATTTTATCATGATCTTCGGTCTTCTTATCCTTCAAGGACCCTTCAAAATTCTTAGAAGTATTTTCATTCCTTTTAAGAAATCATCTTTGGAATTCTTGTCGTCGCCATATCCTAAACCAGCAAACTCAAGTTGAAAATGGATTTTTGACTACCAATGATTTCATCAAGTACTTCAGAACTCTTTCCAAGCTTGAGACTCCTATTTAACTATAGGTTTAATTTCTCTAATTCCTTCAGGTTAGAGAGACAACTTCAACCTCTAACTTTTTGCATTCTTCTAGTTTGTTCTTGAAATCTAAACTAGTTAATTCTTCTATTCTCTTTGATTTTCCTAACTACGTTTTGAAGTCAACAACAAGTTTTTCAAATTATTCAATCCCTAAATTGTATTTTGTATTTTGTTTTATTTTATTTCTTAAGTCTTCTAAAGTATCTAGACTATTTAACCTTCCAAACCTACCTCAACTTCATCCTCCTCTTCAGAATCTTCACTTTCCTTGATTTCTTCATCCATAAATGTAGTCTCGCCTTCTTCACTTTTAAAAGAACAATCATCTAAAGATGTAACTTATTTATCAACATAAAGACTGTTATTTTTACCATAGTTTCTTCTTTTGTATTTAGAATTTTCTTGACTCCTAAAACTATCTCCTTTTTTATTTTCATTTAAACAACATTTTCAAGAAAAATGACCAATTTTTCCATAGTTAAAACATTTGAAAGGAAGCTTAGCTTTATATTTTCTAGTACCCTTCTTCAATCTTCTGGAAAAATTTACTTCTTCCTCATTTGAATTTATATCATGTTCTAAATCATCTTCAATTTTCTTTATTTTGGAAGTATTGAATGTTGCTTCATTCTTTGTTGAGCCTATATTCTCATTTTTCATTTCATATTGAGTTAATGACTCAAACAATTCATCCATAGAAAAGTTGTCCAAATATTTAGCTTCTTCTATTACTAAGACCTTAAAATCAAATCTTTATGGGAGATATCTCAACACTTTCTTTACAACAATATTATCTTGAATAGTTGCACCAAGACCTCTAATTGCATTCACTACCTCATCAACTCTGAGCAAGTATGCTCCAATATCTTCTTAATGGGTATGTGCAGGATCATCATGGAAAAAACAGGCCCTTAAGTGGCAATAAAAAGATAGAAAATTAGAGTTAGACAACTTGACGTAAAAATTTGAATAAGTTATCTATATTATTTCAAAAAAATGTAAACATAGAATCTGTAGAAAATTGAATGTAGTTTCTAAACTACTAGGTTTATTTTTTTTTTTAAATCTACTTGGTGAAAATTTGAAATAGCAATGTAGCAGTACTTAAATTTTAGGGAAAAAATAAGAAGTAGGTGTCTGTCTGACCACCCTAACCAAAATAAAATGATAATATTTTTTTATAATATTTTAGATATAAGTAGAGGACTCATGTCCAGATGTGATGCATATTTTTTTATAATTTTTTTTCCAAGTAAATAGTTAATTATGATTTTTTTATTACAACTTTTACAAAATATAAAATCTCGTCTATCTAACCACCTTAACTTGGTCAAAAATTCATGAGTTTCAATTATTTTATTTTTTAACCTATAGTATGCAAAGCATAGAATGTGACACATTTTCATATTCAAAAAATGTGACACTGTTTGAAAGTTATAGATTTTTTTCAATCAGTCTATCAATCAGGACTTTATTCGTAATTCTAATAGAAAATGAATAATAATTATTTATTAAATTCAAATTAAAGCATAATCTATATTGGTGAAAAGCTGAGAATCTCCTCTAAAAACCCTTTTCCTTTCATCAATTTTGGGTAAAAAAAAAGTCGTCAACCACATGGGTCATCATATGGCTTACATATCGCCACTTTTTGGCCCATCATGATCCTGCACATACCCTAATCTTTCATCTTAATATTCAAACTTTCCTCTATGAGTTTTCATTTTTTCTCGTTTCACTTTATCATCTCCCTCATAGATATTATCCATTTTTTCCCATACATCTTTAGTAGATTGAAAATGCATAACTTTTACTAATTTAGTATTTGCTTAAACCACATAATATAGTATTTTTAGCTTTTGCATTATTTTCATAGTGTTTCTTACCATCTACGTCAGTAAGAAGAGTTGTAGGTGCTTTGTAACCTTTTACCACAGACTTCCATAAATCAAATCTAAGAGAAGTTAAATAAGTTTCCCTTCTAATTTTTTAGAAAGCATAGTTTGTTCCATCAAATAATGTGCTTTGTTTGAGTAAGATAATTCTTGTCCAACCCTAGTGTTCTTGAAACTAGATCTACCTTAAGTTTATTAAACCTTTTGCAAGGAACCTTTTTCTCTAATACCAATTTTTAAAAAATACCAATACACTAAGAGGCGGGTCAATCAGTGTATACAAATTTGTATGAAGTTAAAACAATAGACAAGATTTAAGAATCCACAAAAACATCAAACAAAAACAAGACACCAAATATATGTGGAAAACCCTAGAAGGAAAAATCCATGGTGAGAAATTTCTTTTGAGTCTACTACTCAAATCCAACCTCACAATAAAATATTTTACATATGTTTTGTAAGAAACTATATACAGGTATATTTACACCTGTAGTGTAGAAAAAATTCATCGTTTATATTTTCACACCTAATTTGGGAATGATTAATATTAAAATGGACTTGATTTTGCCTTGATCTAGTGTTGTAATGTGTTTTCCAAATTCACAATGGATTTAGGGATCTTTTAAGCTAAATTAACCTATTTTTTTCTTAATTTAATGTTGTAAAGTGTATTTATTTACACTTTCACATTGATTTTTGGGCCCTCTTGCATTTAATACCTTCATATCATCATTAATAGGCCCTTAAGACACTATGTTATGCATATCGAGGCTTATTTCAATCGAAATCTTGACATAGACATCAAATGTACTTAGTTTTTTAACTCCCTAAGATTTTCTCTATCTAAAAAGGCTTGGTGGGACCCATATGCCACCTTGGGAATATGAGTCCTACCTAGATGGGCCCTATACACCACAAGTGGACTATGAGTCTCATTTGGCCCCTTTTTAGGTTTTCAGTGTGAAATCAAGGTTTTTGAATTCAAATTTAATGAATGCCAACTTCTAGGATCTATTAAATGGGAAATTAGATGGATTTCCTATATTAAAAAGCTCTCAAATCATTATTTCGCCTAATCCTTCATGATATCAACATAAGTAATCAAGAGTTAAGGATGCCATGACTTCATAAGGTTATCAAGAGAGCATTCAAGAGAATTTCTAAGGCATCCAAGGGAATATTTCTTCATCAATTGTTGCAACAATTAAATATACATCATCATGTCAAGGTTAGAAAGCATCAAGCATGTTGTTGAGCTAGTGTTGTGATGCTACATTCAATATCCAAGATTAAGCATTGTTCTACACTTATATCAAGATCTAGATCTACATCTGTCATGGCCACTTCATGCTAGATTATTGATTTACAATACATCATTCAAGTTATCATTATTCATGTTTCATGTTTCATGTCCTTATTTCATTATCTAATCATTTGGTTTAATTACTTAAAAGGGGTTTGACCAAGGAAAACCCCTATTCTCTGACAATCAACCAATTTTTCTCTCTACATGTGTGGTTGTAGATCTAGGTGCTTTGAGGCTTGAATATTCTTTGAATATTGAATTACAATATTGAGGAAAGTTTTCAAGTGGCCAAAAGGTTTCTATCTTCATAGAAAGTCACCTATAGGTTGCAAATTAGGGTTTCAGACCTGAAAACAAAGTGGAGAAGGAAAAATAGAGAGAGGGGAGTGTTGATGGTGTTTTTATGCACTTCATAACATAGGTAATATGTAGGTGCATTACCTCTCTTGAAAAGAAATCTTACACAATCAAATTGCAGAACACTATCCCAAGGTCTCTTGGATGTTAGATCATGATGATGCTTGGAATATCTCAGTTGATTTTATGTGATTTGCTAGAATCACAAGGTGGACTTACAGATGAGTTACAAAGTGGGGAAGTTGGATCTGTAAATGGAGTTCTTAAGATGGGAGAGTTTCTAAGTGTTTTCTACAAGTTCAAACAAGGGTCTAGAACTCCATTTCAACATTGGATTTAGCTTTATAATGTGCAATGAACCTTGCCTACGGTTACTTATTAAAAAAAAGGAAAAAGGGGCAGGGAAGAGAAAAGGTTCATGGATCTAAAACTACGAATGAACAACGATCATGGAGGATGCTACAGTAGACAAACTCCCTAAACTGGGTTTTGCTTGGCCAAGAGGATCCTACAGTTACGCAAAACCAGTGCAATCTTCTAAGGATTGCAGATTTTTAGTTTGCATACACACATCATGAACATGCAAGTGAACTAAGTTGTAGCAATCAAATCAAGAAGCCCAGGCTAACTTTGCACAGCAGCTTGTCATCAACAAGTGCCAAAAGTATGGGCTAGAAATTCATCAAATACTAAAACAGCAATCACCATTACCACTTCCATTCAAGAAACTACAACTAAAACTAACTTGGAAGGTAGAACCATGCACACATAATGAGAAAACTCAAAAGTAACACCCATAGATCATGTAATGTTGTTTTCTATTGCTACAAGATGTTTTACAACAACTCTCCAACACTTTACAAATGAGGGGGAGACCCCTATTTATAGTTCTCCAAAGCCCAAATGAATGGCCATGATTGAGTTACATTGTGTGGCTTAGATTCAATTACATTAGGGATTCACCTACCCCACAATATTCAACAATTTAAAATACATCTTTGTCTTTCTCCTACTTTCTCTTGTAGTGGTCAGTCACTGTAGCAGTTTTGTCTTCTAGTTGATTTCCCCTTTACTGTAGCTGAAACCGCTTGTAAGTTGCCTCCTCTCGATGGACTTGTAGCATTCTTCATTGGATCAAATGGGTCAGTCAAAAATTGGCATTGATGGATTGGCTGCCCCTAATTCGAGTGGGCAACCCCCAAAGATCATCATCATTTTGGTGAAAAGTAGGACAACCCTCCTTGCATTTTGTCATTGACTTCCTTGGCATATGCCTTCTTCTGATGCCAACCCTATTGATGTGCACCATGAGGAGAAGTGGGCATAAAATGAATGGTGATAGGAGCCACATGCTTTTCCTTGTTCATCTTTCTCAATGGGTCTCCCGACAGACCCGCGGTAGGCTTCTTGAAACCTACATGCATGAAGTGTCGTAAGTGATTTCATTCACAAATCAAGGCAAATGTTAATCAAATTTTGTGAACTCCTTGTTAGATTTACCCATGCATCATCAAAACATCATAATATTCAGTGTGGATTTCCATTAGTAGTTTACTGGAGGGAGTTGGAATGTTCTAGGACCGAGAGGCCGAAATGTTGTTTTAGGAATGTTGTTTTGAAAATGGTGAACAAAGCATGAAACTTCGGATGGTATCTCCTGGCAGGAAATTTGGAATTTGAAAGGTCCACAGAGGATAAGATCCAATTTTAGCATCTGGGTTGAAATCCGTTTTCAAATCGGAGGAGCGCTTGGACGTTTCAGAAACAACAGACTGAAATGCCATTCTGAAAGGGCAACGGATAGCTCGGGCCCCGGATGGTATCCCCCAACTTCAAATTTGGAATTTGAAAGGTTCATACAGGAGAGGATTCAATTTTAGCATGTGGTTCAAAGTCCGTTTTGGATTAGGAGACCACGAAGGGGTTGGGTTCCGGAATGGCCAAGGACGGATTGAGTTCCCTGATGGGAAAAGAGGGACAAACCTCCAAAAACGGCCCTGGAGGGGGCGGGCTTTGGAATCCGGAATGCCTTAGGCAAATGGATGGAAGAAATGGAAAAACAGAGACAAAATCCCGAAAATGGAATTCCGGAGACGGAATCCCCGAAACGGCCATGGAGGGGCTGAGCTCCGGAAGTTGAAATGCCTAAGGCAAATGGATGGAAGAAATGGAATCCCGAAAATGGAATTTCAGAGATGGAATCCCAGAAATGGAATTCCAGAGACGAAATCTCATAAATGGCCACAGAGGGGCTGGGCTCCAGAAGCTAAAATGCTTAAGGCAAATGGATGGAAGAAACAGAAACAAAAAAGATGGAATTCCAGAAATAGAATTCTGGAGACAGAATCCCGAAAATAGCCACGGAGGGGCCGGGATCTAGAAGCCGGAATGCCTAAGGCAAATGGATGGAAGAAATGGAAAAACAAAGACGGAATCCCGAAAACGGCCATGGAGGGGCCGGGCTCCGGAAGCCATAATGCCTAAGGAAAACGAATGGAGGAAATGGAAAAATGCAGACGAAATCCTCAAAATGGAATTCTGGAGATGGAATCCCAGAACAGTCGAGGACGGACGAAGTTCCCAGACGTTCCAGAATGAAAATTTTGGAACTTCCCGAAACTTGACGAAACTTTGGTAGTTCACTTAGGCACCACAAAGACATCCCAAATATGGGAAACTTGTCCCTAAAGTCAAAAATGAAGGAAAAAGTGAAACGAGTGAGCGGAAAGGCGAAGCCCAAAAAAACCCAAGACTTAGCAATTTTATTTTTTAGGGGCAAAATATGGTCAGCCAAAAATGAGACTTTGAAGGGCATGTTGACCAACCAGGACAGCAAAATGAGGGGCACACAAAATGAGACGGGAGCAAAGAAGCCCATCGGGAGCAAAAAAAGAGGGTCCCTGCCTACGGTGGGGCGTGTGTGCAAAATATGCACAACAAATGGCGACTTGCTGGGGGAAATTCTCTAGAGCATTTCAATGACAAACTGGAATCACGAACCCAAAATATTTGGTTCCGACCTTCATGCTAGGGAAAACAAGCCAAACACTTAACCAAATGATCAAAACCACTAGTTAACCAAACCTTCAGTATGCTGAAAATCCAAGTGTGTGCAATTGTATTAATTCTCATCCTTCAGTTGCTGCAAGAACCCAAGCTCCATCAAGTTAAGCTATGCAATCTATTCTAACTCCAAAAGCATCTGAGACATTGCCTCACTACCAGTCAGGCGTCCATAGCCCCGACGAGGTTATCGTTGTGATTCTCCCTAACATTGCTCTACTACCAACCGGGCGCCCATAGCCCCGGTAGAGTTGCTCGTATACCCCTAAAAAGTTGAATTACTCTTCTTTTGATTTTCAATATTTTGCTTTCTTTCTTTTGTTTCTTTTCTCTTTTAAGTTCTTTTATTTCAACCTGCAACCAATGAAGCTCGCACTCAGGGCTGAGAATCATAGTGGTGCTGGAGCAGAATTTTAGATTTTTCACTTAACTAGACTTCACAAAGGACCTATAGTGACCATCAAATCCTTAACATATGTGAGAGATATAAGATTCTAGAATACTTCAAAATTAAACCAACCAACGACTTATCCACTTTGAATCAAACATCTAGATCGCTTGATACTAACAAAAGATCCTCACCATCCACTCTGAAAACTTGATTAGAGTTTGACAAAGAAATACATAGAACAACCCCAAGAAATAAGAGTGGTTGTTGTGCACACAAATGCACCCAGCCAAAAGCAGAGGGACCCCAAGCAAAGCAGCAGCAAAGTGAGAGCAAACAAAAGCAAACAAGAGAAAATGAAAAGAAAACAACAAAACCAACCAAAGTGGGACAATGAAAGAAAACAATGAAGAAGCACTGAAGAAACTACTCTAAAGAAAGAAACCTACAACAAACAAACTAACCTAACAAAGTAGGAAAAAAAAGTATTTACAGGAAACCTACACTACTCAAAATGAGTTATGTACAAAGATATTTACAAAGAACTATGTTCAAGCAAGGCCAACCGATACTCATGCCCATTGGATTTTGCAATGCATGCACAAGTAGATGGGCAATCGTTGTAGTTCTATACCATGCAGATTTATCCTTATATTTAGAGGGAATAAATTCAATATGGTAGAATTCAAATTCTACCCCAGCATCACGAAGAATCAACAATTGAGGAGGCTCACCAAACCCATGATTAATCCATAAAAATGTTTTTTTCCCCTCATTCCCATAATCAAAATGATAACTGCAGCTATGAAAATTAATAGGAGCAAGGAAGGATAGAACCTAGATTTCATCACATGGAGGTGGCAGCATTTGACAATCAAGAGCAACCACTACATCATCAGTCTTTGCATCAGCAACCTCGGGCGGGCATGGTGGAGGGTGCAACACTTGAGGAATCAAGCCTGCATAAGGTAGGGAGAATGGGGCAGAAAACACTTCTTCCACATCTTGTGTGGGATCAGCAATCCCCCTTGGTAGTTCTTCAAAAAGAAGTACTTCATCTCGTTGATCTTCTGCAAACCGAGCGTCGACATGATTGTTGTCTTCGAAAGGAAACATGTTGTCCCACTTCCTATCCCAAGTGTCGAACTTATCTTCATGATGCTCAATTTCATGGGATGATGACATGTGCAAATATTTCCTATTGCAACCATCTAAATATGGAGGATCAGCAATGATCATGGCAGAAGGACTCCAAGTTGCATCTTGTAGTTGACCAGGTGCTTCATCTCTGTTGGCAGCTATCTCAGCACCCCCACCTTTGTCTTCTTCTCTTTGTTGTTCATGCAACTCATCATGATGTTCACTCATTTACCCTTGCTCACTATCACTATAAATAGAGAAGGAACCCCTCCTCCCAATCCGGAAACTCTAGTGCATCACCATTCGGAGGCTCAAGGAGTATGCCTTCATCGCTACCATCTTTTGGGATGTGTTCTTCCTCGGCATGAGCATACCTCCGTAGTACAACTCCCAATGGAAAGAAGTCATCAATTGATGGCACCTCATCAAGGGGACCAAAATCCACTATGCAATCTCCCTCCAAGGAATTGTCACAAAGCCCACCATCCATGGTGCACAAATGCTCTTGAAGAGGGAGAAATTCTTGATGACTGGTGGATAGCATTCCAGTTTGATCTACTTCATTAATTGAAAGCTCGAGATTGTATTATTGTCCTTCTTCTATTGTTGTCCCACCATCCTCTTGAGGACTGCCTTTAGTTGATTTGTCACTTGGCTCGGGCTCTTGGTCCTCATGTTCCATTCTTGAAGCCACTACAGGAAGTGGTGTGCTCGGTTGCCTTGCTTGTTCTCTAACTTGTTGGACAACTTCTTGGCATAGCTCACATGTGAACTCTGAGTGCGATGAATCATAGAGCTTGCACCAATTTGGTAGCACCAATACCTCCAAATCCACCTAGCATTTTAGCTCAGACCAATCCTTTCCTAGCCTTGACACTAGCTCATTATATCTATCCATGATTGGGTTCTCATCATTGTTTGAAATGAAAATCTGGTAGTGAACAGCTGCAACCTGTAGTTGTTCCCACTCCTCCAAGTCTTCATTTTCAGATGCTTGGTCACTATCATTGACGAAGGAGAGGTCTTCCAGTCTGATTTCAGTTATGCCTTCATCATCATTTTTTTTTGTCCCAAGGTTGTCAACCTCTTCATCTTGTTGATTTCCAGCATCTTCATTGGTTGCCCCAGCATACATTGCTGCAAACTTGATTGATTCATCCTCAACTGCTAATGGCTTCTCTTCCTAAGTGGAGTACTACCCCTTACTGGTGAAGGAGAGGCTTTCCAACTCCATTCTTAGTGAACCTTCATCAAAGCTTTTTGTTGTCCCCAGAAAATCAGCTTCTCCTTGATTTTCATCTTCATTGTTTGTTGTCACAGCACTAGTTTGTGACGGATTCCCTTGTTTATCTTGAAGATTTTTTCCTCTGGATGTTGATAGCTTTTCTACCTCATGGGATGACTCATTCTCCTTGACAGTTGGCTGCTCCAACTTGCTCAAATTGCCTTTGACTTGGGTGATGATGCTTGCACATGAAGAATAAGTAAATTTCAAATGAGGTGCATTGTGAAATCTGCACCAGCTTGACATTAGTGCTTCCTCCAATCTTGGTCCATCTTTTCCACCCAAACACTCTTGGATCAGCTCTTCAAATGCCTTGGCTGCCATGGTTGTCAATTCTTCCTCCAGGTTTGCAAGGGCCAAAGGCTAGTATATTTCCCAAAAGGGAATTTCTCCTTGCAAGACTCTTTTGATTCTGCTCAAGAAGGTTAGACACTCCAATTCATTGTGCCTACAAGTGCAATGGATCCTACACTTATCTACCAATGCAAATTTCTGCAATGGTCTCTTCAAACTCCTATTTAAATCTGCATGTAGCTGAGTGATGTTGATTCACACATGCTACTCCATTTCAACTCAGCTATTGTTTGCCTTCAGAATTTTTTGATTTTATGTTTCAGCATTAAAAGAGATCACTCTATCTCAAATTTCTTCTTTGAAAGTGCTCTTATCAACATCCAACATTCAGCTTTGTGGCCTCAACATGTGAGCCCTCCTTCTAGTGCTAATTCTATTGATGGTGTTTTTATGCACTTCACAACACGGGTAATACGTAGGTGCATTACCTCTCTTGAAAGACAATCTTCCACAATCAAATTATAGAACACTATCCCAAGGTCTCTCGAATGTCAGGTCATGACGATGCTTGGAATATCTCAATTGATTTTATGTGATTTGTTGGAATCACAAGGTGGACTTATGGATGAGTTACAAAGTGGGGAAGTTGGATCTGCAAATGGATTTCTTAAGATGGGAGAGTTGTTGAGTGTTTGCTGCAGGTTCAAACAGTGGTCTAGAACTCCATTTCAACATTGGATTTAGCTTTATAATGTGCAATGAACCTTGCCTAAGGTTACTTATTAAAAAGAGGGAAAGAGGGGCAGAGAAGAGAGAAGGTTCCTGGATCTGAAACTATGAATGAACACTAATCATGGAGGCTGCTATAGTAGACAAACTCCCTAAATTGGGTTTTTCTTGGCCAAGAGGATCCTATAGTTACACAAAACCAGTGCAATCTTCTAAGGACTGCAGATTTTTAGTTTGCATACACACATCATGAACATGCAAGTTAACTAAGTTGTAGCAATCGAATAAAGAAGACCAGGCTAACTTTGCACAGCAGCTTGTCATCAACAAGTGCCAAAAGTATGGGCTGAAAATTCATCAAATACTAAAACAGCAATCACCATTACCACTTCCATTCAAAAAACTACAAATAAAACTAACTTGGAAGGTAGAACCATGCACACATAATGAGAAAACTCAAAAGTAACACCCATAGATCATGTAATTTAAAATACATTAGGGCTTCACCTACCCTACAATATTTAGCAACTTAAAATACATCTTTATCTTTTTCCTACTTTCTCTTGTAGTGGCCAGTCACTGTAGCAGTTTTGTCTTCTAGTTGATTTCCCCTTTATTGTAGCTGAAATTGCTTGTAAGTTGCCTCCTCTCGATGGACTTGCAATATTCTTCATTGGATCAAATGGTTCAGTCGAGAATTGGCATCAATGGATTGGTTGCCCCTGATTCGAGCGAGCAACCCCTAAAGATCATCATAATTTGGTGAAAAGTAGGACAACCCCCCTTGCATTTTGTCATTGACTTCCTTGGCATATGCCTTCTTCTGATGCCAGCCCTATTGATGTGCACCATGAAGAGAGTGGGCATAAAATGAATGGTGATAGGAGCCACATGCTTTTCCTTATTCAGCTTTCTCAATGGGTCTCCCGACAGACCCGCGGTAGGCTTCTTGAAACCTACATGCATGAAGTGTCATAAGTGATTTCATACACAAATCAAGGCAAATGTTAATCAAATTTTGAAAAATCCTTGTTAGATTTACCCATGCATCATCAAAAAATTATAATATTCAGTGTGAATTTCTATTAGCAGTTTACTAGAGAGCGTTGGAACGTTCTAGGACCGAGAGGCCGGAATGTTGTTTCAGGAATGTTGTTTTGAAAATGGTGAACGGAGCATGAAACTTTGGATGGTATCTCCCAGAAGCAAATTTGGAATTTGAAAGGTCTAGGGAGGATAAGATCCAATTTTAGCATCTGGGTCAAAGTCTATTTTCAAATCAGAGGAGCGCTTGGACGTTCTGGAAACAAGAGGCCGAAATGCCATTCTAAAAGGGCGACAGATAGTCCAGGCTCCAGATGGTATCCCCTAACTTCAAATTTGGAATTTCAAAGGTTCATATAGGAGAGGATGCAATTTTAGTATGTGGTTCAAAGTCCGGTTTGGATTAGGAGACCACGGAGGGGTCGGGTTCTGGAATGGCCTAGGATGGATTGAGTTCTCGGATGACAAAAGAGGGATGAACCTCCGAAAATGGCCACGGAGGGGTCGAGCTCCAAAAGCCGGAATGCCTAAGGAAAATGGATGGAAGAAATGGAGAAATGTAGATGAAATCTCAAAAATGGAATTCCGGAAACGGAATCCCTGAAACGGCCATGAAGGGGCCAGGCTCAGAAAGCCAGAATGCCTAAGGCAAACGGATGGAAGAAACGGAAAAATGAAGACGGAATCCCGGAAATGGCCATGGAGGGGCCGGGCTCCGGAAGCCAGAATGCCTAAGGCAAACGGATGGAAGAAACAGAAAAATGAAGATGAAATCTTGGAAACAGAATTTCAGAGACGGAATCCCGGAAACAGCCACGGAGGTGTCGGGCTCCGGAAGCCAGAATGCCTAAGGCAAACGGATGGAAGAAACGAAAAAACAAAGATGGAATCCTGGAAACAGCCACGGAGGGACCAGGCTCGAGAAGCCATAATGTCTAAGGCAAATGAATGGAAGAAATGGAAAAACGGAGATGAAATCCTGGAAATGGAATTCCGGAGACGGAATCCTAGAACAGCCGGGGACTGACGAAGTTCTTGGACGTTCCGGAACGAAAATTTTGCAACTTCCCGAAACTTGATGAAACTTTGGCAATTCACTTAGGCACCACAAAGACATCCCAAATCTATGGGAAACTTGTCCTTAAAGTCAAAAATGAAGGAAAAAGCGAAACGAGTGAGCGGGGAGGCGAAGCCCAAAAAAACCCAAGACTTAGCAATTTTATTTTTTAGGGGCAAAATATGGTCAACCAAAAATGAGACTTTGAAGGGCATGTTGACCAACTAGGATAGAAAAATTAGGTGCATGCAAAATGAGATGGGAGCAAATAAGCCCGTCGGGAGCGAAAAAAGAGGGTCCCTGCCTACGGTGAGGCATGTGTGAAAAATATGCACAATAGAGAGTAGATCTAGGTCTTAACCCTCCAAAAAAATAGAGAGGGATTAATACACCACTTGTGGCGTATGAGTCCTAGTATATCATATTTTCCATATTTTAGGAGATTTAGACTCACCACTATCAGATTCATGTTTCCACCTAGAAACCCTAGTCTAGGACTAAATTGCCTAGACTAGCGTATGAGTTCCAGTGGGCATCAATTAATAATTTTTCAAGGTTTCAAAACTTTTTTTACCCCATCACTCTTTCAAGTGCACCTCTGTTCATTTGTAGTTTGATATTCTGCATTTTAGATTCATTTCCTAGGTCATCTAGTTAGGTTTTGCATGGTACCTTGCATCATTCATTCATATTTTTTCTTTCCAAGCCCTAGCTTGGTGGTGAACCCTCTTATTGTCTTTAATCACACCCTAGTAAATCCATATTGTAGATCTCTTTCCGCTTTACATCCTTGGATTGCGATATCTAGGGTTTGCTTGAATGAGAAGTGAAGAAGATTGTTGTTCTATGTTCTAAACCATAGCCAATGATAATTTTCCTCCTTACAACACCCAAGACAATGTTTTGAGGAACCATCCTCCTAGTACTCTACACACCTAATTGAGCACCAAATCAAACTTCCTGAGGCACCAACCTCTACACCATTTCAAGTTCATACATGTTGATACTGGATCTTCGTCAACCTGAGAATACAACTTTTTAACTCATTAAATAGCACTTCTTTCTCTACACTCTGCTTCTCTCTCTCATACTTCAATTTTAATCATTCTAATAGGTTTCTATATATCAAAATATCCTATGAAACCCTTGAACAAGTATTCAATTCAACATGCATATGTTCAACTAATACTTCATTGATATTTTTCTAATACACATGTAATGACAGGATTCTTTTTCGACACTCACTCAAGCACACATCATGACTACAACAGTAACCATTTCATCATTACTCAAACCCTAACTACCTCACAATTTTCACACAATGATTTGTCAAGATAATACTTGCATCAACTTCCATTTTATAACTGCCTGTCAAATTTTGACCTCTAAAAATAACCATTTTCATATTTTGAATGACAACTCTTGATCTTTAGCTTTCCACCATGATTTGATGGTACTCATTAAAATACATTACCTTTAAAACGTATCCATTAGATTAAACTTCCTCTAAATTAGTGACATTGATATTCATTGTAAGAACTTCTATTTTGCCAACTTTATGTTTCCTTTCCTTTAAGGGTTGAAAAATGCTAATACCTCTTACCTTTTACATGAAGTTCTATGAAGGACTTAACAAGAAAGCATAAACATATAATTCTAAATTATTTTACACTTATTAGGGTTTGGCCCTCAACCTTACCCTTTACCTTCTTCCTTCATTCCATTGTAAACCAACACTCTAGCCTCTAAAACTTTGAAATCAAAAACTTTAAGCTCTAAACCTCCAAATAATCCTTTAATCCATCGAATGTCAGGGTCCACTCTTAACATTTACCACATACCTTCTTTTGAAAAGGCATAAGCTAACCTTCTGATCAATTATTCCTAAACTTCCTTCAACATAATAGACCCTTTCGAGTATCGGCATTTGGGCTTCCACCATTCATTATACTTAATTTTTTGTTAAGGAAAAATCCTAAACTCTAACACATGAACTCAAAAACCTTTTTGGGTCTCAGGATTCAATTTTACTGCATACATCATACTTTAACATTATGTTAAGGCATAAACCTTAAATCTGATCTTTGATGCTTGATGCCATTTCAGGGGTCATGGTTCACATCTACCATTTACCGCTTGCTTAACCATAAGTTAAGGCATAATCCTTAACTCTGATGTTCTATGCTCAAATCCTTTTTAGACTTAACACATTCCTTCTTCATTTCTTTATGATATAAAGTATGACTGAAATTTAAGTCTGACAACCATTAGTATGATGTAGACCTTGATCTTGATGCCTAAAACACTTGGAACTATGCATCATTCGATATAATGAATTTTTTATTCCCAATAATAAAAATTAAACTTCACTCAAACACTAACTCTTTTCATTCTTTTTCAAGTAAGAGGTAATCCCAATGCCCAAAGTCCAAAATTAGGAAACTCTTTAAAAATTATACTAAAATTGCAAATAACCTTTTAGAGCACATCCATGGACATCAATGATAAAAATGATTACCATTTGACATTAATAATAGAAATTCCAAAAATGACACCCATGATTCAAGCTAACATGCTCTATTATTCTCCTATGTATTTGTGTTATCTGACAAAAAAATACTTTTTCATGTGGGTGATCCCATAATAGTGGTTTACACTTTTTGGGACATCCTATTTTTTGTTGAAATCAGATATTTTTAAAAAATATAATTATTTAAGCTTTGAAAAGTTTCATTGAAAGGATTCCAATTGAAGAGGCTTTGATCAAACCACCTTAGATCAAACCCCCTTGGACAAAACCTCGCTAGTTTTAAACCATAGCTATAATGGAGTCTCCTTTACACGTATCAAAATGTTGATAAAAACCCACTTTTGATTTAACTTTTGGTGGATCAAATGAATTCATTAAAAAAAAAAATTGTAAGTATGTATTCCTTATTATAAGCTTCCCAAAAAGTGTAATTTTAAATATATTTAATTTGATTATTGTAGTGTAGAAAAATGTATCCCTCTACATTTTCACACTTGTTTGGGACCTCCCTACTAAAATTGGGCATCTTTATGCCTTATTTGGTTCTCTTTTGCATCCACAAACCTTAATTAATGAATCTTTCTGAGGATAATCTCAACACATATGTAATCACCAATCATAATTCAGTGATTTTGGTTTGTATGGCCTAGATTTAGTGATCTGGGACTCATATTCCACCTTGGCGTATGGGTCCCACCTAGGTTTCTAGGCCTAAATTTAAATTTAACATTAAACTAAGCATTTCTTGAAAAATGTGTCCCAATCCTAGCCTAATGGGACTCATATGCCACAACTAACATATGATTCCCACTTAGCTTGGGCCTATTTTAAATTAAAATTCTTGGTGGGATTTTATCCTCCTAGATCTGATGTTAGCTTGTACATTTGAAGAAATTTGGGATAAACGAGTATAAATACAAGATTATTTCACATATTTTCTCCTAGCAATTTTCATGAGCACATGTGATCTAAGAGTTTGAAAATTCATGAGCATTCAAGATTTGACTATCAAACATTTTGGAGCATAATTCAAGAATCAAGCATCATGTCAAAGTCATCATGCATCATGTTTATTTTTGAGCTAACATTTGTGATGTAGGTATCTTATGATTCAAACAAGCATTCAATTCAAGATCTATAACATTCAATCAAGATTCAAGATCCACATTCATGATATCCATTACTTACAATATTGTAGCCTTTAATTCAAGGGTTTGGTGAGTTTCAACATTACATATTTGTCCATTCATCATTCTTTCATTCTATTTGATTTCATTTCAAGGTTTGATTACCAAAATGGGGTTTAACCAAGGAAAACCCCTATCCATTATCAAAACAACCATTTTCCCTCTCTTTGATGTGTGATTGTAGATCTAGGTGGTTTAGGTTGAAGATCCATTGAAGCGTAAGATTGGAGAAAGGTTTTCAATTTGTCAAAGTTGTCACCTTGTTTACAAGATCATTGAAAGTCACTTACAAAGTAGAATTCAATGTTTCAATATTAGAGATTTGGATGGAAGGAAGCTACAAGAAAGAATTATAAGATATATCAAAATTTTGGAGCAACCCTAATAATGGGAATAGATCACCACTTGTGGTGTATGAGTCTCAATATACCTATTTTCAAATTTTTTTTGTAAATCTTAATTCAACAATTCCATATTCTAGCTTCGACCTAAAACCCTAAACTGGGACTAAATCCCCCCTACTAGCGTATGAGTCCTAGTGTGCATCAAAATTAGTATTTCTAGGATTTTAGGCCTTCATTCAAGCCTCTTCAGGGTTCTAGGTCCACCTTTGTACTTTCTCAATTTATTGTTTTGATTTGAATTCATTTCTAAGTCATTTACTTAAGTCTTGCATATCATTTACATTTCTTGTCTTTTCAAGCCCTAGCTTGGTGGTGAACCCCATTTTTATTCTTTAATCACACCCTAGGACACCTTACTGTAGATATCTTTCCCTTCTTCCATCCTTGAATTTAGATCTCTAAGGTTTGCTTGATTGAAACATAAGGAAAATAAGTGGAAAGGTCCTAAACCCTAGCTCTATCTTCCAAAGACATTAGAACTCCCCACTTCATTTTTCTAGGGTTCATTTTGGTAAACCTAGCCCTTAGAAAAAATTATTTCTGATTTGGAGTGCATCATATTCCTATATCTAGCTTGTATTAACTTTTCATTAGGTTTTTCATTAGTTAATTTGCATCTAGGGTTTCAAAATCTTGCATTAGTGAAAGTGCATATAGGTTGCATTTTTGCCTCTTTCATCATTAAAATTCAATTGAAATTTATAATTAGACTTAGCATAGACATCATTCAAACCAAAAAACATAACATTCACTCAAAATTTTCTAAAATTTGTGTGAAAACCCTAATTTGGGACTCATACGCCCCTCTAGGTGATTTAGTCCTAGTGCAGGTTGTTTTTCCTGATTTCTAGGTATTCTATGTTGACTATTTATCAGCATTTGACTCCTTGAAAAACCCTAACCTGGACTCATATGCCCCTCTGGGTGATTTAGTCCCATTTCATATTTTAAACTATATTTTACAACATTAAATACTCGATTTCTATGTTTTAATTTATTGTTATTACATTTTTGTTTTAGTTTGTAGAGTTTGTATTTCATTCATTTCATTGCATCTAGCTTAATTTAATTTGAATCAAAATTATAGAATAGCATTTATCTTGTGTTCATTGCATTTATCTTGCATTCATTGATTACCACTTACATGAGCTTTACAACTTGGTGTCCTATAGCTAATACTATAGTGAGACAAATTTTGAGATTCATGTAATCCTATCATAGAAAAATCATCATGGATCTTGGGTTATCTATCTCTTTCACTACTAGTGTTGACACTAGTTCACTAGGTATGGACCATACCCTTAAACACTCTTTGAATTCAAGTAGTGTGATAAATGTTGAAACAATGATTTCTAGTATTCCACAAGAAATCATAATCCAAATCCATGAAGACTTAGCAAACCTACAAAATCAGCCAAGTATTGAAAACATTTCAACCACTACTATCCCTACCATAGATAATACACATCACATGATTGAATTTGAAAAAGGAATAGAGCTTACGCATAACATAGTTCAGATTTTTAGAAAACATCTTACCTCAACAACTAGTTATACTTTACCTTCGAACAATGTCCAAAGTCAAGGAGGAACTCAAATTCCTCCTCCTAAAAACATTGCCTCTATTACTACCTATACCAATGCTCAAGTTACAACAATGATGCAACCTACTAGTAATATATTTCCTACCATGAGCATTTCCACAAAAAATCCTAGTTTTTTTTGGCTTCGCACATCATATCTCCTACCACTTTACCTCCCATAAGTATTCCATTTACTACTCCCTCAAACACATACACACCTCCACCATATTCACCTCCATCTAAAAATAAAACCAATCATGCCATCATAAATCACATTTTCAAAAATGTTTCATCCCTTCAAACATAATTTTCCACCATAAATCAAAATCAAAATGGCCAATCTACATACTATGTCGAAAGCAATCCCGTATCTTTGGAGATCTTGATAATTCTGATACCACAAGGTTTAAAGATTCTTAGGTTTGAGAAATATGGTGGAAAGGATATCCTTCTAACCATGTTTCGACTTATGCCAAATTATGTAGTGATTTTGTTCTTGAGGATAAGTTCTTGGCTAAGCTTTTCCCTAGGTTCTTTAAGGATGCTTCCTTAGAATAGCTTTCCTCACTACCGAAAAACTCAAATCATTCATTTAATGAACTTACATTAAGGCCTCTATAAACCATTTCCAAGTGCATATGACTCTTAAGATGATATTTGATTTTATGAGATGTAAGAAAAAAGATGATGAGAAAGTTATTAACTTTATTTCACGTTATCAATCAGTTTATCCCCAAATTGATGTAAGGATTCTTGATCCTCACCTTCAACAGATGTTCATCAAGAACTTGAAAACTAAGATACTTGAGATAATCTTAGCATGATGAAGTTTCCTTCCTTCATACACTTGTGTATTGTCCTTCATAATTATCAAAATTCAATTAGTGGTTGTGAAACAAAACCCACCTCTAGTCATCTTGAGAATTTTGAATCTAAAAACCAAAACAATTAAGAACCTTTTAGAAAATATAATAAATTCTTCCTTCAATTTAATCCCCCTCAACAAAAAACTCAAAATTTTGATACCCATATGGCGGCTATAAGGAAGACAACTCCTTTCACATTTAGGGATATAGCTAGACAATTCACTCCCTTACCCGATACCCTCTATAGTACAATGTCACAGGTATTAGAACAAAAAATGATCAGTTTGCCTCCTGTTAAAACTCTCGATCCTAATAATCCTTTACCTTTGAATTTTAGATCAAATGTTTATTTCCATTATCACCAACAAAATAGACATGACATGGAACATTGTAAGTGTCTTAAACATCTTATGCAAGACCTCATTTATTCTGATCAACTTCACATTGGAGGTGTTAATGATCAAGGAAATAAGTATGTTGCCCCTCCTAACTAAAATTTACAAATTTGTACCAACCATATACCAAATCATAACATTTCATTTGTCAAATCTAGTGAAACTTCATAGAATGATGTGATGAATGTTGACACGAATGAAGAAAACATGGATATTGATAAAAAGGTCCTATAGATACTAATGAACAAAATCCTATTGATGGTTTGGTTGTATTGATAAAAAATCAACCTTGTAAGGGATGAACTAAAAATCCTCTTGATATTCCTTTCTCATTTAAAAATATTATTAGAAATTAACCTAATGGTCCTCTTTGCATAGTCGGTCGAATCAATGACAAGCCCACTAATGGGATATTAATTGATCTTGTCTATGGAGAGAATGTAATCACTGAAGAATTATTACTTTTGCATGAACTCTATCAAGAAACATATG
This sequence comes from Sequoiadendron giganteum, assembly GCA_007115665.2. Classification (NCBI taxonomy): domain Eukaryota; kingdom Viridiplantae; phylum Streptophyta; class Pinopsida; order Cupressales; family Cupressaceae; genus Sequoiadendron; species Sequoiadendron giganteum. The sequence goes on from CM021100.1 coordinate 463,508,847, forward strand.
ATAAATTGAAAGCATGGATAAAAATGCATAATGGTTTTGCTTTCCCTACGATGGGATCAATTACCCTTCCTCTACAATTCAGACCAAAATAATTAGGTGTCTCATTCTCTGTTATCTCGATGTCAGATCAATTATGTGTGAAGCTTTATTATCCATGGCTATGCTCCATGGAAGTTGTCCCATTGGTTGTGCATAGATGCTTAAAGTTTCCCTTTTAAAATGAAATTTTCGCTATAAAACATAGTGGCTTTAATCCTTTGTCTTCCTAAGGGAAATTTTCGTTAGATTTATTTTTTCTTGAGCCTATGGAACCTATTAAAACTCGAGAAGAATTATTTCTGAAATCCTATCAAAAGTTGAAGGAAAAATGCATAGAAAAACTATCCCTTAGAAACATGCCTCAACCTATGACTAAGTTGCCTATCCTTGAAAAAACCATGATTGAAACAAATGACATTCCAAGAAACCAAGACCTATCATTAAGAGATAAAAAAAACAATCTTATCAAGCCTCCCAAGATAAAAACAATTTTACAAAGCTAAAAAGAAAGTGGTTGATAAACCTTTTTTGGTTCCTTCCATTCCTCCCCTTAGGGAAGAAAAGAAACCTATGGTTGATAAACCTACTCCTACACAAACACAAAGTGAAAATCATACTAAAAGAAACAAAAGTGCTAGAGATAATAGGCATAAATGTCTTGCTCTTACTCGAAGATTAAACGAAGAAAACAACAAAGAAAATAAACATCCAAAATTAACCAAAGCAATACACGATGAGCCCCCATCTTCGCCACAACAAAATGATCCTATACCACAACCACAATAGAATCTAAATAATTCTTTAGACATTATCATTCGACCTCCCATTGTGGTTAACTTGTATGATAAGGATGATGAGGTTGCTAAAATTGATGAACAAGTGCATAATGAATTGCATATATTTTTTTCCTCTTTTATGAGCTTAAATGATAATTCTCCTAGGAAGAGTGTTGAAATTGGTAACGATCCTAGTTCAGCACTTGTTATTGTCTCTTTGGCTAGTTTTCCACCTATCGTATACGATGAACAAAATTGGGATGAAGACAACCTGCTAATAGATAGAATCTCATGTGCCTTACTAGTCTTGGGGTAAACCCACAAAAGTGATTTACAATTCTAGTGAGGAAGGAAAAGTTACAAAAATGACCCCATGCAAAAAAAAATTGTTTTTGGGGGTTTGAACAAATTTTTGGTTCAAGCGAACCCAAAAGGGGTTTGATAGAACCCCCCTTCGAGCAAACCCATTTAATGATGGGGCCCACCATTCCCAGCTAAAATAAAAAAGGGAAGACTTGTGGAAAGGGGGTTCGCTCAAAACCAAGTTCGAGTGAATCCAAGTTTGAGCAAACCCCTAAGGGTTCGAGCGAACCCCCTTGGTTTGCTCAAACCCCCCTTTTCCCCACTTCTCCCCCTCAGGCACCCAAAAATTCTAGAATTTTATGCTTCAAAGCTTGGGTTGGGGATGAAAATGGAGGATACTTCACAAACCCAACTCGATGATGGTATTCCACAGAATGAGCTATCCAATGAATATAATTTTAATATTTTTTGGTTTTATTATGTATTTGTTTTTCTAGTTTTATTAAACATAGGTTTTTCACCAAAAATCAAGCTCTTTTTTCTACACATGTGGAAAAGTAGTAGATTATCAAAAATAATTGAAAAATATGAGTGTAGTAGATATTGAATTTCTTGATCCAACAAAATAAATTAATTTTGATACATACAAAAAAAATTATGCGTTATACAGTCCACCTATGTCTGAATTTTAATTGGTTTGACTTCAAAACTTGATTAAGGAAACAATATTCAATAAAACACTATGAATCAAATTGGAAGCACTAGATATCGTAGTTACAAATCTAAATTCGAAAAAATTAGAATTTTATCCTTTATGGAAAAAAAAAACTATGCGTTATACAGTGAGTGTCGCTCCTTAAAAACGTTGTTTACTGAAAAAAACTATTTTTCGAAGGAGATGGAAAAAGAAGTGCAATCTGATTCCAAAAATTTTGAAAAATATATATTTATAATCTACAAAAAAAATTTCACAAATCACTAGTTTGCATCATCTTCAAATTCCTCACGGTTTAGCCACTATAGGTGCCCAAAAGTGAAAATTTAGTTAGAAAATATTATTTAAGTGTCTAGTTTGGCCAAAAATTGTAAACCAGTATTGTGGGATCACCCCTTGTCATTATTTTATTTTTCATGTTTCTTTTATGTGATTGCATGTGTGTAATGATCCCCCATACTATTATATTTGATATTCCTCTCTCTTTTTGTACATTCTTCTATTTTTTACCTACATTCTTCTCTATGTCATAAAATATTTTCCTTATCTTTCCTTTTCCTTTTTTTTTTCCTTTTGGGGATAATGTAAGGTGTTGAGACATTTAGGTCTCTTCCATGTTGACCTGAAATATTTTCTTTATTTTTTCTCTCTTTGTGTCATTCTTCTTGTTCCATGATTATTTGGGGAATGATGAAAATTCCTAGCTCTCTAAAAACATTGTAGCAAAGACATAGTGACCTCAAATCCATGGATCCCTTATGTGATTTTGGGATTTCATTTTGGGGGAAACCATTTTTCATTATGTAGCTTTATTTGGAAACATTGAATTGGCATAGGTCTTTTTGAATAAGCTCGCATGTCCTCTTTATTATTAGCATTTATCATTTTCTAATTTAAAGTAATTGATCACAACATGGTTTTTAGTGATTTCTTTAAAGTGGGGGCATACATTCGCATCATTCTTTCTTAATTCGTGTTTCATTGTGTAGTCTTCTTACTTCATGTGATACATCTTTCTCTTTTTGGTGATATTGGATGTGATTTCCTCAAGAGTGTGATCTCTCTTAGCATATTATATTCATCTTAGCGACTTAATGTGAAACATTGCATCCCTAAGTTGTGAATCTTCTATTCTTCGATTGGTCCTCTCTTGGAGATATTGGGCATAATGTTCCCTAAGTTTAGACCTTAGATGAGCTAAGAAAAACTCCTTTGAGCATACCTTAAATATTATTTTACATTTACAATTTCTATTATATGGCCACATTGCATAACACACTTTGCTTTCCTATGGTGCCATATTTTTTGTTCATGAGTTTCAAGCATACGAAGCTTTTCTTCCCTCATGAAGCTCAAATTTTATTATTTTTTGGCACCTTATTAAATTTATTAGGAGGTATAGCTTTTGTATAGTTGTATGTATGGGATTTGAACTTAGGTATGAGTTTCCTATAGCCAGTTGCTTGTCTGTGTGAGCGCATACTGGTTGCATGTGTATGTGTCTCACTAGGGGCTCACCTAGTGGATGGCTTGAGGTTTTACTAGCCCTTGTGAGTGTGCATTTTCTTTACATAGTTTACATCATGTTCCACTTGTAAATTTTCTTATACAAATAGCTTAGATCTGATCCACAATGTGCAAGACAAACGACTGAGGCTTGATCCACTCTCCTTTTTCTTCTGTTTTTGTTTTTTCTCTCTGTCTTTGGTAATGTATGTGTGTTCCCTGTTGTTGCTCCTTACACTATGTTCATGTGTGTTCTCATGTTCCTATGTTGGTTTTCTATAGGATCTTGATCCTTGGGGGCTTACACAACCCTCTTGATCATTTTCATCCTATCTTACTAGCATTGGTACATTAGGACCCCTCTTGATGTGGTTTTCTTTACTTTAGTGTGAGTTTGAAGCAAGTACCTCCTCTCACTAAAGTGGGGGATAAATTTAGCGTAGAAAAATACATCCCTTTACATTTTCACACTTTTTTGGGCCCTCCCTACTGAAATTGAGCTTCTTTATGCCTTATTTGGTCTGATTTTGCATCCACAAGCCTTAATTAATGCATCTTTCCAAGGATAATCCTGACACATATGCAATGATCAATCATAATTCAATGATTTTGTTTTGTATGGCCTATATTTAGTGATCTGGGACTCATATGCCACCTTAGGCATATGGTTTCCACCTAGGTTTTGGGGCCTAGATCTGAACTTAACATTAAACTAAACATTTCTTTAAAAATGTATCCCAAGCGTAGCCTAATGGGACTCATATGCCACAACTGGCATATGAGTATCACTTAGCTTGGACCTACTTTAAATTCAAATTCTTGGTGGGATTTTATCCTCCTAGATCTGATGCCAGCTTGTAGTGTTGTAATTTCAGGAACTTTGGCATAAACAAGTATAAATACAAGGTTATTTCATATATTTTCTCCTAGCAATTTTCATAATCACATGTGATCTAAGAATTTGAGCATTCAAGAGAATTCAAGAGTTTATTATCAAGAATTTTGGAGCATTATTGAATAATCAAGCATCATGTCAAAGTCATCATGCATCATGTTTGTTTTTGAGCTAACATTTGTGATGTAGGTATCTTATGATTCAAACAAGAATTCAAGTCAAAATCCATAGCATTCAATTAAGATTCAAGATAAAGATTCATGCTAACCATTACTTACAAGATTTCAGCCTTTACTTCAAGGGTTTGGTGAGTTTCAACATTACATATTTGCTCTAAAACATAGAAAAAGAGAGGAAAAGATCATTGCCCCCTTTTCCTAGTTAGGGTTTCATTCAAAAGATGATATCTATAAACATTGAAATAACTTATCAACCCAAGAGGTGAATTAAGTCAATATTTAGGGATCTTGAAATCTCTCCTTTATGTAAGGATGGGGTGGTGAGCTAAATCTTAATTTGAGAAGGAATTGATCTAACAAATAAACCCTAATTTTAGGTCCAATATATGCAATGAATGGGTATGTGCAGGATCATGATGGGCCAAAAAGTGGCAATATGATAGGTATGTGGCTGACGACTTTTGTTTTACCCAAAATTGATGAAATGAAAAGGGTTTTTAAAGGAGATTCTCAGCTTTCCACCAATATAAATTATTCTTTACTTTGAATTTAATAAATAATTATTATTCATTTTCTATTGAATTATGACTAAAATCCTAATTTTTAGGCTAATTGAAAAACATCTATAGATTTCAAACGGTATCATATTCTTTGAGTTCAAAAAATGTGTCACATTCTATGCTTCACATACTATAAGATTAGAAAAGAAAAAAATGAATTTCATGAATTTTTGACCAAGTTAAGGTGGTCAAACATACGACTCTTTATATTTTTTAAAATTTGTCCTAAAAAAATTATAATTAATTATTTACTTGGAAAAAAATTACAAAAAAATATGCATCACATCAGGACACGAGTCCTCTACTTATATCTAAAATATTATAAAAAAGTATTATCATTTTAATGTGGTTAGGGTGGTCAGACAGACACCTACTTCTTATTTTTTCCCTGAAATTTAAGTACTAATGTATTAAATTTCAAATTTTCACCAAATAGATTTTCTTTTTTTGTAAATAAACCTAGTAATTTAGAAACTACATTCAATTTTCTAAAAATTCTATTCTTACATATTTTTGAAATAATATAGATAACTTATTCAAATTTTTATGTCAAGTTGCCTAACTTTGATTTTTCTGAATTTTTTGCCACTTAAGGGACTTTTTTTTCCATGATGATCCTGCACATACCCGAATCTAACATAAAATGGAGATAAATTGTAACTTTTCTGATGATAAAAGAAGGAGATAATGCTATAAACATGGCCAAAACTTTCTTTTTTGAATTACTAACAAGGACTCATTCACCACGAAAGGAAAATGGATCCTGGTAGGCCTACTCAGGGAGCTCTAAGCATGAAATAGAAGCTTATATAGTATAAAATTTATTGCCCTTAAATCCCTAACATGGACTCATTTGCCACTAAAGGTGAATGGGTCTTGCTAGGTCCTTCTAGAGATCTCTGAATCTGATCTTCAACTTCTAGTTCTGCACTCTTCCCTTGCAGCTTGAAATTATTGTTTCTAGATTTGGATCGGCCAATAACCTGCAAGACAAATTTTGTAGCTTGTTGGTGGATAGGGGTTTGCCTAAGTCAAACCCCTTGTTGGTAATTAAACCTTTGATGATGAATGAAAATCTGAAATATATAATTGTGTGTGCAATTTTAACCTTAAGTGTGTCTAAGATTAAGATCTATAAGAATGTAAAGGAGATTATATCCAATTTGTTAAAATAGAACCCTAGAATGCAAATGACTCACTAAAGAAGATGTCAAATCTCCTTAATAAGCCACAAATCTGAATATACTTCTGTTTAGGCTACAAGTATGATAATTATAGAAGATGGAATCACTTACAAAACAAGTCCTTAGGCTTGGTTGTATGTCTTATACATCTCCCAACACCTAGAATCCCTCATAATTCTTTATAGGCATCTATCATCAACTTTCACTAATGCTTGATCTTTGACACAAGATGAGATTGATGACTTGTAATGTTGCTCCAAAGCTTCACTATTGCTTCTTGAATATGAATGATTGATCTCCTTAAATTTCTTACTCTCTTAGCTTGCTTCAAAACCTTCTTCTAGGTGAAATTATGAAAAATACCCTTGTATTTATACATAACTTGAGAATTAACCCCGAAATTCAAATAATTCAAGTGAACAGTAGATCTAGGATGGAAAATCATTAGAATCCTACAAAAATTAAATTCAAAAATGAGTTTCATATTGAACGATGACCCATTCACCACTAAATGTGAATGGGTCCTAGCATAAGTTTCTAGGACATTGCTTCAAGAGGGTGAAAGAACATCAAAAACCCACCTCAAATATACAAAGAAATATGGCTCCTATGTGGAGAGGACCCATTCACCACTAAAGGAAAATGGGTCATGGCACCATTTTCTAAGACCTTAATTTTTCCAAATTTAATGCTATGCAATTTGAATACTAGGTGTGGAGATCGATCCTCGGAAGGTGTCATAAATAAGGCTTAAATTTGAATTAAAGGGGCTAATTAAGCTCAATTAACCCTAATTAATGAATGAGATCCTAGATAAGTGTGAAAGTGTGTTACAACACTTTACAACACCTTAAATAGGGTACAAATTGAGCACATTTTATTAAAAAGGTCCCCAAGATTAATGTGAATGTGTACAACACATTAAAACACTAAACCTAGGAAAAATTAGGTTAATTCAATAACAATTATTCGCAAATTAAGTGTGAAAAAGGGATACCTTTTTTGAATCTATATGTTCATTCATCATTCCTTCATTCTATTTGATTTTATTTCAAGGTTTGATTACCAAAATGGGGTTTGACCAAGTAAAACCCCTATCCACTAACAAAGAAACATTTTTCCCTCTCTTTGTTGTGTTATTATAGATCTAGGTGGTTTAGGTTGAAGATCCATTGAAGAGAAAGATTGGAGAAAGGTTGTCAAGTTTTCAAAGTTGTCACCTTGTTTACAAGATCATAGAAAGTCACAAAGCAAAATTTAGTGTTTCAGAATTAAAGATTTGGCTGGAAGGAAGCTATAGGAAAGCATTAGAGGATATCAAAATTTTGGATCAACCCTGATATTGGGACTAAATTTCCACTAGTAGCGTATGAGTCCAGGTATACCTATTTTTGAGACTTTTTTTGTAGATCTTGATTCAGCAGTTCCAAATTTTGATTTCATCTTAAAACCCTAAACTAGGACTAAATCACCCCCACTAGTGTATGAATCCCAATGTGCATCAAAATTAGTATTTCTAGGATTCTAGGCCTTCATTCAAGCCTCTTCAATTTTCTAGGTACACCTTTATACTTTCTTAGTTTACTTTTCTGATTTGAATTCATTTCTAGGTCATTTACTTAATTCTTGCATATCATTTATATTTTTTTTCTTTCCAAGCCCTAGCTTGGTGATGAACCCCCTTTTTATTCTTTAATCACACCCTAGGAAATCTTATTGCAGATTGCTTTCCTTTATTCCATCCTTGGATTGATATCCCTAAGGTTTCCGTGAGTGAAACATAAGGAAAATAAGTGGAAAGATCCTAAACCCTATTTCTATCTTCCAAAGAGATTAGAACTCCCCACTTCATTTTTCTAGGGTTCAATTATTATATATTTATTATTATTTCTTGTGAATGTAGGTTTTTCACTAAAAAAGAAGCTCTATATCTTGTACATGTGGAAAAAATATAGATTACAAAAAAAATCATGAAAAATATCTATGCACTTGATATTGATGTCCTTGATCCAACAAAAAAAATTGAATTTTGGTACATACAAAAATATTTATATGTTAGCAAGTAAACCTATGTCTAAATTGTAATTGGTTTGACTTCAAAACTCAATTAAGAAAAAAAAAATCAATAAAACACTATGAAACCAAATGCATGCACTATATATCATAGTTACAAATCAAAATTTGAAAAAAATAGAATTTTATCCTTCATAAAAAAATAGTTATGTGTTAGCAAGCACACATCAATCTCTAAAAATGATGTTTATTGTTAAAAACTAGTTATCAAAGGAAATGGAAAAATAAATGCAATTTGATTCCAAATTTTTTTAAAGAAATATTATTTAGAATCTATATAAAAAATGTCACAAATAACTATTTTGGATCAACCCTAGTATTTCAAAATTTGCCAAAAAAGTGTAAACCACTATTGTGGGGTCAGCCATGTTGTTGGGGAAAGGACATGTAGTTTTTAAGCATTCCACCATCTTTGCACAACCTTTTTATTATTTTCCAACTTAGGAAGGAGGAAATAACAGATTTTTTAACATCAAATTTCATTATATGAACTCAAATCTTCATGTTTGTAATTTTGTAATGTTAATTATGACTTTATTGTTATAATTTCATATTATAGATTGGTTAATTGTATAGTTTTTAGTAATTATATTATAGATATATAGAATTGAATGGTGAAAAGGAAGCAACTTCATGAAAAGTTTAAATTCTTGAGGAGTTTGATGCAAGAAGAAAAATAAGCTACACATAATTGGGTAGTTTCTCAAGTTGAATCTCAAATTTTCAGGAATTTTAAGTATTTATACATGTGCTTTATATTTTCCTTCATTTTATTATGTTTCTTTATCACTTCTTGGGTATGTGCAGGATCATCATGGAAAAAATAGGCCCTTAAGTGGCAATAAAATTCAAAAAAATCAGAGTTAGGCAACTTGACATAAAAATTTGAATAAGTTATCTATAATTGGGTAGGTGCAAGAAGTTGGGTCCAAAAAGAGGGGAAGTTTCGGCCAAAAAAAATCTCGCAGAAAACGCATACACGTTATTAGAAAATGCGTATGTGTTATGCATTGGGTACCCAAGCCTAAAAAAACACGCATGCACTAAAAAATGCGTATGTGTTATATAACGCATAAGCGTTTTATAACACGTACAAGTCATTTATTTTTAAAAAAATGCTTTTTAGAAACAAGTACCTATTTTAAAATGCACATGCATTTTCAAATGGGTACTCGTTTCCAAAAAGCATTTTTTTTAAATAATCAAACAAATAAAGAACGCATCTGAGTTTTGTAACGTGTACGCATTTTTAAAAATGCATATGCATTATTAAAAATTTGAATCTCCAACCCACATGTAGCCTTGGTTTTAGGCTCGGGAAAGTCTTGGCAATCTGACCCTTAGCCTTTGACCTGCAACTAAAAAACTAAGGCAGATTGAAGAAGAATGTCCAACTTTGGCAATATGGTTGATGGAATTTTTTTCTGAATCAATCTATAAAATTAAAACCCATTAGAGAAAATGATGTCTAGTTTCCAAATATATAATTTTTATTAAGATTGGATTATATTTGTTATTTTTTAATTAATTTCTAAGAAAACTAGTCCTTAAACTTGAAATATTAGGCTTTTTTTGTTTTTTAATAACTTATTTTTGGTTAAGTTTCTTGTAAAAAAAATTATATGGTATCAATATTCAGACAATTCTCTAAACAATTAAATAAAAATAAAAAAATTAGTTTAGGTCCAATTATGTTGTCCGTAACGTTGATTTTTAAAGACAGCAATTAAGGCCAATAAAAATTCAATAAAAAAATATATATTCAAAAAATAAAAATTAAAAAAATTCATCATCAATCTTCATGTTGTTAGTTTTTTTTCCCCAAAATTAATTAGAAAAATACTTTTATTTGGGTCAAAAAGTGGTGTTTGTACACATGCATGGTATGGTAAAAAAACAGGGACTTTTAAAAAGTGTTTTTTATACATCTCTATCAAAATTTAGTTTCTATCATCTGGGTATTTGAATAAATTACATATTTGGAAAGTAGATTCTAAATTCTAAATTTCTTACTACTGGAATTTTTTAAGATTCATTGTGTAAGTGACTCAAATTTTCAGTCCAAGTGTGACAAATTCTAAAAAACAGCAAAAACACCCACTTTTTGAGTTTTTTGTGGACCCAACTTCTTGCATCAGAGTTAGGCAACTTGACGTAAAAATTTGAATAAATTATCTATATTATTTCAAAAATATGTAAGAATAGAATCTGTAGAAAATTGAATGCAGTTTCTAAACTACTAGGTTTATTTATTTTTTTAAATCTATTTGGTGAAAATTTGAAATTTCAATGCAGTAGTACTTAAATTTCAGGGAAAAAATAAGTAGGCATCTGTCTGACCACCCTTACCACAATAAAATGATAATATTTTTTTATAATAATTTAGATATAAGTAGAGGACTCATGTCCTAATGTGATGCATGTTTTTTTGTATTTTTTTTCCATGTAAATAATTAATTATGATTTTTTTATTACAATTTTTTAAAAATATAAAAACTTGTATGTCTAACCACCTTAACTTGGTCAAAACTTCATGAAATTATTTTTTTATTTAATCCTATAGTATGTGAAGCATAGAATGTGACGCATGTTTCGGATTCAAAAAATGTGATACCGTTTGAAAGCCATAGATTTTTTTCAATCAACCCTATCAATCAGGACTTTTGTCATAATTCAAATAGAAAATGAATAATAATTATTTATTAAATTCAAAGTAAAGAATAATTATATTGGTGGAAAGTTGAGAATCTCCTTTAAAAACTCTTTTCGTTTCATCAATTTTGGGTAAAAAAAAAGTCGTCAGCCACATGGGCCATCATATCACCACTTTTTGGCCCATCAAGATCTTGCACATACCCTCTTATCATACAGGCTTAATATAATTCTTTGATTTTTTATTGTGTTGATTTTTGGATTATATTTTGCAAAGTATTCAAAATTATGAGTGGTAAAATCATTTAGACTATAACTATTTTTTTAATTTAAAAATGTTGGAGTAAGCTTCCAAGAACATCTACAAACCAAGACAACACCTTCACGAAAAGAGAAGAAATGTGAAGAGGCTATTACACCAAGAGTGAAAACGATAAAATTTAGATGAAAAATAATTTACAAAGAATTCCTTATAAAGGAACAAAAAGTTCGGTGCGAGAAGGTAACCAACATAAAAAACAATTAAAATACAGTTACTAACTATTAAATGCATAACCACCCCTAAGTTAACTTAAGAGAATGTGAATGGTTCAAACACCATTCACTCTAGCATCCCCCTTAAGCTGAACTTAGGGAAACTAAAAATTAAAAATGAGATGCAAGATGGGTCCCAACAACAAGACCATGTTAGGTACCCATGCACAACTACATTACAAAAAAGAAATCTCTCACAACTGGAGAAAAGGAGAAAATACCCCTCCCTAAAAGAGAGAAAATAGGAAAAGGGAAAACAAGGAAGGAGGACTCATCAAGACCCCCCAAGGAAAAATCCCTTCACCCAAAGAATCAATCTTAGAAAAAGATAGAGAGGAGATGCCAAAGGTTTAGTGAAGATGTCTACAACCTGCTACTCCATAAGAAAATACTCCAAACTCATAACACCCGCCTAAATGAGCTACTGAATGAAGTGCATGTGGATCTCAATATGCTTAGTATGTTGATGTTCCACTAGCTTACGAGAAATATGTATAAGACTTTGATTATCACACCAAAGAGTAGTGGGCCTATCAGTAGGATAGCCAAACCTAGTCATCAACTATCAAAGCCACAAAACCTCTTGACTAGCCAAAACAACACCTCAATACTCAACCTCAGTCAATGATAATGCAATAGTAGTTTTCTTCTTGCAAGACCATGCAATAGAACAAAAACCAAGGAAAAAGATAAAGGCAGAAGTAGACTTTCTATCATCAACATCACCAGCCCAATCTGAGTAGCACTTGATCTATAATGAATACTAAAATGAGTAGTGCCTTGAATGTACTAGAAGATATGTTTGGTTTCCTTCCAATGACTCTCATGAGGATATTTAGAGAAATGAGAGACAAGACCAACTACAAAGTAAATATCAGGATGACTAAATGTTAAGTACAAAAGACTACCCACCAACTATCAATACAATGTAGTGTGTAGTGATGTGGTATTGCAACTAGAAGACAACACAACACTTGACTAAAAAGGAGTAGTGGCCATCTTGCAATCATCCATCCCAAATCTCTGAAGCAAATCAAGAGCATAATTCTATTGGAAAATAGAAATATACCTACATAAGATTTATTAATCTGAAGAACAAGGAAGAAATGCAAAGGACCAAGATCAGTCATATCAAATCACTCCATCAAAGCTCTCTAAGTATCCTCAATCATGGTAGGGGAACTCCCAATGAGAATCAAGTCATCCACATAGAGAAAAAGAATGAGAAGATGCCCTACATGTGCCTCTAAATAAAAACTATAGGGTCAAAGTGGCATCTAATGAATCCAAAATCAAGTAGAAAACTATCCATCTTCTAATACCAACCCCAAGGGACTTGTTTGAGACCATACAATGAATTTTGAAGCCTACACACAAGTGAAGTGTCTTACACAAATCTTGGTGGCTGCTCCATATTGATCTCCTCCTAAAGATCACCATGCAAGAAAGCACTCTCCACATCCATCTGATACACTAACCAACCTTGAGATGCAACAATAGAAAGTACAAGATGAATGGAATCCATCTTGGCAATAGGAGCAAAGGTCTCTGAATAGTCAATGCCCTCAACCCAAGAAAAACCCTTAGCTAAAAGACAAGCCTTGTAATTTTCAATAAAACCATCAGTTGCAAACTTGGTACAATACACCCACTTTCACTCAACCAACTTTATTCCCTTAGGAAGAGGAACAAGATCCCAATTATGATTCTTCATCAAAGAATAATATTCATAAGCCATAGCATTATCCCACTCTAGAAAAGTTGAAGTATCTAAAACCTTTTGAGGAATAGTAGAAATTGAATGACTCAAAAGACTGATACCTAAAGTCTTAGAATGAGTGTGGTGAGAAGTTGTGGGATCACCTGCATGAGAACCAACCTCTTTAAGAAGAGTGTGAGCCAAAAGAGGTTGGGTGGGTGAAGGCTCAATAGAAGATGGATTTATGTCAACAACAATATCAATACCATCATCAGAAGCATCAATAACATCATCATCATCATCATCATCGAAATGAAACAAAACATCCTCTGAAGAAGAACTGGGGAGAAGGGAGGTAGAGGCGTGTGATGGAAAATCCTTCTAAATGAAAGACTCAAAAAAATAACATCAAGATGAAAATGTAACTCTTGAGTGATGGGATCAAACAAATGATAACCCTTCACATCCTCATTGTAGCCAAAGAAGATGAACCACTGACTCTTCTTCTCCATTGCTTTATGCATACCTATTGGAATCAATGTCCATGCATCACTACCAAATAATCTGAATTAGGAGACCTTAGGCTTGACATGATACCAAGCCTCCTTAGGATTCATATTCCACACTACCCTGTGAGGCATATGGTTTTTAATGTATTTTGAACAATTGATAGCCTCTACCCAAAAATATAGAGCCATGGACCTAGACCGAATCATACAATTGGTCATCTCCTATAAGGTTCATTTCTTTCACTCAGCCACACCATTATTTTGAGGAGTGCATGGCATTGTGTGTTGATGAAGAATACCTTGAGCATTGCAGAAGTCCTGAAACACCTAATAGACATACTCCCCCTCATTATCTATGTGAATATTCTAAAGCGAATATCCTAGATGCTTCTCCACAAATGTGAGGAAGGTCATGAAGAAATGAAGAACCTCATCCTTGTACTTCAAAAATTACACCTAAGTGTGCAAAAAGATGTCATCAATGATGGTGAGCACATACTTGGACCCTGAAAGTGAAGGAGTGGGAAATGACATAAGATCACTATGCACCAACTCAAAGGGTGTCAAAGCACATGTAGCCATACCTTTTAGAAATGGGTCTCAATGATGTTTCCCAAGTACACAGTCTAGGAAAACCCCATCAGAACAAGGGATCTAAGGAAGACCAATCATCAAGTTGTGTGCTCATCTTTCGAGATATCTATAATTCAGGTGTCCAAACCACTCATTTCAAAACTTACTCACTAAATCTACATGAGAAATAAAGGACGATCCTAATGAAGGCTCAAATTTTTGGGAAAATGTGTCTCAACCTTGTAATTATATATGATTTATTGTTGATAGGATGTATGCTGGTATCTGGAATTTGATCATGCAAATAATGTACACTCGTAGCAAGACATGGTGTTCAAGGCATCACCCTGAAAAAATTCAATGACGGATCAAGGTTTTTCCACTGACATGTCAATTTTTTTCATTAACATGTCAAATGAAAAATGACCTTATAAAACCTTAATTCTAGAAGGTTCCAAAAAATCTTGTTATAAGAAGTTGGAATGTATGTAGATGGGGGTGTATTCTGTGATTCTAATAGTGGTCGTGTTTTCTCTTTATCTTTGGTGGCGATACTCCTGTGAGAAGATTGCTCTGCAAGTATATTATAATCTTTTGATTTCTAAATAATATATTGGGTGACTTTTGGGGTGTGGGGTTTTCTCCCGAAAGGGTTTTTCCCATGTAAATCATTGTGTTGTGGTATGCTTGATATTTGTATTTATTTGTATTTAAGTTTTTTTAACTATTAAAGATATATTTAAAAAATTTCATTTTTCTCCTCTCAAGAATACTGTAGGAAGTTGTTCCGCTACTTTAACTTCCTTCCACAAATCCATCAAACTTATACAAATAGGCTCTATGATCAATTGTACCAGTAGAAACAACCTTCTCATAATTTTCTAACTCTTGAATAGTTACATCACTAGGAGAGAACTCAACAAGCCTTCCATTGCCATGCTAACAAATCTGATAAATGGAGAGAATATTTTGTGAAATATCAAGAACAAGAAGATCATCAATGCAATTATCCTACATCTGAGATTACAACAATTGTGTCATCTTGAGCTTCCATGTGTGATAGTTGTGCAGAGTGAGTAGTTCAATCTTCAATTCTAACATGATGCACAAAAGAACATGAAGAGACCAATATGCTATTTATACCCCCCTAGAATGGATAAAACCAATAATGTGCAATCTCCCCCAAAAAAACAAACTTTTCCAAAGAAACGCCATATTGTAGCAAACACTAGCAATAGATGGAAAAAATTAAAGCTACAAAACTTGCAATTGATGGTAAAATATTTCAAAAAAAAGAGTGCCTAGACCAAGCTCCTAATCAAACCATGCAACAAAATGCTCACAAATATCTATGTGTACAACGGTATATAAACAACAAATAAATCTCATGCCTTAGAATGTGGGATTGTTTTCCTTTTCAAGGAAAATGTTGCCCAAAAATATACTATAGACTATCACCTCCACGTTGGTTGAGACACCAACTCCACGAGTCACCAAGGATCCACACAAACACCACACAATCCGATAGGAAAATGAAAAACAACAAGTACACCCATGTGAGCATTAGCCCTTTTCATAATGAGGGTGTTGGAGTATAAAAAGACTATGAGAAAGAAGGAAACCCTAAGTGAATATTTAGGATCTTCGCCTAGCAAGTAAATTACACCCAACAAGAAAATTATGCCCAACAAGTAAATTATGCCCAGCAAGGAAATTACGCCTGGCAAGTAAATGGTGAACATCAAAAATAAAAAATGCCACCAATCTAAGTGAATGTGGAACCCTTTTAAACACAAAATCATGCCTCTCTATTTTAAACCATTCCTCCAAAGCAATCAGCCTTTCTCAATAGAAAATCAATCCTCTTTGACTCAAAATCGACCTTCGATCACCCTTTCAACAGAGATTCAAAAAAAACACAGTGCATAGGGTTTAAACGCACCAACGATGCCTCCAGCCATCTACGAAAGTGCTACAAAATGTAGAAGTAAACACACCTAGAAAAATAATGATGCTAAATATCTCTCAATAGCAATCTGAAACTCACACCTAGCAAAGAAACTTGAAGAATAATCGACAATAATAGAAAATTTGAAATTTAATAAACTTCAAATGCCAACAAAGGCTTTGATCTCACGCATATCTAGCAAACACTCTCATCAGAAGGGGTTGTAGATGAATGCTTTGATACCATATTGGAGTAGCCTTCCAAGAACTTGCAAACAAATACAATACCTTCACAAAAAGAGAAGCAACATGAAGAGGCTATTTCACCAAGAGTGAAAACAATGAAATTGAGATAAAAAATAACGTATAAAGCATGTCTTATAAAGGAATGAGAAGGTTGGTGTGGAAAGGTAACTAACATAAAAAAATATTAAAATACAGTTACTAACTATTAAATGCATAACCACCCCTAAGTTAAATTAAGAGAATATGAACAATAAAAAACCATTCACTCTAACAAAAAATTTCAATCAACTACATCATAATCATCATATTGAGTTTCTTCTTCCATGCAGCTATAATCAAATGCATCATATTAATCATTCTTATCTTTATAGTACTAAGCATACCCTTCCTTAGAAGATAAATTTTCATCCTTGTTTATTGAGAGGGAATTTTCAGATTAAAATGAAACAAAATTAGACAAAAGAAACTCAATGTATATTATATTTTACTGTATGTTAACTCTATATAACTCATTGAGAAAATATATTGTTGGTTAGTGTGCCAAAATCACCACATCAAATTTCTTCTCTCTTGTCAAATTAACTATGTGATGTCACCCCACATTCAATTTGCAAGAAGAATATAGTACTGATTAGGATATCTCAACATTACATAAATCTTACAAGGTATCATGCTTGCATGTTTCATGGGGGTCACATTGGTTCCAACTCAAGTTCATTATTTTTCATGATTCTATCTACATCAACTTTGCATAGTTTCATGCTTGCATATGTAATGTATCAAACTAGCTCCAATTCCATGATGCATTATATTCTATACCATGTTTATATGGTGTCATGTGTACACATGTTGGGCCACACAAGTACTAACTCATTGATTTCCTTATGTATCATGATTTCATCTCTATCAAATTTATAAGGTGGTCATGCATACACATTGAGGACACTAATGACAATGAATTATGGGAATTCTCGAGGAGACTACCACAAAACAATAAACTAATTGTTGAAGCATTGAGATCCCTAATTGAATTTTTTTTAAAGAATAACACAAGGGTATCTCTAAATCAAAGAGATGTGGTAAAAAGGACAATTGGTAGTTGAAACCATGATCCACATCCAAAGCATTTTTTTGGATTGACTCAAACATAATTTTTTGATAAAATTCTAGAGATGTATACTCAAGTTAAAATTTGTCAATTTTTTTTGAAATTCTAAAGCCTTTTTATGTCAAAATAAATCATGCATGCACTACAAGTTGTTGTTGTAGAGTACATATCGAGTTTTTTTTAGTGTAGAAAAATGTCATCCTTTACATTTTCATGCTTGTTTGGGCCCTCCCTGCTAAAATTGGGCTTTTTTATGCCTTATTTGGTCTTATTTGCATCCACAAGCCTTAATTAATGCATCTTTCTAAGGATAATCCTAACATATATCAAGTGACCAATTAGATTTTAATGATTTTGGATTGTATGGCCTTGATTTAGTGATTTGGGACTCATACGCCACCTTGGGCATATGGATCCCACCTAGGTTTCAAGGCCTAGATCTAAATTTGACATAAAATTTAAAATTTCTTGAAAAATGTGTTTGAAGCTTAGCCTTTAATGGGACTCATACGCCACAACTGTCATATGAGTCCCACTTAGCTTAGACATAATTTAAATTTAAATTCTTGTTGGTATTTTATTCTCCTAGAGTTGATGTCATCTTGTAGTGTTGTAATTTAGGGAAATTTGCAATAAAGTATAAATATAATGTTATTTCACATCATTTCTCCTAACAAGATCTAAGCTTTCAAGTATTCAAGCACTATAGAAATTTTATGATCACAATAGAATTCAAGAGCCTTCAAGAGTGATTATCAAGCATCATGTCAAAGTCATCATGCATCATGTTTTTTTTTTAGCTAACATTTGTGATGTAGGGTTTTATGATTCAAGCAAGCATTCAAATCAATATCTATATCATTAAAGAAATATTCAATATCCACATTCATGTTAGCCATTACTTACAAGATTGTAGCCTTTTGTTCAAAGTTTTGGTGAGTTGTAACATTGTATATTTGTTCATTCATCATTCCTTCATTATATTTGATTCATTCCAAGGTTTGATTACCAAAACAAGGTTTGAATAGGGCAAACCCCTATCCACTAAAAAAACAACATTTTCCCCTCTCTTTGATGTGTGATTTGCATATCTAGGCTTAAGATTCATTAAAGATAAATATTGGAGAAAAGTTGCAAATCTATCAAATTTTTCACCTTACTTGCAAGTCACAGAAAGTCACTTATAGAGAAAAAATGAATATTTCAAAGCTAGAAATTTGGTAGGAGGGAAGAGCTATAGGAAAGCATTAGAGGATATCAAATTTTTTGAGAAACCCTAATACTAGTAATAAATCTCCACTTGTGGTGTATGAGTCCCAATATACCTATTTTTAGACTTTTTTTATAGATCCTGATTCAGTAGTTCCATATTCTAGTTTCGGCTTGAAATGCTAAAATAGGACTAAATCACCCCTACTGGCATATGATTCCTAGTGTGTATCAAAAAGAAGTATTTACAGGATTCCATACCTTCATTCAAGCATCTTCAAGTTTCCAGGTGCACCTCTATACTTTTTGAGTTTACTATTCTAATTTGAGTTCATTTCTAGGTCAGTTGTTTAAGTCTTGCATCTCATTTACATTTCTTGTCTTTCCAAGCCCTAGCTTGGTGGTGAACCCCCTTTATACCTTTAATCACACCCTAGGAAACCTTATTGCATATCTCTTTCCCTTATTCTATCCTTGGATTGAGATCTCTAAGGTTTCCTTGAGTGAAACTTGTAGAAAATCAGTGGTTTTATTTCATATATGAAAACATTGCTTACAACTACAATTTTATAGGCTTCATTTTTGTGAACCTAACCTTTAGAACACCTTAATTCTAATTTGGAGTGCATCACGGTCCTATATCTAGCTTACATTAGTCAATTTGCATCTAAGGTTTCTAGATCTTGCAATAGTGAAAGTGCATATAGGTTTCATTTTTGCATCTTGCATCATTGAAATTCATTTAAAATCTATAATTTCACTTAGTCTGGACATCATTAAAACCAGAAAACATAACATTCAATTAGAATTTTTTTAAAGTTGTGCAAAAACCCTCATTTGGGACTCATACATCCCTTTGGGTTATTTAGTCCCATTACAAGTGGTTTTTCTTGATTTCTAGGTATTTTATGTTGACTATTTATCAGTATTTAAATCCCTAAAAAACATTGATTGGGACTCATACGCGCCTCTGGGCGATTTAGTCCCATTTCAGATCTTAAACTATATTTTCCAACATTAAAAAATCTAGTTTTGTGTTTCAATGTGCTATTATTACATTTTTGTTTTAGTTTGAAAAGTTTTAGTTTCACTCAATTCATTGTACTTAGTTTAAGTTCATTTTGAATCAAAATTAGAGAATAACATTTATCTTGTGTTCATTGCATTTATCTTACATTCATTGATTTTTCCTTCCATGAGCTTTACAACTTGGTGTCCTACTACTAATACTATAGTGAGACGAAGTTCGATATTAATGCATCCCGTGATAGCAAAATCATAATGGATCTAGGGTTATCTATCTCTTTCACTACTAGTGTTGACACTAGTTCACTGGGTATGGATCATACCCTTAACAACTCTTTGCCTTCAAGTAGTGTGACAAGTGTTGAGATAATAGTTGCTAGTATTCCGCAAGAAAATATAATTCAAATCCATGAAGACTTAGAAAACCTATAAAATCAAGTGAGTACTAAAAACATTTCAACCACTGCTATCACTACCATAGATAACATACATCACATGATTGAAACTAGGGAAGGAATGGAGCTTGCACATAACCTAGCTTATATTTTTGGAAAACTTACTAGTTGTTCTTTTCCTTTGAACAATTTCCAAAGGAAAGGAGGAACTAAAATTCCTCCTCCCACATTCATTGCCTCTATTCCTACCTATACCAACCCTCAAGTTACAATAACATTGCAACCTACTAGTAATTTCATTCCTACCTTGGGTATTTTCGTTAGCATTCCTAGTACCTTTGTGGAATTTCACATAATATCCCCTACCACTTTACCTCTTGTAATTTTTACATTCATTTATCCCTCAAACACACATACACCTCCACCATATTCACCTCCATCTCAAAACACAACCAATTATGCCATCATAAACCAAATTTGGAAAAAATTTAATCCCTTCAAAATCAAAATGGTCAACCTACATACTATGTCAAAAGCAATCCCTTATCCTTGGAGATATTGAAAATGTATATACCAAAAGGTCTAGAGATTCCTAGGTTTGAGAAAAATGGGGGGAAAGGAGATCCTTCTAACCATGTTTATGCTTATACTACATTACATAATGATTTTGTCCTTGAGGATAAGCTCTTAGCTACGCTTTTCCTTAGGTCCTTAAAGGATACCGCTTTAGAATGGTTTTCCTCATTACCAAACAACTCAATTCATTCATTGTATGAACTTGTTGAGACCTTTATAAACCATTTCCAAGTCCACATGACTCCTAAGATGACCTTAGCCGATTTGATAAGATGTAAGCAAAAAAAATGATGAAAAAGTTACTAAATTCATTTCACGCTACCAATTGCTTTATTCCCAAATTGACATAAAGATTCCCAATCCTCACCTTCAATGGATGTTCATTGATAACTTACAATCCAATATACAATATAATCTTACCTTGATGAAGTTTCCTTCCTTTGTACACTTGTGTACTACCCTTTGTGATTATCAAAACTTGGTTAGTATTCATGAAACAAAACCCATCTCTAGACGACCTAAAAAGTATGAATTTGCAAACCAAAACAATTATCAACCTTTTAGGAAATAGAATAGAGGCTTCCTTCAACTTAATCCCCATCAACAACCAACTCAATAAATTGATACCCAAGTGGTTGATATAAAGAAGACAACTCCTTTCACATTTGGGGATTCGGCTAGACAATTTACTCCCTTACTTGATACCCTTCATAACACAATACTACAACTTCTAGAATAGAAAATGGTCACCTTACCTCCTGTTAAAATTCCCAATCCTAATAAACCTTTACCTCCAAATTTTAGATTGAATTCTTACTGCCATTATCACCGAAAAAATGGACATGACATGGAACATTGTAAGCATCTTAAACATCTTGTGCAAGACCTCATTGATTCTAATCAACTTTCAATTGGAAGTGTTAATGATCAAGGAAAAAAGTATGTTTTCCCTCCTAACCAAAACTTTCAAATATTTACCAACCCTATGGGTATGTGTAGGATCATCATGGAAAAAACTGGCCCTTAGGTGGCGATGAAAATTCAAAAAATCAGAGTTAGGCAACTGGCGTAAAAATTTGAATAAGTTATCTATATTATTTCAAAAATATGTAAGAATATAATATGTAGAAAATTGAATGTATAACTCTAAACTACTAGGTTTATTTAATGAAAAAAAATCTATTTGGTGAAATTTTGAAATTTCAATGCAGTAGTACTTAAATTTCAGGGAAAAAATAAGAAGTAGATGTCTGTCTGACCACCCTAACCACAATAAAATGATAATATTTTTATAAGATTCTATATATAAGTAGAGGACTCATGTCTCAATGTGATGCATATTTTTTTGTATTTTTTTCCAAGTAAATAATTAATTATGAATTTTTTATTACAACTTTTAAAAAATATAAAAAAATTGTAGGTCTGACCACCTTAACTTGGTCAAAACTTCATGATTTTTTTTTTTAATCCTATAGTATGTGAAGCATAGAATGTGGCGCATGTTTCAAATTCAAAAAATATGATACTATTTGAAAGCTATAGATGTTTTTCAATTAGCCTATCAATGAGGACTTTAGTCATAATTCAAATAGAAAATGAATAATAATTATTTATTAAATTCAAAGTAAAGCATAATTTATATTGGTGGAAAGTTGACAATCTTCTTTAAAAACCATTTTTGTTTCATCAATTTTGGGTAAAGAAAAGTTGTCAACTACATGGACCATCATATCACTTACATATCACCACTTTTTTGCCCATCATGATCCTACACATACCCCTATGTCTAATCTTAACATTTCATTTATCAAAGCTAGTGAAACCGAGAAGAATGATGTGATTAATTTGGACACAGATGATGACAATGCAAATACTAGTGAACAAGGTCCTATGGATATCAATGAACAAGACCCTGCGGATGATATGGAGTGATTGATCAAAATTCTACCTCGTAAGGGCCAAACTAAAAAGAATCTTCACATTGCTTTCTCCTCTAAAGATATAATTATAAATGCACCTGATGGTCCTCTTTACATAGCCGACCAAATCAATGAAAAACCCACTAATAGGATATTAATTGATCTCATTTGTGGAGAGAATGTGATCACCAAAGAATTATTATTTGTGCATGAACTTTACCAAGAAACATATGACAAACCAAAAGCATGGATTAAAACACATGATGGTTTTTCTTGCCCTACAATGGGATCAATCACCCTTCCTTTAAAATTCAAACCTTAACAATTAGATGTCTCATTCTCCATCATCTTGACATCGAACCAATTCCTTGTCAAGCTTGGTTATCCATGGATACACTCCATGGAAGTCATCTCATCAATTATGCATAAATGCTTAAATTTTCCATTTGACAATGATTTTTTTACTGCATACCATAGCAGCTTTAATCCTCTATCTTCCCATATGAATTTTTCATTGGGTTTCTTTTGGCTTGAGCCTATGGAACCTATTAAACCTCATGGGGTCTTCTCTCTCAAATCATATTAATACCTCTTCATCAAGATAACCATTCAAGAATGCAGTTTTGACATCCATTTGGTAAATCTTAAAATTCTTGAAACAAGAGTATGCTAAGAAAACTCTAATTGATTCAATACGAGCAATAGGTGCATAAGTTTCACCAAAGTCTATACCTTTCTGGTGTGAATAGCCTTTGCACACAAAATATGCTTTGTTTCACACTACTTTGCCACATTCATCCAATTTTTTTCTAAAAACCCATTTGCCACCAATAACATTTTTATCATCAGGTCTTGGGACTAGTTCCCAAGTTTTATTATTTTCAATTTGGATGATCTCTTCCTACATAGATTTCAACTAGCAATCATCATTTAAAGCATCTGAAATGACTTTAGGCTAAAAATTAGTTACCAAACAAAAATGTTCAACAATTTATGCTTGCTCATCAACTTTTTCTCTTCTTCTTGTTAAGATCCCAACATTTCTATCCCCAATGATTAGATCTTGAGGATGATTCTTGATAACAATCCCAGAGGGTGTCTTTGGAGGTGTTACTATCTTAGAGCTTGAAGCATCCTCCTGTTGTATATTATCTGCTTAATCATATTTGGGAGAAATATCAAGACCTACCATAGGTTCCTCTTCAACATCCTGCACATGATCATCATCTAGAAGCAATTTTTCATCAAATTTGGCATTAACAAATTCAACAATTTTATTCAGCCTCTTATTGAAACACCTATAGGCTTTGCTATGAGTAGAGTATCCTAAAAAGATACCTTCATTAGATTTAGATTGAAATCTACCTAAATTTGCATCATATCTTTTGATAAAACATTTACAACCAAAGATTCTGAAGTATTTAATTGAGGCGGATTTACCATGCCAAAGTTCATATGGAGTGAAATTGGATTTCATTTTAATTTGTACTCTAATCAAAATGTAAACAGATGTATGAACAACTTATTTCCAGTACATGTCTGGAAATTTTGCTTCATCTAGCATTGGCCTTGCCATCTCTTTCACTGTTATATTTTTTCTCTCAACAACCCCATTCTATTGAGGTGTTCTTGCACCAGTATATTACCTTTTTATACCATGTTTCTCATAATAATCAATGAATTATTGAGAGGTAAACTCACCTCCCTTGTCTGACCTTAAGCATTTAAGCTTCATATCAGCTTCTTTCTCAACCATTTTATGAAAGATTTTAAATCTGACAAAAGCTTCTGACTTATGTTTGAGAAAGGTTACCCAAACCATTCTTGTGTACTCATCTACAAATAACATGAAATATTGCTCACCATTTATAGACCGTGTCTTAGTAGGACTGCACAGATCAATGTGTATAAGCTGGAAAGGTTTAGTTGAAGCATGTTCTTTTGATTTAAAACTAACCTTTGTGTGTTTACCTCTTAGACATTCTTTGCAAACAACATTTTATGGTTTGCTTAGAACAGGCAAACCTCTCATATTCTGATTTTTGTTGATTCTAACTAGATTATCAAAGTTAACATGCCTTAATCATTTATGCCATATCCAATTTTCTTCAACTTGATCCATAAGGCATATGTCTTCATTGCATTCATGATTCGAAGAGTCAAGAGTATTTTAAACATTACCTTTTGTCCTTAATCCAATTGCAATTGTTTTACACGATTTGTTCTTTATAGCACAACCTTGTGAATTGAATATAACATTGTAACCATTGTCACAAATCTGACTAACACTTAAAAGATTGTGTTTAAGGTCTTCTACATAATACACATCATAAATTGGTATGTCATCATTTAGAAGCAAAGAGCCTTTACCTTTAATCTCAATTCATGTATTGTCATCAAACTTTATAAAACCACCTGAATAATCTTCAAGTTTGATAAACTTGTCCTTATCTCTTGTCATGTGATTGGAACAACCACTATCCAAAACCCACAATGCCTTCTTTTTGGAAAGAAGAGCAATTTGGAAAAGCATGGATTGTTCTATGTTTTGAACAAACTTGGGTCTCCAAACTTTTTCAATGATATGGTTACCTTGTTTGCATTGTTGGGATGTGTGACCAATAGTATTGCATGTGAAACACCTAATAGAATTAGGAAATCCAAAGAACTGTTTGTGACCAAACTTTGGTGTTCTAGACATTATTATCCTGCAATTACTCACTTTGTGTCTGAACTTATTACAAAAGAAGCAATAACCATGAAAGAAAGCATTAAACCTGAAATTGGTTCATTTATGCTCAAATGGTCGCTTCTTATTAGCTTCCTTAAAGTTCTGATTTAAAGGTTTTGAACACTCACCAGTGTTGAATCCGATACCAGTCATGTCCTTATGTTGTTTTTGTTTCCCAAGTATATCATTCAGGTGAATAGTACTTTCATAACCTTCAACTTGTTTTTTAAGATTGACAACCTGTTGTTCAAGTTTTTTAATCTCTTTGTCTTTATCAACAAGAACATATTGGAGAGTATCCACCATTCTTTTAGAATCATCAAGTTCAATTTGTAAGCCAGTGACCAAACTGTCTAGACTATTCCCTTGAGAGGCTATATGTTTCTTAAGTCTTTTTATTTCTTGGACTGCACATAGCAATTCAATTTCATAGTTTTCTATCTCAGACTGTTTTTATGGTTCTTTATTATAAGTTTTTTGAGTTTCTACTTAAGCCATAAATAAAGTTAAGTCTTCATCATCCAGTGACTCATCTGAATCAATATCTTAGTCTTCTTTTGAAAATAGACTCTTTTTCAGTTTGAAGTTAAACTTCTTTTTAGGATAAAAAGTATTTTTCCTATGTTGTTTTCTGGATTTTCATCTTCATAAGACTGGTCACCATAAGGACATTTAGCAGAAAAGTGTCCAAACTTGCCACAAGTAAAAAATTTAAAGGGCATCTTACCCTTATACTTCTTTTTTAGTTTCTTGACAAGAAGACCTTCTTTAGAATTTGATAAATCAGAATCACTGTCATCAGATAAAACTTTATTTTCTACCTTTTAGGTAGTTTCTTTTCCAGAAGAATTGTTTTTATTGATTCTCATTTCATAGGCAGTCAAAGTGCCTTGTAAACTGTCTAAGGTAAGTTGGTCAAAGTGTTCCACTTCTTCAAGAGTAGCAAAGGAGCTTCAAATTTATTTGGTAAATTTTTGATGACCTAGTTACAACATCAAATTATTTTACTTCTTCTCCTAACCCTTTCATACCATTGACAATTTCATCAACTCTCAAGAAGTAATCAGCTACCTTTTCATCATCCTTCATTTTTATTTCCTCAAACTGATGTTTTAGAGTAAGGACTTTTGACTATTTAAATTTTTCATTTCCTTGATAAATGGTTTCAATTTTAATCCAAATATCCCTAGCAGAAGTGCAATGCATGACTTTGATAAAGACATATTTAGTCAATGCACACAAGACAGCATGTTTTTCTCTAGCATTAGTTTCATATTTTTTCTTTTTATCAGCAATTGTGGGCAATATAGTTGGTACAGTGTACCCAATTAACACTATACTCCAAACATCAAGATCAATAGAATTCATATATGTTTCCATTCTGATCTTCTAGAATATATAATTCGTTCCATCAAATAATGGAGCTCTAGTCATAGTTGTGCCTTCATGAGCTTCAGATATTTTAAACAGACTTCAAGACCAAAATCAATCCTAGGTTGGTTAGACTTGACAAAGGACCCTACACTCTGATACCACTTGTTGGAAGTGGAATTACTCTGAGAGGGGGGGGTGAATCAGAGTAATATAATTTAAAAAACTTTTATGACATGAAATGCAGATTTGACCTCTTTTTGATCTAGAACAGAATGTAGCTTTATATGTGCAATGTAAAATTTGAACTTTAAATAATTAGACAAATGACTCAATCAAATATAAAATATTTTTCTAACAACTCCTATTAAAGAAAGATGTAATTGTTCATATAATGTTGAAAGAACAATGTTTTGATGCTTTCTTTTGATAGAAATTAACATTCAAACTTCGCACATTAATAACTGAACCATGAAATTTTAAATGAATCGGAACAGTGATAAAGTATCAGAGCATTGCATGAACTAACTCTACATAAATGAAAGAAAGAAATATTGTGTAAGATAGACTCAAATCACACAAAAGAGTGACACAAAAATTGTCGAGTGGAAAACCCTCTTGTGCTAGAAAAACCACTACAAAATGCCTTGCAGGATTTTTTCCAAAATTTGATTACAATATTTTTAGAGCACCAACTCAATCATTGAAATTTTGAAGCATCCACTTCAATAGGAGTACAAACTCCTTTTCAATGTTTCTTTCTACACAAAATTTGCAAAATAAGGACCTTACAATTGCACTATGTTTGCAATCATAAAATTTCTACAGAATAAAAATATATTTCAATAATTCCAATTACACAATGTACTGACTGCAATAGTACAAGAAATAATCTCTCTCACATAAATCTCAATATGATTCTCTATTTTAGAAAACTAGAGACAATATACAATGAAGCCCTCCTTTTAGTTTCTATCTTTCAATAAGTATTGACTCTTTTTCTTTCTCAAATTCTGGACAAAATAATGGCTTACTTTCATTCAATATACCAAGAACAAAAAATAGTTATCCTTTTCAAAAACCCAAATCCACAATAACCAAGGTTTTTACAAATTTGTAAAACAAGTAGTTAAATCATGATACCCATAATGGGTCTGAGCAATAATCACTAACATTTTGATGAAAAACACTGAAGATTAAAAAACCCTTGAGTATAAACTTGGGTTACCAAACTAAAACTGAATCTTCAACCATATATTAAATACAAAACAGTTAAGATTTAAACTAGCACATTGTCTTCTGAAATGAAAACCAAATACATGTCATGGCGGCCAAAATGTTATCAACAAATTATGTAAAAACTTCATAACTGTCTCACTACATCTTTTCCAACTTTCAACTCGAAAAGAGTCAACCAAAGAAACTGTCACCCTCCAAAATTAAACATACTAGAAAACCAGCTTGAACTGCCATCATTACCAAGCTTGAACTATATCTGAAAATGCACCATGGAGGATAGGGTAAGCTGAGCTTGTAAAAATTGAAACAAACATTTTTTTTGCCCTATTTTTCACTTTACACCGAACCCCCAAAAAAAACACATAACCATTTGAAATCTGAGCTTCATAATGAACTATCTTTTGTCCATGTTGACTTTACTCAACATAACTATTTTTGAAGTCCGCAAACAACATTATTATAAAAATCAAATGATAGTTGTCAAAGATTCAAAATACTAACACCATAATGAAACCAACGAATGTTTCAACTTTTCCTACTCACAATCCACGTGAGTAACTATTCATGACAAGACAAAAAACACATGTGACTTTAATCAAATTCATTTCTATTGTAAATGATATAAAGTACCCGTTGCCAAAGAGTCATGTAATTAAAAACCAAAATCCAAAGATGATAACCACTTGCAAAGTGAAGACCAAAATCTGTAATCACAAGCATAATGTCGACCCCCTTAAAGAGTAAACACATTGTTTCCAAGAGATAATACTTTGTGATTTTTCTTTATTTCCATAAACCACCTGTCGACCACCTTAACAAAAAGAACATTATTTCCACAAAAATATGCCTTGTCACTTTTCATAGTGCCTTTACATTATTTCACAAGTCTCTTGTTGGTCTTAAGACAAAATAAATCAATCATTATAAGATCTGAAAACATTATCAATGATGTCAACCAAATGAAGTCCAAACACTATAAAGTGTAACATCAAAGTGCAAGATGATGTAAAGTGAAACCCAAGCACAATAATGTGCTAATTGATGCAAAAAAAAAATATACCACCTAAGTCTGCACATAAACTGAGTCATAGACTTTTTCCAATGATATGCCATGAAGCCAAGAAGATATACATCTGCAGTAATAAAATGAAGACATATAAACTGAAAATAAAATATACCTTCATATGGCAGTGCCTTAACATATATGAGTCATGTCAAAAACTAAAGTCACTATGAAATATTTGTCTACACATAAATCTTCAAACATCAGTAACACAATCATAATAAAGCTGGAAATCTGACTGAGATATTGAGAATGCCAAGAATGAATATCCAAAACTGAATATGTCTGAATGTACACACAATGCAACTGTTAATCAATCACCAAGATGCCAATCTAAAACACTATTTTGACATCAAGGACAAATAGAAAAAGATAAGCTCAACAAAAATAGCCAAATTGTAAGTCGTCATAAAAACAAGACAGCAAGAAATTTCATCCATAAAGCAGGAACTAAAATATATCAACAATGGAAACATTCTTAAAGCAGCAGAGGAGAGAGACATTTCGCTTTTGCAAGAATTTAATTCGACAATAGAAAGCATGGAAGTTAAAGAAGCAAAATTAAAGGAATAATTGGAAGAGGTAAAATTGTGGGCCAAAGTGGCAAAAGGAGCAAGAGTGAATCAAAGAGAACTCATAGAGAAGCAGGTTAAATTACAAATGTGGGAGGAAAGAAACTAGCATGATAAGACAACAAATATAATAATAAAAGGGCTAAAAGATCATGGGGAAGTTTAGCACACTAACAAGTTAATAAAATACTTTCTAGCAGACATGTTGGAGTGGACAAGGCATATCCACCAAGCAAGTATAATGAGTAGACTGATATAGGATGATAGAAATAGGAATGTAAGAGTAACATTGAGAAACATGGAAGATAAGAAAAAAATCTTAAGGAACAAAAGGTTTCTTAAAGGTACACATTTCTAGATGGATGAAGATCTAACCCCAACACAATTAGAGGAAAGAAGAAAAGAATGGGAGAAATTTGAAGCAACAAGAAATGCAAGTAACGAAGCATGGTTGTATATAGGGAAAGTCTAGATCACTAATAAAATAACACATGGTAAATAAGAAGGTGGGGCCCCATAGGAACACATCTCAATAGTAAGATGCAATTGCAAAGGTTACCCTTGGACAAGTGGTCCTGGTTTAGGGAACATAGTAGAGGGGAAGGACATAATTGTCTTCATTGAACGCATGAGCATGATGGTTGTAAGATCTCAAATTTTCAAGGTTACACAAAGATGTCGGTTTGGAATGAGTTAACCGAAAGTGGAAAGGGACATGAAGGAGT
Organism: Sequoiadendron giganteum; assembly: GCA_007115665.2. Taxonomy (NCBI): domain Eukaryota; kingdom Viridiplantae; phylum Streptophyta; class Pinopsida; order Cupressales; family Cupressaceae; genus Sequoiadendron; species Sequoiadendron giganteum. Next base: position 463,539,171 of record CM021100.1, read on the forward strand.
GGCAATTTTTGTAAAAGAATCATGGGAAAGAATTGTACAAGTGGAAAATGAAGATCTAGATAACTAATATGTATGGATGAAAATAAAGATTAGAGAATTCATAATTTATCTTGCATCCTACTAATTTTCTCTCCACATAGCTCAAAATCTTATAAGAAGAAGAAACTAGACAAGCAGGACCCATATGCAACTTTGAAAAAGGACTTATCAACATATAGGAGAAATTATCCTAATATGAGAACTTAATGCAAGAACAATAAATAGTGTAGCTCTATACCTTAGAAATGAAGAGGTAATAAGAGTCGACCCTATATGGTTAGAAGAAGAAAAGAATCAAAAGTGGGAAAGAAATTTTCAAGACAAAAATGGAGGCATCACGTAGTACGGAGAAAAAATGTTACGAATATGTAGCTTGTACAATTTGATAATATGCAATGGAATAAAAGTTTGGTCAATCTCGAGGAACATTAATTGTCACAATTACAATGGGAAAAGTGTGGTCGATTATGTTATATGTTCAAAGAATCTTATGACAAGGTTAACAAGAGTAGAGGTGATAGACTGTCCTATAGAAATTAAATCAGATCACAATCTGATATATGTCAAAATCAGCATGCAACAAGGCACTCAATATCAAGATAGGATGCAACCAAATCAAAAGAATGAGGCTACTCATGGCACAATCCTCTTAACACAGGAAAACCAAGATATTTTTTGAATAATGCTTGAAAAATAGACACAAGTAATAGGAGATATTGAGATGACCACTATAAACAAAAAAACAATAAGCAATGACAAACTGACTTCAATAATCCACAAGGCTCTCAATTGGAACAAATGGTCTAACCTAAGAGAGGCAACAAAAATGGTTTTTCGGCAAATTTGTGGTATGATGAAGAATGCAAGGTGGAAAAAAGAATAGCCAAAATTGAGGGAAATAAAAAATATATGAAAAACTAGTGATACTAACAAAAGATTACATGTAAATAAGATGAAAAGATCTGATTTTTCTAAGGAGACACAATCCAAAAGAGTTCTGAAAAGAATTGCAACAAAAAAACACAATCAAAGTGAACAATATCACAGATTCACAAGGGCTAGAATATGCAAAACTATTGTATGAGAGAGTGCAAGATAAATATGTCCCTGATGTGAGCAATTCAAGGGCTAAACTCTTCTCCAAAAATACATCAAAGAAGGAATTAAAAGGCTTGCAGTGGGTAAAGCACGAGACATAGATGGATTATAATCAAAATATATAAAATGGGGTGTGGAAGCCCTCACATCACACATCAAAAGAATATTCAATGGGATTATTCAACATGGTTTTTCAAAAAAGTGGATGACTAATATCATCGTCCCTTTGCACAAAAGTGGGAAATCCCTCAAATTATCGAACTATAACGATTAACCCACTCTTTGAAAAACTCTTTGGGGGCATGAAAGAATGTTGCATTAGTATTTAGTCTGAAAAAGAAGGAAAGAGATCAAAAGGGAAAGTTGGATTTATACCAAAAAACGCTACCGTTGATCATTGGATTACCCTTACACACTTGATTGAGAAGGTTTGGGATAGGCAAGGAGGAGATGTCTTTTATTGCTTCATTGACTCCAAGAAAGCATTTGACACTGTCCCTAGAAGAAAATTATGGGATAGAATGGAAGAGTTGGGAATTCCAAAAAAGTACAAGGTTGGTGTCCATAGGTTGTATGATCATGTTCGAGCCAAAATCATCACTAAGAAGGGACTATCATAATGCTTTCGAATTGACATTGGGGGAGAACAGGGTTGCCCAGTTTCCCCTATGCTATTTGGGTTGTACATTGGCAATTTAGAGGAGTGGATAGACAAATTTGGTGGTGGGGGAGTTCATTTGACTAATTATGTAATACATTTGCTTCTATATTTTGATGATCTTATTCTAATGGAAAAAACAACACACAATTTGAGAGATCACTTCAAATCTCTCGAATTGTTTTCCCAAGAGTTTGGGATGTAGGAAAACAACAACAAAACTAAGGTTATGATATTTACCTTAAAGAGAAACAAGGTAAATATGGAATTTGTCTTCAAAGGTGTCCCCTTACAGGTGGTTAACTATTATAAATACCTTGGCCTTGATTTTCATAATAAGCTTAGTTTGGAGACATGTAGAGCAAAAAGGATACAAGGTGGATGAAAAGTCTTATACTCAATGCAAATTAGATGTAAGAGAGTTGAATTATGGGACTAGAAAACTAAGAAAACTCATTTTGGGTTGTTAGTGGTGCTAGTGGTTCTATATGGGTGTGAAGCTTCGGGTGACCATACTTCAGCAATGAAATGGAGATAAAAGATTACAAAAGCATCTAATCACAAGTAGCCTCAAAAATAAAATCGTCAGTTTCCTACAAGATTCTCCTAGTTGACGTTGGAACCTTATCTGTGGAGTCATTAGCTATGATCTGGTTACTAAGTTATTTAAAGAGGCTAGAGAACATGGAGTTGTCTCGTTGGCCCAAAACTACAATAGAAGTGAAATTAAATAGACGGAAGATAACATGGATGAAACAAAATAACAAGTGTATGAATAAGTGGGGTATCAGTATAAATGAGTGCCCAAATAACAATAGGCCAATCAAAATGTACGTGCAAGAAAAATTCAAAGAAAGCATGTGGTCAAGGGAGCTTGGGAAGAAAAAATATTATATTTTGGTGATCCCAAAATACTGGTTTACAATTTTTTGCCAAACTAGACACTAAAATAATTTTTTCTAGCTAAATCTTCACTTTTGGCCACCTATAGCAGCTAAACCATGAGGAATTTCAAGATGATGCAAACTAGTGATTTGTGGCATTTTGTCTGTAGATTCTAAATATATATTTTTCAAAAAAAATTGAATCAGATTGCACTTCTTTTTCCATGTCCTTCAAAAACTAGAACTTTCTTCAGTAAACAACATTTTTAAGGAGTGACGATCACCATATACAACATAACTTTTTTTCCATGAAGGATAAAATTCTATTTTTTTTCAAATTTAGATTTATAACTATGATATCTAGTGCTTCCAATTGGTCTCATAGTGTTTTATTGAATATTTTTTCCTTAATCAAGTTTTGAAGTCAAACCAATTACAATTCAGACTTAGGAAGACCGTATACAATGTAAAAAAAATTGTATGTATCGAAAAAAAAAATTGTTAGATGAAGGGCTTCAATATCTGATGCACTCATATATTTCAAAAAAATAATTATAAAATTTCTATTTTTCAACAACAATGAAACCAAACACAAATCTTTTAACATCTTTTTTCACTTCAAATTCTATTTAGAATATCTCATTAATTTTTCTTTACAATATCTTGAGGTTTCTTGATGTACCACATTTTATAGTAGGTTTGTCAACCAAAAAAATTGTGAAAGAGAAAATAGGATTGGCATGAATCTCTGCTAGCTTATCCCATATCAAATGTTTGATCTTAAACCTCTTCCATAGGACAATTGACAAGGAATTCGTAGCAACTTTAGAAGCCCAAAAATCCTTAAAAAAACATAGTTGGATACTAATAATGTCTATGTCATTAGTAAGTCATTGTTGGTAGATTCAAGCCATTTAGATCAACATAATTGGCACAATCATTAAGATTATATTGGAAAATTTATTAATCTAACATTTTAAATAATATTTTGATAGGATCACTAATAGATAAGACCCTCACCTGAATGGATGATCTTGTCTACTCATACTATTACACCAATTTTAAGGCAAACTCCACTAATTTTTTGCTGCTAACATATTATTGGATCTGCCATTAGAATTTGCACTAATCTTTATTGTTTTCATGGCACCATACCATGTTGTGATCTATCATGTCGTGGAGTTCATGAATTTATTGAACATAACATTTTATGAATAAAACAATACTTTCAATATCTAGCTTAGTATTAAAGATTGTGAATCTTATAATATTAATATCATGGCTCATATTTCAACATAAAAGTTGTGAAATAGTTATAAAATCTTTGTTTAGTGATTTCCCCCTTTACAAAATCTTTCATAAGATAACTAATGTAGTAGTTCACTTAGAATTAATTATGGGAATGATAGTTAAAGCCTAACTCTTGCCTTTAAGAGGTTTGTGGCATTCTACCCACTCTTTGCTCATTATATAAACATGTGTATACACATTGTTATCACAAGAATGTAAGATGTTCTTACATAATGTTTAATGACAAGAAAGTCTTCAAATTTAGATAACCTAATTGTCAAGTAGTATCTTAATATAGATTTTCCCACTTAATCATTTGTGTGTCATCCAAATTTAGATATTAGTGCTTGAATTCCACAGTAATTAAGCCTCTTTGAATATTGTTCACACTTTTTGCATTTATATAAAAGCCATTTTTTGATAGCTAGATTTGTTACATAATTCTATTTTAAGTTACATTGTGGGCCCATAACCCACTGCCTCTAGGACCATCTTCACCTCTTAAAACTTGGAAAAATATGATGTTTAAATGAATCAGATGGAATAAGACAATACTTTTTTTAGATATGAAAACTATCTTAGTGTCACACATCAGGATATGTCAAAAAAATTTACAAGGGGGGAGCCAACCTCTAAATTGTTTTAATTTGGAACTTGAACAAAAATTACATATTAGTTCAAACCTATCAAATTTAGTTTTATTAAGTGTCCAATGCATGTTAATAGTTTTCTATCATTATTAAGATTCCTAGAAAGATTGCCATGTTTTATTCTATTGTACTTTGTTATTGTACTTGATCAACCCAATCACTTTGTGCATGTATCAATTTAATTATATTTGAGATATAGGAAAAGAGGATACTCATGTAGTCTGAAATGCATGATTATCATCTTAGAATATATTTTGAATATATAGGTTATACTTTTATAAATCATGAGTGACCACATAGTATTGGATGTGCATAGTAATTATTGTATGATCACATTGTAATACTTTAATAATTGGAGTTACATGAGCCAATAAAATGATAAATTTGAAATTTGAAATATAGGAGGTTAAGCACATAAGCTATAATTATCTTTTCAATTATCAATTCATGATATATTTCATAAGACATCTATATAGTTCTCATCATAATTTTGATTGGAAAAGTGGTTTTATTAAAATTACTTATGAATTTCAAATAAAATTAAAAAGAATGATCTAGGAATTAAAAGAAGCAAATAATGTAGATAAAGTAAAGAATAAAATAGATATATTATGAAGAATACAAATATTCGATGTTAGTATCTTCAAGTATTGATCATGAATTTCTTTGTGTTGTGATGCAAATACATCTTGTGCTACTGAGGATTCTAGTTAATTTATAGAGGGAGAAATGTTATGTGACTTTTTCCCCAAGAGGAGAAACTATGAAATAATGTAATGTCTCATGCTTGGGATAATTCCTAGATTTTTCTGTAAAAGCAACAATTAGAATCTCGGGGTTCACCCCGCAGTGCAACGACAATTGCAACACCATTTTGATATAGTGGTTAGGTGTTCAAGTCTCACCATGAAGAATTGTGATGGTTTGGAAGACTACGAGTGAGAAGGCAGGCCAAGGATCAACTGCTGGAACTGAAGAACATTGGAGTTGACCATCCAGCAGCGGAGGTGGAATAGGCATGACAAAGCCAACAGTCAGAAGCAATGCTGGAGGTGGAAGAACAAATTTCATGCGCTGGTTGGGGAGGCGTGGAGAGGTCGATGATTGAGGAAAGCACCGGGAGTTTAGGGAAGGACGGAGAAAATTTCCTCATCAGACTGTGGAGGAATGGAGCAAGGGAGGAGGGGTGATGAAGAAGGAAGTAGAAATTAGGAGGAAGGAGGGGTGACAGAGGACGGAGGACGGATAGAGGAATGGGAGACCCGAGGTGGAGGAAGTAGAGACAAGAGAAAGGAAGGTTGAAGGAGGCAACAACATGAGACAAATCAAGGAGGTGTTAATACCTTGGCATATATTCATGGATGGGGTTCCCCATTGTGACTCCACTGGTTCAAAGCTCCAGTCGAAAGAGATTCAAGCAATACAAACTAAATTCCAGTTACCGACCAAAAAAAAAACAATTAGAATCCCAAAATAAGAAAATTAATGCATTTAAGATTGCAAATTTACCAATTGAAATGCCCTTTATAAGATATAATCCTAGTTTAAGCCTGCACACAATATTAGTCACTAGTGTAAGCTCTCAAAAATGAATGGTTATATGGAGAAAAACCATCATTTCTGGACCTCAACAATGAAGCAATTTCAGATTTAAAAGCAAAACTAGATATGAAACTATTCTAAACTACTAAAATAATCAAAATGCTTCCAAACAAAAACTAGTCTCCATTGACATCCTATCACCAAAGTCTTGTTATGCACTTTTGCTCTCATATTTTTACAAGCATAGGTGCATCAAGAGGTTGTTAGTGAATGGATTAAGCAAAGCTGTGAAGATACGTGCATGTGTGAGATTCATGTAGGGGTCAAAATGAGAAGAGAGTCCACTTTAAATAAGAGTGTTTAGGGTGAATGCAAGTTGTGGAAGGAGTGTGGGATAAGAGATTGGCTTGGAGGAAAATATCCCACATGCATGAGATGGGTAAGATAAAAGATTGAAATGGATAAATACATGTAGGTGGTAAATGAATAATTTAATATTTGTGATATTTTAAATGAATATGAAAATGCATGAAATGTGTAAATGCATTAATGTATTAATATTTTATGATGGATACAAAAATTATGAAAATGGTTTTAATGAAGTGATTATGGACATGGGTTTTCTGAGTATAATATTTGAATGGAAATGCATAAAATATGAATATGATATGAATGGATAAATGGAAAGACTATTAAATGATTTAATGATATTTTAGTGATTTATGTAGAAGTTGTCAAAACCAACTTCAAACTCCAAGAACACCTGCATGCAAATGAATACCTGTCACAAGGAAGAGAATGGATGGAGAAAACAAACAAGGGTTTGAAGCTCTAAAAAATGGAGAAATTATCTTATCAGAACAACAAGGAATTGCATTAATCAAAGAGTATATGAATATACAATGGATCAATCCTTATAAAAAGAGATCATGCAAACCCTAAAAGAAACCCTAATAGGAAAAACTTAAAAGAATCCCTAATAGGAAAACATGTAATAATTAATATAATTATTAAATGTCACTTTATGCAAACTAAAGTGAAATATTAAGAAGGGAATAAAGGTAACTTAATCAACATAATTAAGTTAAAACCTTTACTCTAACACCCCCTCTTAAGATGAGCAAGAGTGCAGCTACAAACATGTGCAAGAAAGCAAAGGTAACTACAATGCAAGAAGGAAAACATGGGTCTCGACAACAAAGCCAGATCAGGTACCCAAATACAACCAAATCTTTGTAAAGTGGAGAAATAGAGAAAACTTCATGGGAAAAACTCTACTCAAAAAAGAGATGCAGAAAGCTATGAAGAACATCACTGAAGCAGAAGAAGTTGCAAACAACTGTCGAAAGATGACTGTTATGGTACTGAAGAACCTCCGTTGAAGATAGGATGATCAGGATCAAGAAGACAACAATCTGCATGAGTGCCCCAAACGACACTACTTGAATCAGATGGCAAACAAAGGCAAACACTTGGAATGAAGATACAGATGGCACAAGTACCAATAGTTTGAAAAACACTGATCAACTAAGAGTGGAATATTCCTTCCAAGGTGAAACTAAGGAAGCATTAGCATGAACAGTATAATATCCCCCCGTAATGCTAAATTGGGAGAGCCTGACAGATCCATTGAAATGTTGTGTAACACTTTGTAGTGCATGAAGGAGAAGAAACAACATCTGAAAGTGCACAAGAAAGCACCTGCAACTGAAAAAGTGGTGTGAAAAATAAAGCACACATGCATGAGGCTGGAATCATATGGATCCACTATCGTCATGGAGGGACACTCATCGGATAAAGGTGTGATGGAAAAACAAAGGCACTACACAACCCCCCATGGCACTTTATAATACAGTGTGAGTACAAAATATGGCACAACCTTATGTGCAAAATCCCCAAAATACATGTACAATAGTGTGGCACTTTATCTCAGTTCGTTTACATAAAAGATTGTTTACAAATGATGCTAAAAATGCCCACAAAGGACAAAAAACTGGAAATACATGAAAAATAGCGAAGAACGAAGCATCCCATGCAAACAAAAAATTCCCAAGAATGAATATGTCCAGGTAATTCACCAGAGTGTGAAAACACAAAAAACTGAATAAAATATACTTGGAGTGAAATCTGGAAAAATTGTGTGGATGGAACTAAAGAGCTCTGAAATATGGCTCCAACGCTGCTGAGATCGCAAAAAACAAAGAAACTGATCAAAAGATACGAGCTCGGGACTGAAAGAAGCTCCTTTGACTTCAATTAGCTGTAAAATGCACCAACAGAAAAATGAAGTGATGAAACCCACACCACTGGAAAGTTGATAGAACCATCTTTCTGACGATATCTCATTTGACAAAAAAGATATCGGATGCCCAAGTTATGACCTCTGGAAAACAGATAGCTCTAAAGGGGAAAAAACTAGTGCTACATTAAATTTGACAGTCATACGATCGTCACAGCAAAAATACGAGCTTAAATTTGACGGCCAAATGGCCGTCACCGCAAAAGCGCGATTGGGCTTATTACATGAAAAAATGTTATTTTAATAATTAAAAAAATTAAAAAACTTTGATTTTTTTACATAAAAAAATACATTGTTTTTTTTTAAAAAAAATCTAAATAAACCTGCGGCCTGTACCGGGCCGCGGCCTACCAAGGTACCTGTCATCAACAGTACTATCAGACTGTCGGTTGGCAATACGTCGACTGGCGTATAGAGGGCCCGCAGGCCTGCAGACGCAAGTACCTGCGGGTACCCTATACCAGGGCCTGCAAGCCCTTAAACTACTTTTTTTTATTTTCTTTTCTTTTTGATTGTTTTTGATAAAAAAAACAAAAAACCTTTACAAATGGAATTTTTTTTAACAAAAAAAAATTCTGACAAAAATGCAGAATAAAAAAAAATTTACCAAGCTTTTTCGTTCAATCCGCGCATAGATGGACGATCATACAGCTAAAAAAAATTTGCCCCTCAAATCAACTTTGTCCAAAATGGACGAATGAATAGTCGATTTAGGGTTTTTGGACCGCTGCTAACGTAATTGCGAGGTCTATTTGGACTCAAAATTCTTTGAAATTGTAGGTGAATCCTTGGATCAAAAAATACAAACCCCAAAACTGTGAATGCCTGATCCAACCCTTGTAGCTCCAAATGGCTCCAAATTCTTCAAACAAGAATAAGCATGCAGTAAGAAAGCTCTGATACCATGTAGAAGTTGTCAAAACCAACTTCAGACTCCAAGAACACTTGCATGCAAATGAATACCTGTCACAAGGAAGAGAATGGATGGAGAAAACAAACAAGGGTTTGAAGCTCTAAAAAATGGAGAAATTATCTTATCAGACCAATAGGGAATTGCATTAATCAGAGAGTATATGAATATACAATGGATCAATCCTTATAAAAGGAGATCATACAAACCCTAAAAGAAACCCTAATAGGAAAACATTTAATAATTAATATAATTAATAAATGTCACTTTATGCAAACTAAAGTGAAAACTTAAGAAGGGAATAAAGGTAACTTAATCAACATAATTAAGTTAAAACCTTTACTCTAACAATTTATGCCTAAATGGTAAATGATAAATGATCAAATGATTTTATGAATAATGCTTATAGATGCCTATAAATGGTTATAATATATGGATAATTGAATGAAATATGAAATGATTTAAAAATGATTACAAGGACATTTTTATGTGTCTACATTTTTATGAAATTGTTTTGATGGGGCTATATTTACATATCAGTTTCTAACATAGCCTATTCATTTGTATTTATCGGTTTTAAAGTATATTTATTTTGTGTTGATTTTGAAACACAACATGAAATAGGTTTGCTTGTTCATTATCAAAACATTTTGATGTGAGAAATATTTGCAGACCTAATTTGATTTTGCTTCACATTTTGGTTCTTTTACATAATATCGGTCTTTTGCTACCTTATTTGAGTGCCATCTTAATTTTGCAGCCAACTCCTTGACTTGGATTTTCCATCTCATTTGAATGCCATCTTATTTGATCACCATGCTCTCACCTACACCACACTCGTTAGCAATCTACAAACTGTAAAAGTGCAGCATGATTCTCCACCAAACTGCCATATCCAGCAATAGTAACAGATGCTTTATCAATACCTAATAGACACCAAATATTTATTTGACATGATGTTGCCTTCAAAACAATGAACCAACAGAAATCTCATATTTAAGATAAGCTCATCAAAGACAAATTTGGGGTTTGATTCTATTGTTGACCTCCTTTTTACCTCCATTCGCTCCAATAGTATTCTCGAGCATCCTACACTCATTACCTTGTCAAATAGTCTACGTACCTTGCCTAAGCTTATGTGTTTTCATTCATTCTTGCAAGTTGTTTCATTTACATGCACACGCAGTTACTTTGATTTCTCTGAGAACGAGATAGATTTTGGCTGCTAACATTTTGAGTTTTTTTTAATAGTTCCCATCTTTATTTAGCTCCATTGCATAAGTGCCCACAAATCTTATGTTTATGAGTGTGCAAGAACAACATGATTTTTTGTAATGTCCAAAAATAGAATGATTTCTTGCTGTGAGTTTCTCCAGACGTTTCAGCAAAATAAAAATCCATTTTGAGCTTATCTCATAGCAGTCTACTTTGAGATTCTTTTGTCAAACACTTCACGTGCATTTTATGTGTTTGCCCCACATCTATTATTTTAGCATATTCAGCCATCCATTTTGTCTTATACGCCTAGTTTTGGTTTGCGTGCCTTATTTGTAGATGGAGATCATTTGGAGAATTAGACTATTTTACCTACATCATCAGTTTCCTCTTAAATGAATGTTTTTGTTTTTTTTTAAGTCTTACTCACTTTTATGAATGGTTACTATATGGTCCCATGGGGGGGCTTGGGCTTCTATTTTCATGGATCAAGCGGTCTCATGAAGAAAAAAAATTGTGCTACGGGAATAATTAGAATCTTTTCCAGAAAAATAGGAGCCCTTACCTTTTAGAAATGAATCTTTCAATGGTGAAATTGAGGTGGGGCTATAAATTGCCCCTATAGCTTAGGAATTTTTTAGAAAAAATTTCTGCCATTTGTCTATCACTTAAAATTTTTAATTACTAAAAAAAATTCAAAATGAGAGAATTTTTATTTATTTATTAATTTTTACCAAAAATACTCTAGTTGATCCTTAAATTAAGGAGCTCAAACTTTTAAGCTGAATTGCAAAATTGAATTCATGGAACCGCTAGGCTTAAAATATTCCTAAAAAATCTAAGCAACACCCACTAAAAGTTTTTAGGAAGCCCCCCTCCATGGGACCATACCCTTAATTTCCCTTAGATTATGCTAAAAACCCTTAACTAGAAAAAACAAAAACATATGTTTCTAGTTTAGTTAGTTTAGCTTTTTTTTTTCGCTTTTCAGATTTACTTTTAATTTAATTTTAGTTTAGTCTATTTTTTTTATTTTTCTTACTTTTAATTAGCTAAATAGTTTCATATTAGCTTAGTTTTAATTAGATTTAATTAGCTTAGCTTTAATTAGATTTAATTAGATTAGTTTTAATTAAACTTGATTAGATTAGATTAGTTTTAATTAGATTTAATTAGATTAGTTTTAATTAAATTTGATTAGATTAGTTAGATTTAATTAGATTAGTTTTTTATTACACTTAAATTTTAGTAGTTTTTAACTTTAGTCTATTTTATTTTTATAGATTAAATTAGATTAACTTCTAATCTTAGATTAAATTTTAGTTTGGATTATCTTTTAATTAGTTTTAATTTAGATTAATCTTAGATTTATTTTTAACCTTAGGATTTTTATTTTATTTTTTTTTAGATTTTAATTTAGGAATTTTTATTTTTATTTTTGGCTATGTTTTTTATTTGTCTTAGTGGGGGCTAATTTAATCCTTTTGTGGTTTGTGCAGGACGTTTTGTTGAATATTGAAAATCAAAACATTCGCTTCTCGAAGAAAGGAGGCATGAAACTACTAATGAGATTGTGATGCAGCATGTGCGTCGAAGACATGATTTTGAAACCAATTGTCTTTTAGATTAGAAAACACTTCAATTGGTGCATTAAAAATGAACAATTTTCTTCTCTCACATAGGCTTAACTAGGGGTTCAATGAACACTGTTTGTTGTGCTTGAAGGTGGTAGGTGATTATGCTCTCACCTTGTGCAAACTAGGTGATCAGAAAGCCAGGCCCATCTATTTTATGTGCCACCCCAATTCAATAATTGAAGTATCCTCTCCCCTTGCGCACTTGTGTGATCCTAGGTGCAAGAGAAATGATTATTGACCCCAAGGTGACTCAGACTGACAACGGAGCTTTTTGGCCAAGCTACCCCTGATCGGTATATAAATGTGAATCCTAAAGGAAAGCCTAGGATTACAAGTGTGGATGTGTCATACGGACCAAGTAGTACTCCCCAAAACCATGTTGAGTGTAACCTCTTCAGGCTGGAGTGCCTCCTAAACGAAGCTTAATCTTGTGCCCCATGTATGGCCACTCGAATGGGGGTCCCGAGCTAAAAAAATTTGTGTAATTGCCAAAATCCTTTTATTTTCTAGCGCAGCACTAGTCGGTGTGAAGGCATCCACATCTTCACAGTTTTTAGTAGAGGTGATCAATCTGCCATGGGAATTTCATGGGGATTGGAAGCTTGGTTGGATTGACAAGTGAGTGCACTATAAGGGGGAGCCCGTGCGACCAAGCTTTTGGATTCACACGCTAAGAATATGTGGTTGGGGAAACCCCCATGGAATCTAGCAGATATTGTCCTTTCCAACCTTAGGATTTGTGTTGGTATTGCAAAAAAAAAAAAAAACACTTTCACAATTGAAAACAAACTCAAAAAAACTTTATTTCTTATGTCTTGCCTGTGTGTTCAAAAATAGACCTCAAACAAATGTCACATCTCAAAATTTTCAAACCTCAAAGATTCCAACAACACAAACATACAACGTGAACCTATCATTTGGATTTCTTGGGGTCATCATCCTTAAGTTTTGATCTTTCAATCCTTGCATTCCACCTAGTCCTTGCATTCCATCTAGACTTTGCATTTCACCTAGTCCTTACAGTCCACCTAGCCCTTGCATATTCATGGTCCTTACATATTAATATCCCTTTCATCCTAGTCCTTTCACATTCCTAGTCTTGCATACATAGGTGGCATTACATAGTCCTTGCATATAGATAACACTCCATCCAATTCTTGCATGTTCAACCCCTTTTTCATATCAAGACCATCTCACCTAGCCTTTGCATGTTCCACGAATTTATTCCTTTGCATATTCATCATCGATCAAACTAAACCCTTAGCTTGCACTTAGGCTACTCTTCCTGGGTCTTGAAATCAAATCATTGACTATCTATTACCCGCATCACTTGAGGTTCATCATCCTTGAGTTAGGGAACATACCATTATTCTTGAGTAGGGAAATCCTTTTGGAGTCCATCATCTCCTACATACCCTCTCTTGATCATTTTCCCTTGTGTCTATCCATCATAACACAAGTAAAGACTTTACATCGTAACCAACTTTGGACCTAGAGTTGCCTTTGAGCTCTTGAATTCTTAGCTTGTCATACCATACCTTATCATTTTCATATCTCATCTTAGAATCATATCCTTTTCATTGCATCCTAGTCTTAGGTATCATACATTACCTTGGATTGAACATCAAAACAATCACCTATGACCCCTAGAACAAAAGCAAAAATGTTTAAAGACGAAGGGAACCCTTGGGGAAGAGACTTTGATGGGGAAGATAACATTAGTGTTGCAACTAGAGAAACAAATGAAACTAATGATGAAGAAATAACCAAATCCGATATAGAAGAAGCACTTAGGGATCATAGATTCACTAAACTTCTTACGGAGGTAGTCAAACATAACCCACAACAATAATTCAAAGCCCTTGTTGATGAAGGAATCAAAATGCCTCCTGATTTTGACATGTCACTACTCACGATGAATGACCAACCTGAATCTAGTGAATCTAAACATCCCAAAACAAACAACGATGGTAGAATAAAAGATCATAGACCCTTTTATCTGCAACCAGGTTACAAGCGATCTTCAAAGACATCAAAACCCACACCTACAAATGATCCTATTTTGGATGAGATTAGAAAATTGAGACAAGAATTGGACACTCTTAAAAATAGTAATTCACCATCTCACAAGTTCTCCATCGAAGACATATGTCCTTATCCTTTCGATCCAAGCATACCAATGCCACCTTTTCCTAACCATAGGGACATACCAAAACTTGAAAAATATAACGGAAAAGGGGATCCTAAACATCACTTAAGACAATTTGGTGCTACTACCATGGAATTTGCAGTTGATGAAGCGTACCTTATGAGATTATTCCCCCGCAGTCTAGGAGGAGAAGCTATGGAATGGTTTTCACGATAACCCCCGACCATCAAATCCTTTCAAGAATTGGTTGATAAATTTGTCTCCAATTATAGTTTCAATTGTGACTTTAAAGTGACCATGACAAACCTTTTCAACACCAAACAAAAACCAAGTGAATCTTTTGTGTCATTTTTGCAAAGATGGAGACATTTAACAAAACGATTACCTTATGTCATTCCTGATCAAGAATTGGTTGACCTCTTTTGTCTAAATTTGAACAAAGAAATTGGAAGGGAACTTCCCCTCAAATATTTGGATTCTTTTGATGAAGCCATAGAAATGGGATTTCGAATTGAACAAACTTTCATTGATGATGGAACTATAAAACTTAATAATGACAGAGATCAAAAATCAAATTCAAACAGCAAGACACCTTTTTGGGTAAAGAAAAAGAATGTAGTCAATGACAGAGTTGTTGACGCAAAAACAACTAAAATAACATCACCTATTTACAATCTCAAAGGTTCATCTTTAGATAAAGGAAAAGAAAAACAAAGAAGTTTCCCTAAACAAAATTTCACACCATTGGGACAATCACTTGAATCTGCATTAAAAGAAGTTCTTGAAATCAATATTATAACACTAGCTTAAATAAAGGAATATAATCCACAAGTCAAACCCCCATAGTGGAATGAGAATCACTTTTGCGATTATCATATACATAAAGGACATAAGACTAATAGCTGCAATAAACTTCAACATGTAATATAGGACCTTATTGACAATGGTAAGATAGCAGTTGATGGACACACTCCTTCGGGTAACTCTTATCGTGAGGTGTTTAAGAACCCTTTCCCTAAGCATGACAAGGCTAAAGGAAAGGCCCTTGAATCTAGTGATGGTGTAAACTATACTACTACTAAGTATGACTATACCATACATAACATCAATGAGGTTGATAATCATGTAAACACTTTCATTATAAAAGGCAAAGAACCGGATTGCAAGGTTACTACCGGCAAAGGCACAGTCACCCTTAAAGGTCCTAATTCAAAACCCGCTATGCCAGCTTCACAGTGTAACCTCATAGAGCATTTAGGGAAGATGCCCGCACAAATTTCTATACTTGAGCTGCTACGCCTATCTCCTGAGCATAAAGTTATTCTAGATAAAGCGCTCACTATTGCTATAGTGCCTACAAACCTACATGTAGACCAATTCCAAGCTATGGTGGGACATATCACCTCGCCTTACACAAGCACTTTTACTGAACATGATGATTCATCCCCTCGACAACCACATAATGCAGCTTTACACATTGACATCCTTATCAATAATCCCAAGATCAAGTGAGTTCTAATAGATAGAGAAAAAGGTCTTAATATTTGTACCCAATAAGTGATCACAAAATTGGGGTTCTCTGAAAATGCGGTTGATCCAAGGAACAAGATTACCATAAAGGCATATGATGAAGAGGAACGCTCATCTAAAGGATTAGTTACCCTACCAATCAGATTTGGCCCTGTGGTAAAGGATGTGGTTTGCCAAGTCCTTGATCTCCCACTGACCTATAATATCCTTCTTGGAAGACCTTGGATTCATGCAATGCAAGCATTACCTTCTACATACCATCAGTGCATTAAATTCCCACACAATGGCATTGAAATCACAATAAAAGGAGTTCCCAACCCTTTCATGTGCTGCCATAATCTAAGTCCTAAAACTGAAATCACAATCCCAAGCAATCATGAGGCATTTCCTTCCCAAGCATATGTTGATCCAAAGTCCTTAAAAGAATCCTCCTCAAAATCCAAGGAAGTTGAGACCAAAATACAAGTAAAAGAACAAGGAGTGGGAGAATATACTTTGAATCATGCCCTTTACATTGGAAAGTTACCTTTATCTCCCCATACCTAAGGTAAACCACAAATGACTAGGACCACATCTGATGCAGAGTCTATAGTGGCTTGTAAATTAACCAATCTCAAAAAATGGGGAGTCCTCTCTAATAAAGTAGAAGAAGTTGATCTCTTGAAATGGCTATACAAAGATGAGGATACAGAAAAGGAACAAACTGAAATAAAGACACCTGTTGGACAATATGGTAAAGGTTTTGATCTTATGAAACAAATGGGAGATGATGGTAAAATTCCTCTTGGCTTACAAAAACGGGGTATCTTAGAACCAATACAACCTACTCATAGGCAAAAAGTCCTTGGTTTAGGATATGATGCGTAGAAAGATAAGACCTTGAGTACCACGTGTACTTCAAGTAAGGAAGTAGATTCCTCTAATGCTACACAGACAAATGAGGAAAGTACCATCGATGACTTCATTGACATTTATGACTATGATATTATCCCTACCCCTGAACTTGATCATAACATGTGTACCCTTGAATCCATTCAAAATCTTGATTCAAATCATGACCCTTTACCCTTGGTTCACCCCGAACTCATTGATTTAGATCAGAATGGATCGCCACAACTGGATGTATTTCTGTAGATGGTGAAATCTACAATTTTGGTTAGAAAACCTATCAACATGCACACTTTTTTTTAGTATGGTTAGTTTTCTAAACAACACAAATAATCAACATCTTCATAGAATAATCTAACATACTTGAATAATGACATAGCTAATTAACTTAATTGAAAGCAAGAAAACATAGTAGACACCTATTCTATGATGGATTGGTGCCCCTTGAATATGTGAAAGAGCCATTTCCCAATCCTTGCTAAAGCAAATAAGATAGACAATGAGATGCTCTTGAGCTCAAGTTGCCTATAGTGTAGATGTTTTCAAATGTGGATGATGAAATGAGAGAAAATGCATTGCATTTATAAGAGAAGTTGAGAGAGGAGAAGCCAAGATTAGGAAATGTGGGACTAAATCCCATCCAATAGGAGAGAGCCACTTTTCACCATGGGATTGGCCTATGTTTGTGCAAGTTTTGGCCAATGTGCCCATTAAAATTTAAAAATGGCCATAAATGCATGTGGTTGAGGGTTTTTTGGGAGGAATTGTGTTTGTCCAAAAAAGTCAGACATGAGAATTAATGAGAGGGAAAATAAGTGTTTTAATAAATCAAATAAAGTGATTTATTGTGCAAGTGGGTTGATTAGTTAAGAGTTTAGATTTGACTCTAGCTGAGTCAAAAGCTAGAGAATGACTAATTATGATTAGAAGTTAATTAATCTAGATTAGTTAACTTGGATGATATTAGGCGGTGACATTTGATTTATTGAATCAAATGAGAAGAAATGCATATGAGTGATTTAATATATGTGATTTAATTAAATCAGGAACTATAGGAGATTAATTAATTAATTAAAGAGGGGAGAATGATTAAATGTGATGTTTAATTAATAATGTTAATTTTGTATGTCTACATTTTTCCCCTCCTTGAGGCAATGTACTTGTTGCATTGGTTCAAAGAAATGATGCCGCTGACATCGAAATTTAAAAAAATTCTGATTTTTCGGATGCCCCGGTGAAAAGAAGTACGTTAGTACATTGCCCTCTCGAGAGATCGAGCAAAAAGATTGAGGTGGATCTCGCGACAAAGAGGTTCAAAATGAATGTATGGATAGTTAGACTATATGATCTATATGATAATGATGATGAAAATGAGCTATTTGGAAGATGCTTAGAATAACAAATTTATATTATCCTAAACAACTTAAATGATGATGCAATGTATGTGAAATGAATGTGATGGATGATGTTGTGCGATGACAATATGAAATAATTACGAAAGATGCAAGATGGATGCATTGTTAGCGTGAAAGAGGATAGAAGAATGAGAGGGATCAACCATTAAATTCAAGAAGATGAAGAAGTCCAACAAGTCCCCTGGTCATCGAGACTTTATTGGATATGATGATGTATTTCTTATCTAAGGATGGGAAAAGACCATACCTTTCTTTATGTTTGATAACACACGTAGGTGTGATGCATCAAGTTAGTAAGAACCAGGATGGCGTGGTGCCTAGTGTGATGGACTTGGACTCGTCAAATAGATAGGAGTACTCTTGTTCACACTTGACAAAAATGACCTTATTCAGAATGTAGTTCAGATATTCCAGACATCTTAGGCCAAAACATAAAAAGGTAAGCCTTCTTATGTGGTCAACAAGATACCTAAATCATCCTTCCTACAAACAAAACAAAGTATGCATGACGAAGTTATTTTATGAGGATATCCAACAAGCACGGCAGATAAAAAAGATAATGATCGTTGCCCCATTCCTTTCTCTGTAAACCTCTTTTTGTTTAGGCATCATCGAGAGGTCCTTGGAATGAGTGCAAAATAAGATAAGTCAAAAATGCCAAATAAAGTAAACAAACAAGCTGATGTTCTTCATACCGCTAGCCAAGGCTAACTACTATGGGGTCCTTGATGCTTATGTCTATCATAGGAAAGCTTCATCCTATGACATGTTGTGATCAGGGTTTTGATGGGACTGATTTGGGTGATAAGCTATTGATATTCTGAGTTGGCCAACTTGCTTGCTTACTGATCTAGACTTTTTGAGACTTTGACGATTAAGGTGTTCTCTTCCGAATGTGCTAGACTTGCTTCTGACTGACTCACCAATTAGTGACAGTGACGATTTGATTTTTTATGAGCGACAATTATTTCGAGTGAAAGTGAGATGAAATGGGTGCACCATTTTGGTTTTTTTAGATATTTTGAGGTTTTTTTTGGTATTTTCAGGATTTACAACGAACAGACTAACTTAAAGACCTATCCTAGGGGTCTCGATGGTTGATCCATAGATTAGCCTTGCCTACGTTATACACGTAGAGACCACATAGTTCGACTGCTAACAAACTTGACTCAATGAAAAGATAGATGGGAAAACAGATTGCCAATGCGACAGATGCTTAAGGACTGACCTAAATGTAAAAAAAGATGGGCAAACGGATTGCCACTGCGACGGATGCCTAAGGACTGGCCCTAACTGTCTCGGGGGATGATCAAAGATCAACCTTGCCTATGTTCAAGCTCAGAGACGACGTAGTTCAGACAAGGTGAAAGACTGACAAGACTTAATGATGAATTTTTTATTTATTTTTTTGAATATTTTTTGATATTTTGACATGTTTTTGGATTTTGGATGATTTGGATGTTTTTTGGATTTTTGATGAATTTTTTCAAATTTTTTTGGTTTCTTCTGATGAATTTGGGAAAAGCACAAAAGATATACATGACTTCGATCCACTGCCAATTTCAAGGACATGCCCCCAATGTTTAAGCAATAGACTACTTTGATAAAGGCAACACAAACTGACCTTAGGAATATGCCAAGTAGTACTATGGTGGAATATGATATGGACACCAGCTCAGGCTATGGTATGGATACAAGCGAATGGGTGTCTGGAGGATAAATGGAATGTGATGGAATGAATGAGTGAGTCGTGCAGATCCTGGTGGATAGAGAGTGCTTTATTTACACTTGACGCCTGTTTGCCAGGTTTTCATCAAGGTACTTGTCCAAAGTGCCACCGAAGTGGTTTTCACTAGAGGACAATTTTTCTTTATTGTTTTTAATCATTTTTCTGATTTTTTTTTTTTGGATTTTGTATTTTTTGATTTTTTTCTTGTCACCAAGATGCCTGTTTGCTAAGTTCTATACCTTGCAAGATTTAGGCATAAAAATTTTTGAGATGAGAGTTGTTCAGAGGCTCCTGTAGAGGCTCGCCTTCTGGTGTTGCTAGTTGATATGCCCCTGACGTGTAACTTGCGGTGATGATGAAAGGTCCCAGCCAGTTGGGTTCAAATTTTCCTTTGCTATCTGGGTTTGGTACATTCTTTTGGTTCTCTTTTAGCACAAGTTCACCGACTTGGAAGGTGTGTTGCCTGATCTTCTTGTTGTAGCTCTGTTTCAGGCGATTCTAGTAGACCTATAGATGATTTAGGGCGTCCATGTGCCATTCATCTAGTAACTCCAGCTCATTCAGTCTTGTAACCCTGTATTCCTCATCTGTGATGAGGTTTTGCAAAGATATCCTTAGTGACGGAAGCTCGATCTCGATAGGGAGGATGGATTATGATCCATAGACCAGGGAGAATAGGGTGGCACCTATTGGCATGCGGATGCTGGTGCGGTAGGCCCATAAGGCCAAATTTAACTGTAAATGCCAGTCACGACCAGAGTCATTGACAATTTTCTTGAGGATTTTCAGAATGGTTTTATTGGTAGCTTCTACTTGGCCATTGCCTTGTCAATAGTATGGAGTGGAAAAACGGTGTTGGATTTTGAATTGTTCACACAAGTCACAGACATCCTGATTCTTGAAAGGTGTTTTGTTATCAGACATAATGGATTGGGGAACACCATATCGGCAAATGAGGTAGTTCATGATGAAATTGGATATCTGTTTTCCAATGATGTAGGTCATAGGAATTGCTTCGACCCACTTTGTGAAATATTCGGTGGCGGTGATGATGAACTTATGGCCATTGGATGAGGTGGGTGAGATTTTACCTATGAGATCGAGCCCCCACTGGGAAAAGGGCCAAGGTGTAACTATAGGATGTAATTCTTGAGCTGGTGCATGAATGAGGTCTCCATGTTGTTGGCACTGTAGACACTTTCTGACAAATTCATGTGCCTCTCTCTCCATTGTCAACCAGTAGTACCCGATTCTCAGCAGCTTCTTAACCAAGGTCATACCACTCGAGTGCGAACTACACGTGTCGTTATGTACCTCGGTCAAAGCAGTCAGGGCTTCCTCAGGTTTTACACAACGTAATAGGGTTCCATCGATGCTTCTATGGAAAAGGGTTTCTCCTAGGATGACAAATCGTAAGGACCTTTTGACAAAGGTTCGCTTGAAGTTCGAGGTAATGTCGGTTGGGAGGATTCCTAATCTCAAGTAGGTGTAGATGTCATGGTACCAAAGATCACCTGGACCAATGAGTTCACACATATATTTTGATTCTGGTACCTCGAAAATGGGTACGAGAAGCTGCTCTACCAGGAATTCATGTTTCGAGACATTAAGAGGGATATCTAGCAAGGATCTGATTGTTGCCATTGCATCTGATGCTCTGTTGTTTTCCCTCGGTATCTGCTCAAAGGTGATGTCGATGAATGATTCTTTGAGGCTTTCTACCACCTTTTTGTATGGTTTAAGCTTATCATCCTTAGTTTGGTATTCACCATTGACGTGGTTGATGATAAGTTGTGAGTCTCCATAAACCTTTAATGCCATGATTCGCCACTGTGCCACAATTTTGAGACCTAGGGTTAAAGCCTCATATTGTGCAATGTTGTTTGTACAAGGGAATGCTAATTTGTAAGATCTTGGTATGCAATCCCCTTGCAAGGTGATGAAGAACACGCTAGCTCCTAACCCATGCTACATGTGAGAGTCATCAAAGTATAGTTTCCAGTGGTTAAGTGCATCGAGATTGAACAGAGACTCATCTAGAAATTCTGATATGAGTGGGTTGTCTACACATATTGGAGCCTCTGCTAGCTGATCTGCAATTACTTGTCCTTTTATTGCCTTTTGTTCTACATACTCGATGTCATGCTCTGACAATATCATTACCCACTTAGCCATCCTTCCTGTGAGCATAGCCTTTGATAGTAGATATTTTAAAGGATCTATCTTGGCAATGAGCTTGATTTTCTGTGCTAGCATGTAGTGTCAGAATTTATGTGAAGCGAACACTACTGCTAGGCAAGCTTTCTCAATAAATGTGTAATTTAACTCATGGCCAACCATTGTTCTGTTGATGTAATAGATAGCCCTTTCTGTTCCATTCTCATTGTGTTGAGCCAAAAGAGCACCCAAGGCTACTGATGTTGCTGAGATATATAGGATTAATGGTTTTCTTGCGATGGGTGGCACCAACACAGGTGGTGTAAGTAGATATTCTTTGATTTTGTTGAATGCTTGTTCACACTTGTCATCCTACTTGAATGCTACTCCCTTGTGGAGTAGGTGTCAATAAGCAATCTGCTTATTTGCCAGTTGTGCTATGAATCTTCGGATGGACTGGAGCCTACCTTGTAATCCTCTGAGTTTCCTTAGTGTTCTTGGTGCTCCCATATCAAGAATTTCCTTTACCTTTGCGGGATCCACCTCTATCCCTCTCATTGAAACTATGTACCCGAGCATCTTTCCTGATTGTACCCCAAAGACACATTTCTTTGGGTTGAGCCTGACCTTGTATTTTTCTAGCCTATCAAAGATTGCACTTAGCGTTGCTATGTGGTCTTGCCTCTTCTTTGATTTAGCCAATATGTCATCCACATAATCTTCGACTGT
This sequence comes from Sequoiadendron giganteum, assembly GCA_007115665.2. Taxonomy (NCBI): domain Eukaryota; kingdom Viridiplantae; phylum Streptophyta; class Pinopsida; order Cupressales; family Cupressaceae; genus Sequoiadendron; species Sequoiadendron giganteum. The sequence goes on from CM021100.1 coordinate 463,561,990, forward strand.
TTTGTGGATCATGTCATGGAATATCAGTGTCATGGCTCTTTGGTATGTAGCCCCTGCATTCTTTAATCTGAATGACATCACATTCCAGCAATAGGTGCCCCAAGGACATGTAAAGGTCATCTTATGTTGGTCCTCTTTTGTGATCATTATCTAATTGTACCCCGAGAATCCATCCATTAGGGACAGCATCTCATGTCCGGCCATCATGTCCACTATCATGTCAATGTTGGGTAGTGGAAAATCATCCTTAGGACATGCTTTGTTTAGATCTCTAAAGTCCGTGCAGATGCGGATGCCCCCATTCAGATTTGAGACTAGCACAAGGTTAGATACCCACTCTGGATAGTTGATTAGGCATATGAAGCCAACATCCAGGAGCTTTTGTAACTCAATCTTGACTAACAAGGCTATTTGTGGGTGCATTTTCCTCAACTTTTGTCTCATTGGTTTTGCTACAGGGTAGACAGCCAAATGATGAACCACTACCTCAGGATCCAGACCTAGCATGTCGACATAGGTCCATGCAAATTTTACCTTTCTTTCTTTCAGGAATGTCGCTAACAATTCATGTTCTTCTGTCAGGCGAGACTCGGCATAGAAAGTGATTTGCGGTTCTGTTTCCGTTCCCAAGTTGACAGGATTGCACTGATCACTAGGACTGCTGATTTTTCTTGATGTAGAGAAGTAGGGGGGAGATTGAATCCTTCATCCTCTAGTGCCTCAGGGAGGTTTTCACCCTTGGATGTGTCCTTTGTTTTTACTATTATGTGGTTAGAGAGTGCCACAGTGTGGTTTTCACTCAATAACTCCAAGCTTATTCTCGATATTTTTCTTTTGTGACTGAAGGACTCAATCATCTCCCCATAATATGCCTAGGTGTCTAATGTGATGTTGAACCCTGCCTTGTGATCCCCACATGGAACTATATCCCTTAGTCCCATGAATTTTGAGAGCGCCTCATCGTTTTCGAATGAGTCTAGAATTGGCGGTCCACGTTGGTCATGATCGATGAGTTGAGGGTGTACTAAGGTGATACAGTGGGTTTTTTGGTTCGACTCAGTGGGTGAGGAACTTATCATTAGTCAGGAGGAATCCTCAAAGAGCACAGGAGGATCAGTTATGGTATCATCATCGTCACTACTAGAGCAAACATCGGTTACATCGAAAGTGAAATTATCTTGAGGAAGACCTGTGCAGACGGGAATTCTAAGGGTGGTTGCTGATACTTGAGGGGAGGACCTGACTGCTTTATTGGGAGTACCTTTGCCACGTATGGTTATACTCAGGGGAGTACATCCAAGGCCAAGGTTCTGCATTCTTCTTTCTACAATGATGGGCTCCTGTCGTCCATCACTGTTCCTTCCAAGGCTTTGGTTTCTATTGTAGCCCATATCAATCATTATTTGCAGTCCTCTATCAGTTTCATCCATAGGTAATGTAGGTGTGGGTCTTTCATCACGGTATATTGTGCTTGCAATATCTTCCTCGTCAACACTTTCCTAACTTATGTCTCCCCAACAATGAAATCCAGAAGGATCTGCCCTAAGGATGCAGATGGGTGTTTTGGTTGTTTGAGGTTGCCCATGTGACCTAGGATATTGTGGTAACTCTCCTACAACAAATGCACTCTTCTTCATTCTATAGTCTCTGCATCCGTTGTCCTGGATCATGAGTTCGATGTCGAATATATTAGGGATGGCGGGTGTCTCTATCGCAAAAGTGGAGGTGAGGTTAGTTGGGTCGATGTACGCAAAGGATGGGCCTTCATCATTTTTTGGCACTTGGGGGATTTTTTAAAACTTGGTTTCCAAGTTTTTGCAGTAGGCGAATGGTTCAGGATCCCCGTGTATAGTGACCTCCTCATTTTGATACAAGAATTTGATACATTGATGGTATGTTGAGGCCACTGCTTTCATTTTGTGGATCCATGGACGTCTTAGGAGGATGTTATATGGTAAGTCGAGGTCGAGGACCTGATAGGTAGTCTCCATGGTTTCCGGTCCCACTTGGATTGGGATTTTAATAGTGCCCTGAGACACTCTTTCTTGATCATCATATGCTCTTATTGTGATGCTCTTGTTCTTGTTAATGGAATCCTCGGTGAATCCCAAGTTCTTTATAAGTTTGAGAGAGCAAACATTAAGGCCTGCACCTCCATCCACCAGGACCCTTTTAACTTTCTTTTTATGGACCAGCACTTGTAGGTGAACTGTGTGGTTATGAGATGGTTGCGGGGGGAAGTCTTGGTTAGAGAATGTAGGCATATTCGAGGTAATGATATTACCAACCATAGCCTGAAACTGTTATGTGTCAAGAGTGGGGGAGACGATGGATGCTGCTAAAGCTTCATCAAGAATTTTCCTATGGGCAGTGGAAATTTTTAATAGTTCCATGATGGAGATCTATGCGGGAGTTCTTTTCAGTTGGTCGATGACATTATAGTCATAGGGAACAGATTTTGTATTTAAAGTGGGGGTCTTAGTTGGTGCCCCTGCAATGGTGACCTTGCCGCCACATGTGGTGAATCCACAGTCAGTGTTGGCTCCCTTGACATTAATGACCATGACCATTTCATCGACACATGCAACTATTTCCTCATATACTAGGTTAGCACTAGCATATTTTTGCTTCCCTTTGTTGTTCTCCTGGCCATTTCCTTGATTATGATTCGGCATTAGATTTTTGTATATTTTTAGATTTTGATTACCAGCTGGTTGCTCGACATTAATGATCTTATCTTTGATGAGGTCTTGGATGATATTCTTTAGCCTCATGCAATTTGCGGTGGTATGTCCCCTGATCTTGTGAAAGTCACAAAGGAGATTTTCTTTGTACCATGGCAATTTGGTCATGGGTTCCATGTATTGCTCAAAGTTAGAGACTTTGATAAGGTTTTCCTTGACCAACTCCTTCATATTGGATTCGATGGGTTCTCCAAGAGCCGTGAACTTTCTTTTGAGAGGATTTTTACCTTGGGGAGGTGGTCCTCCTTGATTGTTCAAATTGTTGATTTGTTTGGTAGGAAGTGGTTGTTGTTGTGCTACGACTGCCTTTGTTTGCACATTATTACGATTATGATTTTGCAGTTGATGATGAGTCTAGATGTTTTGCTTAGGGGCACTGATGACCACTTTAGCATCAACCACGCCGTCATTTGTGATATTTTTGTTCCTTGACCATGTTCGAGGTTTATCATTATAATTGTTGGACGGGCGGTTATCTTGTGGTGGAGTGAATGTTGATGTGCCTCCTCGCGCAGTAAGAGCTCTTTCAATGTTGAGTGTCTTTGAGATTAATTGATCATATGATGTGATGCATTGAATTTTTAAGTAGAATCCCAAGTTTTTGTCTAGATTGGATATTATTGTGAAAACTTGTTGTTCTTCTGCCATGGTCCACTTGCTCTGATTGGCCTTGGATTGCCATCTTTGCAAGAAGGATGTGAATAGCTCTCCTTTTCTTTGTTTGAGCGTTGATAGTTCTTCCAAACTAACGTCTGCGCCCATGTTCAAAGCATAATTTTTAAGGAATGCTTCCACAATTTCCTTGAATGTTTTAATGCCTGTGGGTAGGCGAGAAAACCATTCCATGGCTGGACTAGTCAAACTTCGAGGGAAGAGTCACATTAGATATGTGTCATCGTATGCAACCTCCATGCAATGTACCTGAAATTCCCTCACGTGGTTTTCAAGGTTACCTGTTCCATTATACTTGTCGAATTTGGGGATCTCGAATCCCTTTGGGAATGGTACCATCGTGAGACTTCTGTCAAATGGATAAGGGCACAAGTTGCTTGGTGTTCGGGTTGTTTTTCCCACTTGGAGGTCCAACACCTGTTGTGAGAGTAGTTTGATTTTTGTTGTGACATCATTGTGTGGATCGAGAGGTGGGATGAATGTGTTGTGAGGTGCTGGGGATGTTTGATTGGTGGGAGGGGTACTAGTGGAAATTTGCTGCAAACTTTGCTATGCGTTCAAGGCCTGTTGATATGCCTGCATTTGTGTCAACAACGCTTGTTGTTGATCTTGTTGTTGTTGTTCCAACAAAGCTTGTTGTTGGTCCATCTGTGTTGTTCCCATAAAGTCTGTTGTTGGTCTAGTTATTGTTGTGCCAACGAGGCTTGTTGTTGGTCGAGCTATTTTTGCATCAACGAGGCCTGTTGTTGGGCAAGCTGTTGTTGAGCCAACAAGGCTTGTTGTTGGTCGAGTTGCGAGGCCTGTTGTTGGGCGAGTTGTTGTTGAGCCAACAAGGCCTGTTGTTGGGCGAGTTGTTGTTGAGCCAACAAGGCCTGTTGTTGGGCGAGTTGTCATGCCTGAAAATCTTGCAGGGCTTGTTGGTATGCTTGCCAATGGATTGCTTACTGTTGCGCTTGGTATTGTGCTTGCACCTGTTGGGCCTAGTGCTAGTCTTGAGCTTGAGCTTGTGCTTGTTGGGTTTCTTGAGCCGCTTGCGCAACTTGTGTGACTTGTTGGTCTTGTGCAGCTTGTTGTTGTCGTAACAAGGCTCGGGCTTGTGCAACCTATTGTGCTTGTTGTGCAAATAATTGCGCTTGCACTTCTTGAGCGGCTAATTGTGTAGCTTGTTGATTTTGAAGTGTTTTTTGCTGGGCAGCTTGTCGAGTAGCTTGCAACGTCATGGTGAATGAATTGGTTGTGTTGTGCCTTGGTGAAAATGGTGGTGGATTTGGAAGAACACCGACCGTTGTGATGAGCGGAACAGTCATGTTAGTGATTAGGGTTTGAGTTATGGATGGTGTGATCGAGGTGCTTGGGCCCTGTGAGACCATGCATTGGGGAATGACAGATGTGTTGATCACCACAGTTGCTTGGATGGTTGCCATCTATTGTTGTGGTATAGATGACGCGACGGGTGGATTTGATGAGGTGCTCTATTTTGAATAGTTGATGGCAGGAAGAGGAGGAAGACCCAACCCGAGTGATGATGTGGATGTGAGCAGTAAGGGTGGAAATGGTGGGAAGACAGGTGGTGCAATCCCTGAAAGTGATGATGATGGATCCAAGATTCCCCCTACTCCAAACAAGTCACCTTCTCCTTGTGAGATAGGGAGAGAAGTTTGTATGTCGGGAGGATAATCTGGTGTTGTGTGAAATGAGGATGAATTGGTATGATCATGAAACGTGAGCGGGACGTAAGGGTGCAATGGATTTAGCAGAATGGATTGATCTAATGTAGTGCCTACATTCAACCCTCGCTTGTTCACAAGATGATGTTTTTGAAGCTCGTGAAACATGGTACTTCCCTTGTTAACAACTGGCGGGGTTGAAGCGATAGATGATATGATTTGGGGGATGTCTTGAGTGATATTTTGAAGTGAAAGAATGGATGCGTGTGAAGGCATGATGCCAAGATACCTCTCCACAAGGGTGGTTACATCAAAGTCAGAAGGGAGTTTAGCCCCTTCTTTTGCTAATTCTAACATGTATTGGGATGGATACAACTTCAGCATGGTACTGACAATTCGGTGACTCGGGATTTTGCACTATTTCTAGAATTTTTGCTTGTGTCATTCCATTGTCAATGATGTCCTCAATATGACCCTCCTCTTAAGAACTTTGAGGCATTTGAGGCGGACTGATTGGGAGTTCAATTGTTATCGTCGGATTGAACATTGTTTCAGTTTGGCTTAAATCACTTGAAATGGATGTTTCTTTGTTTTGCTCCATGTTCTTCTTATGTTGAGATCGAGTTTGAACCATAAAATGAAGATCAATTTTCAAAAATGTAAGAGATGAACCTCTAATTCTTTAGATTGGCCTAAACCTTAGGTTCAAAGAAGCGAAGAACTAGGATAATTGAAGGATCAAAGCGATGACGAGGATGAGATAAACGAAAGATGAGTGATACAGATGAATGGAACCCTTAAAGAAACTTTGAAGGAAATGCTAAACTTTTTAGGACTTTGATTGATTGTGATTGGATTGATAGTTTGACTAGATGTGTTAAGTCAAACAAAGTGATTTTGATTTTGCCTAAAAGTTTAGCATAAAAGGTGCTTACAAAGTTTCCAAGAGCTATTGGTGAGGTGATTTTTTGACTGATTTTGATGGTTGAGAGATGGATGAAATTGATTGAATTTTATCCTAGACTTGACCTAGATAACAATTCTTCTTACAAGACCTCGGTGTTGAAGAACATGCTATTATTCCTATGGGAGGAAAGAAAACCTTTCAAAAAAATTGGGATTCTGTTGATAATAGAATGCATACAACTCAGGATTGTTTCTTGAAGCTTTTTTGTAAAATTTGTAAACCAATCTTTCTCTTACTTCAAGGAGAATCTCAAGGCATTGCTCACGGGATTTTAGACTAAGCTTCTTGAACTTTGGTTTTGGGATTTTGATTTTGCGAGAAATCATTTTAGAAAACACATGTGAAATCCAATTTGTCTGTTATCTTTCTTTAGTGTATTATTTTTACCAAAATCACTTGCTTGTTTATCTTTTCAAACTTTATGTCTAATGTCCCACTTTAGTTTTCATCCCACAAAGTCCATTATGCGGAAATCAAGGAAAATAGGGCAAAAGTCTCCTATGTTTAACCTTTTTGAAAACAAATGGTGATAGAATCGAAGCACTTGGAAACCTCTAAGGATATGATCCCTAGGGAAAGCAAGAGTGCTTAAATTCTTCAAAGGTATTTGTTTCCTAAAAGTGGTTTGAAATTTGAAGGTCCTGTGAATATTCGATTTCAATTTTTTTTAGGAACCAAGCAATGTGTTTTCCACTTCCAAGCACTTTACAACCCTAGGATGATGAGACAATATTGTGTTGGGTTCCCACTTGGACGAATCCAGCTGCGCATATTTTGTGTGAATGGCTAAATGCTTGACCACACTGGCTCCCCTCCATGACACACACTTCTCAGGTCAGCCAAGCATTAATACCCATGAATCTCCCATGGTATACTTTCCATTTCCACAACAAAACTGCATGTATAACGTGGGGCGGCTTCATAGGACATGACCTCTTGCACCAACAAAATAGATAAATTTTTGGCCTTTTCTAAACAAAGGGTTCATAATCAGGGTACCCATTCAGGAGGCCACACGAGAGGCAAGATCAACCCATATAAAGAGTATCACCTGCTTGTCCGTAGGAGCTCCTGTAATAATGAACTTTCCTCACCATTTGAATTTGTATACTGGTTGGGAATAACTTGGCATTTATTTCGTTACCGATTTCAGTCGTTCCCTTGTGGTGAGTACTTTTTCCCACCAAGGCAGGCTCTCTAAAGGTACACAATAGCGAGTAAGTGCATTCGTAGTTCGATCATCTTTGTTTGCGTGAAAAAAGAGAGAACACTCACAATGCCTTTTTCTCACACTAAACAAGTTTGTTCAATTTTAAGTTCCCAAATCGAAGTGTGAAGGCAATCTTTTTGACAAGTTAATATCGCCAAAATGCTTTTGATTCTCAAGATCGTTGTGAAGCGCGAGAGAAGTGCATATGCATTTTAATGATATTAATTTGTGAAAAAGATTGCAAAACATGAAAGACACTTGTTCATTTTATACCTCAAAGCAGTGATTAGTTCATTTTAAAAGCACCAAATGAGATGTGAAATTTGCCTTGTCCAATTTTAGCTCAAATCGAAATCTAGTAAATGTCTACGGTTATTTTTAACCAACTTTGAAAAGATCAAATCAGTGATTGATTTTAAGCCCAAATCGAAATGTGAGTTAGTCTAAAACAGAAAAAAAAAAAAGGGTAGTGAATTGAAGCTCTAAGATTGTTTAAACAAGCATTAAAAAATGCTTTTTTCCAAATGTCGATTTTCAAGAAAATCTCCAAATCCACTCTATTCGCCTTTGTTTCTGTTTGATCACAATGTCAACACCTTCAATTTCAATCTTTAACCTTCGTTCAATTTGGATTCTCGTCTTCTAATGCCCCCCTTGATTTCAACCTTAGCCTTTATCTATGTACCTATAACAAAAGAAGTTCAAAGTTAGGAACTTAGGAATGAAATTCATCTTAATAAATTAATGATAAGTTGTCATAATGAATACACAAAACAAATGTAATCAAATGATAACTTTTAATGTAGGAGTTCCTCTTCCTTGAAAATTTATAAAAGGTCTCACATATAGATAATATTTTAAATAAATGTTAGCCCATAATAAAGTATGTTCATGTATGACACCTTCTAAAAACCAACACCATATACTACCTTCCAATGTGCAGATACACAAACATAAATTGTTGGATGATAATAAAGTTGTGCAATACTAGTTTTCGGTTGTATGCTAGCTATTTTGATTTGATAGTTTTCTATGACAATGCAACTTACCAACTACTCCCATTATGTTGGCATTAAAATAACACATTGAAGGTTCTGCATATACTCACAAATTACAACCGTAACTCTCAATATTTCAAGTTTGTGTATTTCACTGTTCAAATTGTCCCATTCTGCTTTGTTTTAAAACTAGAGAACTAGAACTCCTAGTGTTGTCATCTCAGTTATTAATAAACACTAACAAACCTATCTCACAATGTCGGTATTTTGGATACTAATAGATCTTAGTACATGACATGATTGAAACATCTTTAGATAAGAGCAGGCTTCTCCAAGCAATGATATGTTCCAACAATAAATGACAAAATCTGAAACAAAGTCTGCCATAAATAGAGAGATTACAGTCTGTATTTAATATAATAGATCTCTACCATGCACCCAAAGTCAGCTAGAGATAGACAATCAAAATCATATAGATCAATAAATACGTAGATTGCCTTCTTATAGATCACTGGAAATTTACAAGTCACAACCAGCCTCATAGCTCCAATTCCTGCAAGTGTAAGGACAAGGCACAGAAATACGAATACAAAAATACAGATCTTATCATAAAATTAGATCATGAGTTAATATTAAATGCCGAGTCTAAGTTTTCTATGCAAAAAAAATGACATCGCTTTGAGTCCCCGTCAATCCACCCTTGGAGCCATGAATTCACGTTTTAATGACAGCAAACTTCGAGACCAGTGGCAGAGAGAACAGTACAAGATTTCGGTGACATAATGACCTCAATTCGATGTTTCATCATACCACCATTGGAGGAGTAAACTCGCCTCTTACTTAGATATTGAATCACCCTTTGTACAGGCAATACACATGCATAATGACTACGTGGGCCTGAGGGATTGAGCTAGAAAGGTACGCTAAATCTACATTGATTCTGGGGCAGCCGCCCACAGAACACATCAAAATAGTCTACACTTTTTCTATTTTTCAGTACTAACCTGAACTATGGCTAGTCCACTGTTGCGTATAAGCAACATGGCCTCTCACTCCCGCCACACAAATATGTAAAGGAAAAGGCTTTTACCAATGTGTCGCCGATGTTCCACACACGTAAGGCACAGATTCAAGCAAAGGAGAACTCTACAGAGCTCGAGCGTGTGTATGAAGTGCAACAACTTAAAGTAAAGTCTCCATAATGATATCTTCAAAGTCACTTCCACAAGTGGCTTGAAAATCACACCTCATACTACTCGGCATTAAAGGGAAACCCTCTGTCCAAATTGAAATTGAATATAGTCTGTCACTTTAGTAGGTTCCACGATGGAAACAAAGGACTGATGTTTCCCCCGTGACATCTCCAAATTTAAGCTATATACATGAAATGCCTTCGAATCAAAAATATATCAGATAACAATAAGTGTGAGTCATAAGCCAAACTAAAAGAACTTTTATTTGACTCAGCTCAGAAAAATATTCAGAAGTTAACACCACATGCATGACAACAACAATCTTAGTAATTAATGCCTCATTAACACAAAATCTCGGATGCAGAGGAGGTTTCTATCACGAATATTACATTAATCAAATGAATGAGCCGAAATAAAGGCCATTGTTAGGGCAACAGAGATTCAACTCGAGTAAATGATGAACGAGTAAATGATGAATTGACACACTTGAGAGAAACTAAGTCACTAAATCAAGTAAATCAACTAGTGATAATCTAGCTGGAGGATTCCATGGTGATCAACCTTAATCACTCCTAGGCAGGTAGTGCATTAGTTGTAGAATAACATAGATTCATTTGACAAAGGCTTCAAACACTTTCGATCCTATATATCAATGATATCCAATATAGGCAAACTTTGATTTTCAAAATGCATTTAATCGGTATCCAATACAACAAAAACTAGAAGAGAACATGGATTTATTCTTTCAGACGTAACCAGAGCAATACCAAATAAGACAAAAAAAAATCCATCACTTCAAATCAGTCCCTCCTGTTTACTATATTAGGGCAGCTAAAAATATGCTATTTCAAGTGCCTCCATATTGCACATTATTGCTAGGTTATTCACAACGCAATACAAAAGTCTTCCAACTTCGTTACTTTCAAAAATGAAAAAGCATAGTTACTATTGGTTGAACAACTCCTTTTAGCCACAATAATCAAGAAAGGATCAATGTAAATAGTGGGCGACAAGAAAAAAAGATTGTTGTCTTTTCTACCACAATGGTGATTGCCAAACAGTGACCTATGTTTGAAATGTGACTAGCAATAGAACAAATAAAGCTCGACGTCTTATATGGACAGTGAACAAAAGATTTTAGGCCCTCCTATTTAAACATGTAACAAGTGTAGCACCTGATACTTGAAGTTTATCTATGACAACAAAGATAACTAACATATAGTATATATTTCAGACTGATAATGATTATTTTCAAATCCATATATGACTGTACTATAAATATAATCTCTTATCAATGCATATTGATCGACTCAAAAGAAAAAGCCATCAAATAGACCAAGGTATGGTTATAGACTACTCAAAAATACACTCAGACAAACGTAAAAACCCTCCTTCTAGCGCCATTTTGTAGATGGTGAAATCTGCAATTTTGGTTAGAAAACCTATCAACATACACACTTGTTTTTAGTATGGTTAGTTTCCTAAACAACACAAATAATCGACATCTTCATAGAATAATCTAACATGCTTGAATAATGACATAGCTAATTAACTTAATTGAAAGCAAGAAAACATATTAGACACCTATTCTATGATGGATTGGTGCCCCTTAAATATGTGAAAGAGCCCTTTCCCAATCCTTGCTAAAGAAAATAAGATAGACAATGAGATGCTCTTGAGCTCAAGTTGCCTATAGTGTAGATGCTTTCAAATGTGGATGATGAAATGAGAGAAAATGCATTGCATTTATAGGAGAAGTTGAGAGAGGAGAAGCCCAGATTAGGAAATGTGGGACTAAATCCCATCCAATAGGAGAGAGCCACTTGTCACCATGGGATTGGCCTATGTTTGTGCAAGCTTTGGCCAATTTGCCCATTAAAATTTGAAAATGGCCATAAATGCATGTGGTTGAGGGTTTTTTGGGGGGAATTGTGTTTGTCCAAAAAAGTCAAACATAAGAGTTAATGAAGGCATATTCTTTGGGAATATGCCCTTGTGAGGGACAATAAGTGTTTTAATAAATCAAATAAAGTGATTTATTGTGCAAGTGGGTGGGTTAGTTAAGAGTTAGATTTGACTCTAGTTGAGTCAAAAGCTAGAGAATGACTGATTATGATTAGAAGTTAATTAATCTAGATTAGTTAACTTGGATGATATTAGGAGGTGACATTTGATTTAAATCGTTTTGATTTATTGAATCAAATGAGAAGAAATGCATATGAGTGATTTAATATATGTGATTTAATTAAATCAGGAACTATAGGAGATTAATTAATTAATTTGATTTAATTAATTAAAGAGGGGAGAATGATTAAATGTGATGTTCAATAAAAAATGTTAATTTCATATGTCTACAATTTCAAAATGATGAGGCAATCATAAACTTTTTGGGAGCACGAGAAGATACACCTTTTAAGGATCATAAGACAGGTTTCACCATAGAACTCAACAGTGCAGCTTACTTTGGGGAGGGTTCCAAGCCTTTCAGTCGCAAAATTATTGAAAATATAAATAGGTCTTCTAGTGAAAACCACCCTGTGGCACTATTAGACCCGAAAAAAGTAAAAATAAAGGACGTATCCAAGGGTGAAAAACTCTCTGAGGCACCCGAGGATGGAAGGCTTCACACACTTCCCTTAGCAGTATATCATGAAAAGTCATCTATGCTAGTGGAGAAGACAATACCAACTAACTTAGGTACAGGAGAAGAACCAAAAATAATTCATCTGGCAGAATCATTAACACCTGAAGAGAGAATAGAGCATATACAGTTTTACAAGGAAAGAAAAGTCAACTTTGTGTGGTCCTATGTAGGTATGCCAGGACTTGATCCAAATCTAGTCATGCATCACTTGTCTTTGCCACCGGGGGCAAAACCCATTAAATAAAAGTTGAGAAAAATGCACCTGCATATTGCTCTATTGGTAAAAGTTGAATTGCAAAAGTTGCTCAATGTGGGATTTATAAGACCTATTGACTGTTCTGATTGGATTTCAAATTTAGTACCAGTTTCAAAACCTAATGGGGGCATCCGCATTTGCACGGATTTTAGAGATTTAAACAAAGCTTGTCCTAAGGATGACTTCCCACTTCCAATCATTGACATGATACTAGATTTGACAGCAGGACATGAAATGTTATCCCTCATGGATGGTTTCTCAGGCTATAATCAGATTAAAATAGCTCCTGAAGATCAAATTAAGACAAATTCACTTGTCCTTGGGGAACCTTCTGTTGGAATGTCATGCCCTTTGGGTTGAAGAATTTTGGAGCTACCTACCAATGTGCAATGACCACTATCTTTCATGACATGATGCATACCTATTTTGAAGACTATGTAGATGATTTGTTGGGAAAATCTTACACCAGAGCTAGACATCTAAAGATCATGGATAAAATTTTGACAAGATTAGAAAAATACAAAGTCCGATTGAATCGCAGAAAATGTGCCTTTGGGGTAACCTCTGGGAAACTCCTTGGATACATTGTCACATCTAAGGGAATTGAAGCTGATCCTGCAAAAATAAAGGCTATACTTGAAATGCCTCCACCTAAGAATATCAGACAATTGAGATCATTACAAGGAAAACTTCAATCTATCCGCCATTTTATAGCACAACTCACAGATAAATGTCAACCCTTTGAGCATCTATTACACAAGAATGTTCCATTCAGATGGGATTACAAGTGTGAACAAGATTTTCAGAAAATCAAAGAGTATCTGATGACACCACCAATATTAGTACCTCCCACAAATGACAAGCCTTTACTTTTGTATATATCCACAACCACCACAACACTCGGGGCACTTTTGGCACAACGTGATTCTGAAGGAAAGGAATGTGCAATCTATTACATTAGTCACACTCTAGTGGGATATGAGCTCAATTATAGTTCTATTGAAAGAGCGTGCCTTGTTGTATTGTTTGCATCACAAAAGCAGAGACATTACATGCTTATGCACCAGACAAAGCTCATTGCAAAAATTGATCCTCTTAAGTACCTCTTGAGCAAAGCAGCACTCACGGGTCGATTAGCTAAATGGGTGATGATTCTCAGTGAGTTTGATATTGAATACGTAGAAAGAAAAGAAATTAAAGGACAAGCTATAGTAGATAAAATTGTCGATGCTCCTGTGACAGATAATCATCCTCTTATTACCGAATTTCTTGATGAATCAATCTTCAACATGGAATCTACACATCTGTGGACTTTATATTTTGATGGCTCCTTCACACAAGGTGGTTCAGGTGTTGGAATTCTCTTTGTCACTCTACAAGGGTATTTTATACCTAAAGCTTACAAGATACAGTTTCCATGTACCAACAATATTGCAGAATACGAGGCCTTACTTTCTGGGCTCTGTATGGCTGTGCAATGGAAAATCCTAGAGTTGCGTGTTCTTGGTGACTCTCAGCTAGTGATCAGACAAGTTAATGATGACTACAAAACAAAAGATGAAAAATTAATGCCTTACAAAAAAATGGTGGATGACTTCAAGGCCTATTTCACATCAATTTCCTTTGAGAAAATTCCTCGAGATAACAACCGAGTTGTTGATGCAATGGCAACAATTGGTTCACTTGTGGAAATGCCAAGCAATGTTGCCTACTGTGAGTTCTTGGTAGAGCCTCTTTCGGAACTTGCTTACAATATACCACAATCTAAAATGATCTGCCTTATTGTTGGTTTTAATTCTCAATGGTATGGCGATATTTATACCTATCTCCAAGATAACACCTTGTCATCGGATCTATCCAATAAATCTCGTAAAACCTTTATCTGTCAAGCTTCCCGCTATGTAATCTTAGCCAATACCCTTTACCGCTGAGGTCTCAATGGTACTTTACTCAGATGTCTTGAGCATGACGAGAACAAAACTGCTTTACAAGAGGTACATGAAGGTATATGTGGGGCACATTCTAGCGGTTCTACCTTAGCCAAGAAACTTACGTATGGGTTATTATTGGCCTACAATGGAAACAGATGCTTATCATTTTATTAAAAAATGCAAGCAATGCCAAAAACATGCAAACTTGATACACACTCCTGCATAGGAATAACAGTCTCTTGCTACACCATGGCCCTTTTATCAGTGGGGACTTGATCTCGTGGGCAAGATCCATCCACCTTCATCCAATGGTCATAAGTTCATTCTCGTTGCCACAAACTATTTCACGAAATGGATTGAAGTCGTTCCTCTCACTCATATCACTAGAAAACAAATAGCCACTTTCATATTGAACTACATCATTTGTCATTATGGTGTTCCTTTATCCATCATCACAGATAATGGACATCCATTCAAAAATCAAGATGTTCGTGAACTCTGTGAGAAATTCTATATACACCATCATTTCTCCACACCTTACTATCCTCAAGGTGATGGCCAGGCTAAGGCCTCTAACAAAACCATTCTTAAAATTCTTAAAAAGACGGTCAATGAAGTTGGTCGAGATTGGCATATTCAATTGAATCCTGCCTTGTGGGCTTATCACACGAGTATCTGCACTCCTACAGGTGCTACCCCATATGCCCTTGTTTATGGATCTGAAGCCATCTTGCCCATTGAGGTCGAGTTACCCTCTTTGCACGTCTCCTTGTGCAATCACATTGGTGATGAAGAATACCGAGTTTCCCGTTTGCAAGAATTGGAGCTATTAGATGAACGAAGACAAACTTCTTTTAATCATCTTAGAGCATATCAACAACGAATGAGTCGAAGTTATAATTAGAAAGTGAAACCAAACACATTTGAGGTTGGAGATCTTGTCCTTCGTGAAAATCCTCGCAATCAACAAGACAGAGAAAAGAAGGGTAAATTTGAGCCTCACTGGTTGGGTCCATACGTTATCACTGTTGTGTATGGATCTGGGGCATACCAGTTATCTACTCCAGAAGGTGAATTGCTTAATGATCCCATCAACAGTATGCACATTCGTATGTTTTATACTTGATTACTTTAGAGGGTACACTCTTTTAAAGTCCTGAAAAAAAATACAAAAAAAATGGAAAAAAGTCCTGAAAAAATACAAAAAAAAAGGAAAAATGAAAAAAATGAAAAAGTAAGGAGAAATCAATTCGTTCAATGGTGAAAACCACTTCAGTGGCACCTTGAGCAAATACCATGGTGAAAACTGATAAATCGACACCATGTGTAGAGGCTTTGCTCCTTCTTCCTTTGGAGCTCTAATTGATCTTTTCATCCCATTTTTCAGTCACCCTCCACTTCATAATATCATTTTCACACTCACCATGGCTTGTGAATTGTTTGACAATCCCCTCACTTGCTCGCTTTGTCATGTGTACTATATTGGTCCTATTCCTCACTAGGGCATTTCCTCAACCTTAGCCATGGGTTGGGATATTGAGCATCTCACAGTCAAAGAAACTATCCTCTTTGTTTGTCTGCTCACTTGAGATCCATCTCTTTCCGTTGTAAAAGGTCTTGAAAAAATCCATAAAAATTATAAAATGTCCTGAAAAAATCCATAAAAAATCATTAAAATGTCCTGAAAAAATCCATAAATATCATAAAATGTCCTAAAAAAAATCCATAAAAATCATAAACTATTATGAAAAAATCCATAAAAATCATAAAATGTCATGAAAAAAATTCATAAAAATCATAAAATGTCATGAAAAAAATCCATAAAAATCATAAAATTTCTTGAAAAAATCCATAAAAAATCATAAAATGTCCTGAAAAAATCCCAAAAAATCATAAAATGTCCTAAAATAATCCATAAAAATATAAAATGTCTTGAAAAAAAAATCCAAAAAAATCAAATATTCCAAAAATCCAAAAAAATAAAATAACTTCAAAAATCCCTCAACAATGACACTATCAGCTCACCACATAGCTTTGAACTTCAGCAAAATCAAACTGCATCATGAGTAACAATCAAGCAAATATTGCAACATACCTATCAATCCCTCTTCCAAAACCAATCAAAAGCATACAACCGTACCAAGAACCAATTCTGTATTGAAGCATGATGCATGTTTGTTTGTTTATCTTTGATTGTTTTATGATTTTATCTTTGGTGGCATGTCGTTTAGCTTCTCCACGATGTCTGCGACTAGAGAGACGATGATGGGGCATGTTCACTTGTTTGCTGCTTGTGGATTGTTTCTTATTCATAGGACGACTCGTCTTAAGACATGGTTATCTAAAACCATTGAGGACCTATGAGTCTAGAATGGATGAGTGCATTCATTGTTCAATAGTGTCTTCCATGCAATAAGTATTTAGGTCATCTAGGGTCCTTATACCTGGATGCTTATACTTCATTACTAAATAAAAATGCAAACAATATTCAGGTCATTTAGATGTTCATGTTATCTAGACACTTATACTAATTTGCGACATAATAAGCTCGATGATGATAAAAGCACTTAAAAGGCACAAGAGGCTTCATCACCTTCATTTTCTCCCATCTTGCATCTTCCATTTATTGCATTTCATTTTCTTCATTTTTCTTGTCGTAGAGAAATCAATCAACTTGCATCTCCAAATCTCATGTCCCCTTAATCAATCAATCAATCATTCTATCAACTTGTCTTGCACTTGCATCAATCTCAATCAGTTTCATCAACTCATCAACCCGGCTATACAAATCATTTCCATCAATTGTGCATTTCCATCAAATGTACACCACCGCCTTATCCCTTGTGCAATATCAAGTATCTAATCATTTTCTTGACATCTATCGAGAGATTAATCTTCTTACAATCTGTCTGATCAATCTCTCGAGGGGGCATATCATTCTTATCATAATCCTTACCAGGATATCTCTGGGGCATGTATCAGTGATCAATCTTTTTTTTCTTTGAAACAAGACAAGTTGCGTTGTCTCAAAAAGGGGCAAAACGTAGACACATAAAAATGTCCTTGTAATCATTTTTAAATCATTTCATATTTCATTCAATTATCCATATATTATAACCATTTATTCATAAGCATTTATAGGCATCTATAAGCATTATTCATAAAATCATTTGATCATTTATCATTTACCATTCAGGCATGAATCACTAAAATATCATTAAATCATTTAATAATCTTTCCATTTATCCATTCATCTCATATTCATGTTTTATGCATTTCCATTCAAATATTATACTCAGAAAACCCATGTCCATAATCACTTCATTAAAACCATTTTCATAATTTTTGTATCCATCATAAAATATTAATACATTAATGCATTTACACATTTCATGCATTTGCATATTCATTTAAAATATCACAAATATTAAATTATTCATTTACCACCTGCATGCATTTATCCATTTCAATCTTTTATCTTACCCATCTCATGCATGTGAGATATTTTCCTCCAAGCCAATCTCTTATCCCACACTCCTTCCACAACTTGCATTCACCCTAAAGATTCCTATTTAAAGTGGACTCTCTTCTCATTTTCACCCCTACACGAATCTTGCACATGCACGTATTTTCACAGCTTTGCTTAATCCATTCACTAGCAACCTCTTGATGCACCTATGCTTGTAAAAATCTCAGAGCAAAAGTGCATAACAAGAGTTTGGTGATAGGATGTCAATAGAGACTAGTTTTTGTTTGGAAGCATTTTGATTATTTTAGTATTTTAGAATAGTTTCATATAGTTTTGCTTTTAAATCTGAAATTGCTTCATTGTTGAGGTCCAGAAATGATAGTTCTTCTCCATAGAACCATTCATTTTTGAGAGCTTACAACTAGAAATTGACATTAAATCATAAGCCATGAAAATATACATATTATTAATCATTAGTAAACATCATGATATCCATGGACATTAGTCATATCAAAATCTAATTAAGACAATAGCCATTCCAATGTGGATTCCCAATAATACTCATTAGGAGTTCGTTGAAATGCTTGCAAGCTACAGTCTCAAGGTTGGTCACCCTTGTACTACAAGAACATGGAAGGTGGGTCGCCCTTCCATCCCTTAGCCTACCTTGGAGGCACTCTATCCTCCTTGATCAAGCTCAAGAGCACACATTCGCCTCCCAACCCACAAGTGTTGCATCTTGGGATAGCGTGTTTGATAAGAGTGTGAAGACTACCTCCCTTCCACCAAAAGCCCAGGAGCACACATATGCCTCCTGACCCATGAGCGCTCCATCTCGGAGGTGGCATAATTGATGGAGGGGCTTTCGAGCCTTCACCTCTTGTGAACTCGAAAGGTTGATCAACCTTTCTATTTTGTAATCTCTTCTCTAAATAAAAGATAGATTATTATAAGAATATATTATGCATATTTATAATAAAAGAAGAATCATAATTACTTATAAGGATCAATAATTGTTGCAAGCATCATGATTGCATAATTGTATATAAACCATATATATAGCAGGTCATAGAAATGAGTATGTGATGAATAGACAATTATTATAGCAAGTCATAAACATAGGGCACAAGTCTATCCATGGAGGCTAGAACATACTAGATGCTTAAGTCAATTGATATGTTTGCAATGCAATTAAGTCTCATTGGGTTACAAAACTTCTTTCTTATGCAAACTGTGTTGTTCGATTATGTATCCCTTAGTGGGGTAAGAATTTTTGCTCTTGTGAACCACAATTATTGTGTTTTGTATCTGTCTTTTTCTGCAAGGCTTTACACTTATTCTGCATTTATTACTTCGTATGACCCTTTGTAGAATTGTAGACACTTTCCATGCCTTGTCTATTAATTTCCAATTTTGATCGAGCTTGGTGAAATTTATTTGGTCATGTATTTTGACACTATTATATTAGACGTGAATTTATGAGTTGTGACACGAGACATCAATTATATCATCTTGACAGATGGTGGAAGCTATGTCATGATAATTATTTCGTCTTGGTTGAAAAACCACAATTTTGTCTAGTTTGTTTTTTATAAGATAAGCAACATTTACAGGGTGTTGTACCCTTAAAACAAAGAGCCCAAAGGGCCAAAACAGAGCTAGTTCAAACCATAACTAGAGGAAAACCAACAAAAACAGCTGACCAACACCTGTAGAACAACAAACTAGGACTAAACAACCCCAGAACCAGAGGGGACCAATCTGACTCCCTGAACTCGAGGCCGCGAAGGGGCAACAGATTTAGGGAGTCCCTTCTTTCTCCTTAGCACAACTGACCAAGAGAACTCAGAATCGAAATCCATTGAGCGAGGCGAAGGGAGTGGGTCCACAATAGCCACCCCGGGCGAGGAGCCACCACGCAACAAGGGAGCCGACAACGAAGAAGAGAAGGAGCCATCACATGATCAACAGAGTCGATCAGCGAGGTTCGGCTAGGGTCCAACAGTAAAGCGACAATAGACCGAGGTTGCAACGGTTCCGCGGAATGGATAGTCGGAAGAGGAGCCTTGAAAGGCTCCAACTCCACGAGAGAAGTCGTCAAGGGATGATCACCCTCGTCAAAGGAACTATCTGAAGGAGAGCCAACAATGAGATGATCCGAGAGAGAATTTTTCCCACAAGTAGCAACACCTTTACAGCGAGCAAGAGGGCAACTAGAGGCTAGGTGACCAACAGAGAAACAACGCCTGCAACGAAAAAGGAGCCCCTCATAGTCCAAAAGTTGTGTCCAAGGTCTATCCTCCAACATCAAGACAACATCACCATGGAGAGGTTTTCAGATGTCCAAATCGATTAAAATATGAGCCACCATAGTATGTCCAAGATCCCGAGACGTAAAATTCACCTTCAAAAAGATTACAATGGCGTTGCCAATAGCTTTAAAACAAGAATCCTCCCAAAACTGGAGAGGGAGATTCGACAGACGAACCCACACAAGTTTGATATTCAGGGGCTCCGTAAGATGATTGAACGAGCGAGTCCAAAGCCGAATGAGCAACGAATGAACACCCCACATCCACACCTTATCCAACACTCAGTCACGATCCTCAGAGGAAAAGAATGTTACAAAGAAAAAACCTCTAACACTAGGATAGAAGTCAATCTGCCTAGAAACAATAGGCTTCTAGGAAACAAAAAGCCACTCATGGAGCTCAGGAAGGGAAGGCCACAAATCATTAAATATGCAGACCACACCCTAGCATATGTAGTAATCCTCATTCTCAGCAACCTCAGGCCCACAAACCACCACTGGGGAGGCACCAACGCAGGGCAAAGCCAAAACCCGAACTGGAGCAGACTGGGCACAAGCAGCATCCGAATTTTTCGTCAGAAGCACTGAGGCCCTCGACCACACCATCCTTCACAGCCTACGCAGAGAGAACCTCCTCTATAGCCCCTTCACATTCAGCCCTAACACCCACAACGTTGAGGGGAAACCCATCCACAGCCTCAATACACAACAAAATACTCATTCTCGAACAAACCCGTGTCAGCCAAAGAGATGCCCTCCACACCAACAAGCACCACCAAAGCAAAGAGAACAAACCCCTACAACACCCTGTTGATACTCACAAACGCAAGAGAAGAAGTCGTTGGACTTTGCTCCCACCCAGCGCCATAGTATACATTATTAAGTGTATTGTTTAGTTTGTTTTTGAAAAGATAAGCAGCATTTACAGGGTGTTGTACCCTTCACACAGAGCCCAAAGGGCCAAAGGAAAACATAGTTCAAACAGAACTTGAACTATAGGAACAAACAGAAACAGTTGACCAATAGCTATAGAATACAAAGAAATTAAGCAACCCCAAAAACAGAACGATCAAAACTGACTCCACGAACCCGAGGCCGAGAAGCAACAACAAATTGGAGGAGTCCCTTCTTTCCTAGAACAACCTACCAGAGGGCTCGGCATCAAGAATCAACGAGAAGGGTGAGAGCAGCGGCTCCACCCCAGCCATCACGGGAGAGGAGCCATCAAGCAACGAGGGAGTCGGCAACGAAGCAGCAGAGATCGAATCAACCAAAGGAACAAAAGAGACGTTCAACAAAAGGCGGACAGGTTCAGGCAAAACAGCAACAACAAAAGTTGATCGGTCAGGCACAATCTTAATAGCATCAATAGGTTGATCCAAAAGTGGTTCCTCGATAGGGAGGTCTGAGTGAGGAGCAAAAACATGTTCTTGAGCAAGCACAATAGGGTCGACCTCCTCAGAAGAAACATCTGAAAGAGAACCCGCTATGAGGTGATCCAAGAGAGCATCCTTCCACCAAGTCGCAATGCCCTTGCGGCAGGCATGAGGACAAGTAGAGGCCAAATGACCCGTCGAAAAACATCTCCTATACCGAAAGGGGAGACCCTCATAGTCCAAGAGTTGCTTCCAAGGTATTGTCTAGTTTGTTAAACTGAGGTAGATATTGTGATTGATTCTTGTAAATAGTTTGGTGCTTAAATTCTTTTGAAATTTTTCAGTTTGAAATATTGACTATTTAAACTCAACATAAAGTTTTCAAGTGATATTTGTAAAGAACTTGGAATATGAAGTATGTTTCAAAGTTTTATTTCTTTCGACATATGGTAAGCAAATTAATATTATTGATATAAACTACCTTAGAATCTTGATGAATGGTTATAACCATTGAACTTTAAAAGGATTCATGGGTATTTGAGAACTCTTATAGAGCCTAGATCAATTTGGCATTTTCATAATTTGTATGGAGTAAACATGTTGAAAACACATCAGACATGAAGCAAACACCTAAATATACATAAGACACGAAGCATACACATGAATACATGTAAGACACCAAACATACACAGATACGCGTAAGGCATGAAGCATACATGTCAAAGGCACGCACATATAGAAATGCAATGTTGGCCTCCTTGTTTTTAATTTTTATTTACTTAAGAAGAGGATTGAATAGTTAATCATAATTGGCTGGCAGTTAAAGTAGGTTTGACCCTCAAGTTGGCAAGATTAAGGCTTTAATACCACTATAATGTCCACTACTTGGGATATTCCTAGATTTTGCCCTAAAAGCACAATTAGAATCCCAAAATAAGAAATTTAATGCATTTAAGATTGTAAATTTACCAATTGAAATGCCCTTTATAAGATATCAATCTTGGTTTAGACTACACACAATATTAGTCACTAAAAATTGATATTCAATCATAAACCATGAAAATATACATATTACTAATCATTAGTAAACATCATGATATCCATGGACATTAGTCACATCAAAATCTAATTAAGGCAATAATCATTCCAATGTAGATTCCCCATAATAATCTCATTAGGAATTTATTGAAATACTTCCAAACTGTAGTCTCAAAGTTGGTCAATCTTGTACTCTATTATTTGTTATATTAAATCCGTTGCTAATACTTAATAACCATAAGAGGAAAAGTGGCATCACAATAGGAGCAAAAGAAACTAAATCAAGTCAGAAATTGAATACATTTGTGAATGTAATTTAATATTTAAGAATATTGTTGATGTATCCTTTGAACCAGCAAGTGTAAAATTGATTATACCTACTATTTGAATATTCTTAGCTATGACTAAAATTGAATTTTGTTATCTAAATTCAATTCAGGAACTATTATTTTGTGGTTGTTTACTGTGTGAAACTATTCTAAACACTACTAAGGGAAGGTAGTAAGACTAATACATTCAAATCAAATCCTGCAAACTATTTGTCAAAATGCCTAAACCATGAAATTGGGAAAAGTTACAAAGAATTGGTCTTATTTGGTAGAGAGATCTTACAAACAGTGAGGTCCAAGATATTGGAACCCGATAAAACTAAGGAGTTTGAAACAAGAAAGGACATAAATTTGTTCTTGAAAGAAAATCCTTAGAAAAGGTCATTTTGGGTGGAACTAATCATAATTTGTTCAAGGCCCAAAAGCTAAGTTACTGGTACACCCATATATGGCCTCGGGTACAATACGGGTACGAGAAATAATACGAAAACGGTTCATAAACATCCAGGGTACGGTTTTTTGCCTGTGGAAATGTCCAAGGTACGATTTTTTTACTGTGGAAACGACCAAGAAACGAAGGTGTGACTGTGGGTACGAAATTTCGTTTCTAGTTCAAACCCAGATAGAATCCACATCACCTTTTCTAGATATTATCTGTTTTTTTCCCTTCAAAGGCTATAAATTGTGATTTTTTTTCTCATTTCAACTTTGCTCACATTTTTCTCAAGCAAAATAAATTGTTTTTTAGGGTTTTTCAAGTGTCGAATATTTTTGACATCTTTAGGATGGCTGAGATATTTGATGAAGAGCAATTGAGTCAAATTAGGCATGAGTAAAATGTTGGAGATTCAACATCAGAAACTATATTATATTCCTTTTATGGGATTTTTTTGTGCTCTTTGTAAACTTTGCATCTTGTGTGATAGTGATGTTAAGGGCAGCTCTATTTATTCATTGCTTTGTTAGAATATATAGTTGGGACTTGCAAGATATCATTGTTTGGGAGGACATATGACCATAATCCATTTGACTTTCCTAAACTTTTGAGTGTAGATTATAATGTTCTCAATGGAAGTAAGGTGTGAACTATGCCAATATCCTTGCACATCTCTTCAGAAAGATTTTTTGATGGTGGTACTAGTAATATAGAATGTTCTAAGCGCCATAGAAACCAGATAGCTATTGTAAGTGATGGTTTAGGATATCAAGATGGCATTGTGTTTGGTCTTCACGAGAAACAAGTTGCCTTGATATTTCTCCTTTCTACTGATTCACAACATTGAACCATAGCATGAGGATTGAGTAAAAATGTACTCGCTTTACATCAGATTGGGACTATGAAGGCCCTTGTATTGTATTATTAAATTGACTATGAAAGTGGTGGTGTATTTTTGCTATGATATTTGACTATTAATATGGTTGTGTATTTTGAACTTAATTGCTACAGCAAATATATATATATTTCTGATTTTTATATGTTTTTGTATTAACATACCCAAACCCCCTCAAAAAAATGACTGAATCCGCATACCAGAATCGTACCCGTACCCGAACCCAAAAACGAACTGGTAACTTAGCCCAAAAGAAAGAGAAAGAGATTTATCAACTTTGGTTATATTATCTTGCGATGGGATGTATGCTCGTGAGCATAAGCCTTGAGGTCCGCCTCCCTCCACTTGCCTAACAATGTTCTTCAATAGAATTTCTTAGCTCTATGACAGGAATTGAATTTTGTTATCTGAATTAAATTCTGGAACTATTATTCTGTGGTTGTTTACAGTGTGAAATTATTCCAAACACTACTAAGGGAAGCTAGTAAGACTAATACATTCAAATCAGATCCTGCAAACTGTTTGTCAAAATGCCTAAACCATGAAACTTGCAAAAGTTGCAAAGAATTGGTCTTATTTGGTAGGGGGGGTCTTACAAACAGTGAGGTCCAAGATATTGGAACCCAATAAAACTGAGTTTGAAACAAGAAAGGACATAAATTTGTTCTTGAAAGAAAATCCTTAAAAGAGGTCATTTTAGGTGGAACTAATCATAATTTGTTCAAGGCCCAAAAGAAAGAGAGAGATTTATCGACTTTGGTTATATTATCTTGCGATGGGATGTGTGCTTGTCAGCATAAGCCTTGAGGTCCGCCTACCTCCACTTGTGTAACAATGTTCTTCAATAGAATTTCTATCCCTTTACACTACAAACTATAGCATCAAGTATAAAAGTCTGCAAACTTGCTACAAAAATGTGCAAGGAAGATCTCATCTGCCAGAAGTAAATCAGATAGATGAACTACAAAGATAACTTGTACTACGGTAAACATTCATTACAAGCTAATTAAACATTCAAAGTAATACAAAAATAAGTAACGAAGAATGATATCATAAATAGAAAGTTGCACTATACGCACTCACTTTGTAATTCTCGTTAAAACATATTAAGATTTCATTTTTAAAATATGATTAATAAATTATAAGAAACATTGTGTAGACACTATTATTAATATCTAATAACTGTAGATTTGAGTTCCACACATCAAATGCATTAAAATTGTCTAATTTAACAGAACGGATACTAATTAGTCCTTGAGACTAAGCTAAAAAAGGCTGATGATTCATGCGCCCAATATCAACAGGCTACACAAAATATTGGGATATTTATCCTCCCAACAAAAAAGACTAAATTGTGTAATTTATAACACATTGTGAATCTGATCACAACAGTATTTTGATTTTGAAATATAAAGAAGCCAGTGTACTCCCTCAAAGGCATGACGCTACACAAATTCATGAGGAAAAGAAAATTACAGTTCATTAACATAAAACAAGTCTATAAAGAGAGCAACTTTTCAGCCAGACAACAGCTAAAATCGAATCCAAATCATTATGAGAAGACATTGGAAATAACCAAGAAATGTGAATTACTTGAAACATCATGGGAATGATATATAATATATATAACCAAATATCGTACAGAGAAAAATTACAACTGGAATTAAGAACTGTTCCTGACTTCTCCAAAAGCCGCTAATGCTAACCCCTCTTAGTTTTTAGATATGGAATAGATGCCATTATTTCATTATTTCAAAAAATACAATAATTGGTGAAGAACTACAGTTCAGGCTTACATCAAATGGTTGATACATCATCTTCGCTATCTTCACTTCCATCACTGCAAATTCAAATTAAAATGTGTTTAAAAAATTTCTGTTGGTAACTGGTAATTAAATTTCACATTTATTGCCAAGAAAGTTCAAAGAGACCTTATTCAACATGATAATTATATTCCCAGAAAGAACATCATATCAAAACCTTTATACCTTATTTCTGGTTGCTTTGCTATACGTCTAGCATCAAGGCCAGTAATATATTTTTGTGCAGCCTGAACATTCTCTGCACCTGAACATTTGACATGCATGTATCCATGAATCTCACTTTCAAATGCCAAATAACCAGGAAACTATGTTAAAAAGAAAAAGGCTTCAAGAAGTTTTTATCTAATATCGAGAAGTTCACATCCTAGAAAAGAATTTTGCCAACAATTCTACCTCACCCAAAATAACATGGCTAAAGACTCACATTGATTGCTTCTTCCAAACTCTATATAATAGAGTAATATTTTGTTCTATTTTTTGCAACATGGTATCAAAACCAGGAATCACGTGAAAAATCAATATAATAACCTGTACTGGAGTATTTCTATTTTTGTTTTCAAATTTCATAAACATTCATGCATGCTCTAATACTGCTGTAAGAAACCTACCCTATTTTTGCACTTAATTTTTCTGATTTGTGTGTGTAGACATTTCATCAGACACTTGGAATGCACACTTTCTGTGATAGTTTCTGAGCAGTTTGTAACGTGGTTGAATTGATTTGATGACCAAATTACCAAGCATTCATTTTTTATACCCAAATTCCCATGAAATTGATAGTCATTAAAACAAACAATTGGCTGATTTCCCTTATCAATGAAATATACAGATAAATATATACATATATATAATATATATAGATAAATATATACATATACATATACATATATATATATATATAGAGAGAGAGAGAGGGGGGGAGATATATATATATATATTTGAGTATAACTAACAGCAAAGTGTTGGGAATATTGTCATTGATGTCAAAGTTAAGGCATGAAGATTAGCATGACTGAAGATAAAGTTTCAGACGTATACAGATTGAGAGTGAAAGAAGAAATCAAATCGATAAGCCTGGATCAGATTCATCGATTCTGGAGCAGACCTTATGAAGATCAGCATGAACAGATCTTTAAAAGCATTTACATTTTAGCACAGTTATGATAGCCTTAAAGAGATAAATTGGTCATCTTAGAAAGGAAAATATAAAGCAACAGCATGACAGCCTTGAAGCCGTGAACAGATTTAAAAGAGAAACATTGACACAGCGAAATCTGGAAAGTAAAACTGATCCAGTTTAGTTAAAAGATAACTAATATTGTTAATGTTGAAGAAGCACGAATTTATGAAGTGAAGCGATTTATATTAGGTGATGTGATTTAAGAATTAATTAAAGAGAAAACACATCAACTTCATAAAAAGGCACATAAAGACAAATCTAATAAGACAAAATAAAGAAAGGACAAAACAGAAAGGTGCGATTCTTGGAAATGATACATTTCATTCAGAAAAAGGGAAATGCGATTTACTAATGAAATAATGTACTATTAACCGAAGGGTGCAACTTCTTGAAATGGTACGATCATGTTTTGATAAGGAAAACTTAAATCAGATTTATTAAATGGTACGATTTATGGAGTGTGATTAAAGTTTCTCTTGATAAAAATAAACCAAGGAAGATCTGAAATGGTGCGATTATAAAAGTCAAATTTAAATGATGCACTACTTCACAAAAGGTTGCAATGTTTGATTAGCATATATAAATGTGTTCCAATTCAGATTTGAGAAGTGTGAGTGAGTGAATGGTGATGTGAAATCAGAACAGAAGATTATATTTCTTGAGTGGGCATTTAAGTGACAGCATACATCACAAAGAAAGGATTGGAGTGAAGTAAAAAGCAGAATTCAGATTTTCAGTTTATCATAAGAGGTTGGTGCCTCTTGTTAGCCAAGGTTGGTGCCTTGGAAGATGGAGTTGGTGCTCCTTGTAGGTTGTAGCCTACAATCATTGTAAACTTATATAAATATAAAGTACATTATTTGTACCATGGTTTTCTCCCGTAAGGGTTTCCACGTAAAATTTTGGTGTCAACTTGTTCTTATTGTTAAATTCTTGAATAGTTGCTATTGTGATTGATAAAGTTTTAAATTGGTAAAAGTTGTGTTGTACTAATTGGTAAAAGTTGTGTTATATTCTGTAATGTTCCCCTTTTGGCAGTGATCCTGTCATTAGCTCATCAGTCTATCCCGGAATCCTATAGGCTCGTTGAGATGTTTCAAAGGGTTCCAGTCTTGGAGGTTTTGTGGTTCTTTCTCATTATTTACTATTTATAGTAAATAATATTTCTGGCAGTAAGTAGTTGTTAGCCTTCAAGTTCATCACATCATGGGAAGCAGTTGTCAGTATTATGCCTTGGCCATTAAAATATTAATCTTAATGAATTTCTTCATTAATTGAGCAATTGGTTCTAATTTGCAGTTGACCCCCTTGGCCTAAGGAATGAACTTAAGTTGTTTTGAAAAGGGGTCTTTGAGGGTGGCGCCACATGAAGAAGTCAAAAGGTTTTATTTTATTAGTTTCTCATTTCTCAAGTGGGGCATATTTTTGAAGAGTTGTTTCATTTTTGGAAATGTGAAGAGTCTTGGCTATTGGCGTACCTTCTTGGGGGACTTGAACAGTTTCCTATGTTCCTTTAAAAGTAAGGCTTGGCTCCAGCATTTAGACATCCATTATTTTGCTAAAGTTATGCTGTCAAAATGATTTATCATTTTCTACTTCGAAGAATACTGACCTCCTAGTTCTTCATTCAATTTCGTGTTTGCAAGACAACACCTAGTTGAATTATTGCTGCTTCTCATTCAGACTAGCAGATTGTGTTTCAAGGTGAATTATTGATGTATTTTCCAGTTCTACAGTTGCTGTTTGCATACAGCTGAATGTTGTTTTTGCTCATGGTTAATTGTACAAATTTTGTATTGTTTTGGGCATTTGATAATAATACTTCTAAGGTCTAGGCGACCATCTCCAAGCATTTTTGGATTTTATTTTGGAGTGTGCAATTTTATAATGAAAATAACCCCTCTCAAGGGTCGTACCTTTCAGCCTTGCATTGGGAATTGCGCCATTAATCCTTACAGGTATTTGGAGCTGTTTTCGGTGTCTCAACAGGGGCGCCTATCTTCCATTTGATCCATGCCTGTGATTTCACGCCATTCGGAGGTATCTTGATCGAGTTATGAGCTTTTTATATAATTCTGTAGTTGTTGATTTCCATTTCCAAAATTACAGTTTCAGAAATACAGCAATTCATTCGCTACTTTCATATTCTATCTTCTCTCCTCTCGTTCTCTAACTCAAAAAAAATTGTATAAGAGTGGTGCTTAGAAATTGGTGTTGAACATTGTAATTTGCAGCTTTACACTTTGTATGAACGGTTAAACAGTAGTACTGTTTCAGCTTTAGCTTTGCTACATTAATTAATTAGCTTCACACTAAAGCACCCCTGGATGGTATACCGCCAGTGTGGATAATTTTGTTTTGTAATCTTCTTCCCCCCACTGTTTGGTGGTAGCGTGGAAAGCTCTTTGGCTGGTTATCCGCCTTGTTCTTTTAATTCAGCAGTAGTACTCCACCATATGTTAGCACCTCGCCTGCAAAGGGATCTTGAGTGCACATTCTTGGTGTCGAGTTTAATATTCCTCTCTCTGTATAATCTCGTACTTGTTGATTCAGTAGATCCTAGGGATCCTCTAACCATATGCTCGCCCCTCCTCCTTAAGTGGTTTTAGGGCGCATTCTTGGTTAGAGTTCTTTCATGTATGTTTTGGTTATGCTAACCTTAACGGGTGATTTATTCTATTGTAAATGTATGGTTTGAAAACCGAAAAAATTGAGAGAGAATATTTCATATTCTAAGTACCAATCAATGGCACTATCTCTTAGTGTTGCTAGAAATGCTTTCAACCAGTGATCCGGATCGTCTTGTCCACTGGCTATCCAAATTGTTTTGCATGTATTACAATCGCGCATTGGATCTTCTAACCCATTCCCCATAAATTTCGGCAGCTTCTCCCGCTCGCCTGGCAGAGTCACCATCCCGCCCCGATACCATCCTTCTGTATTGGACCTGAATGCAGTGGTTTTCTCGCTACATTTCGGTGTGTCACTTGCACTCTCAGCCATGTACAAGTCTCTCCCACATATTCCGTCAACATCCTCGACACTTTGAGTCTCTTGGGGTTCACTCCGATACTCCCTCTGCCCTGGGGTCTTGGGCTCAGATCTTCCAGTCCTCAACCCTTCGTCGTCATCCAATATGGACAAC
Source organism: Sequoiadendron giganteum (assembly GCA_007115665.2). Taxonomy (NCBI): domain Eukaryota; kingdom Viridiplantae; phylum Streptophyta; class Pinopsida; order Cupressales; family Cupressaceae; genus Sequoiadendron; species Sequoiadendron giganteum. The sequence goes on from CM021100.1 coordinate 463,592,274, forward strand.
TCTCGAATGTGTTGGATGCTGCTATCAAGTTCTTCACTTAATTCATTTTCATTTTCACTGATTTTGTAACTTTCTACGTATGGAGTGTTGAAGGGTCCTTCGTCCCTCCCCTCAACAAAATTTTAATGTGCTCTACTGATGGATTGGTCTTTTTCCTCAAGATTCTCATGTGCTCTTTTTATACTTTGGTTTATTTCAATTAGATCTTGATTAAATTCTTTCTCAACTTGCCTTAGTCTTCGTCGCCGGTTTTCTTGCTCCTGAGTTTGAGTGATCATTGAACCCTCTCCTCTTGAGTTTCATGCCCGATTGGTAGTCGGTTCTTGTCTTTCTTAGGTTGTACGGGCATTAAGGGTTGTTCACGCGATCATTGGTTGCTGAGAGTACATCTCAGGCTAGTGTCTCGTTCCTCCTTTTCCTGTTAGGTTTGTTCTTCGTACCGCTGCAATATTTGTTGCCTCCGACGTTCCTGATCCTCCTCCACCCAAAGGTCTTGTAGGATGATGAAATGACGGGCCAGCATTCTTGGTAGACAGTTGAGGAGATGATCAACCTTGTTGTTCACTTCCAGTCTGTCCCAAATAACTGCCTCAGGGATTTCTCGCCTGAGGGCTTCCCTCCGTACGTGATCTCTTAGTGATATATTCCATAGATTTACCAAATCTTGTGTCAACTCGTCCTCTCTTTCTTCATTAGTTTCTACAGGCTCTTTCGCCGATCGACCCATTACGCTGCCATCATACTGACGAGTGATTCCCTGGTTCGCTTAGGCAACGACACCAAATGTTTACTCATTGGGTAGTGTTCAACGTACTACGGGAGTAAACGAGAATAACTCATGAACATAATGCATGTACTAGAATATGAATCACAGAACAATCGTAAGAGTAATTGCATAGCACAATGGATTGATTTCATTCATGAAGTATATCAACAGTACATAGCAATTGTCCCCATCCAACTACAAATGACAAGATACATATATAGATGGCCGAGGTTGGTTGAGATACCAACCGTCGGCAACTCTTCCTAACTACCCGCCTGACAACTAATCCAACTTTTACTTTAAACTGTGCATGTATTATTTAAACTATTATTATCTATTCCTAGTACGACTGACTACAACATTCATTTAATTAATTAGTACGGTTGATTACAATATAATTATTTATTAACATGGTCGTCTACACCAACACACTCGAATTCCAAGGACTTAAGGGCTGATTGCTTTGTTGAGAGAAAATGTGGTCATTGTGCCCCACATGAGTGCTTGTCTCTATGAATGAATCACTCTCCAAATCACCAATACTGAAGTCATCGTGAACACTCCTCTCCATAGGTCTAGTTTGGAAGTCAAACACAAACCCACCTGAGCTATCATCACTAGAGTGTGTTAGAGATTGTCACTATAAGTTGGTTTGGAAGCTTCAATATCCTCACCTTCAACATGCTCTACATCCAAAAACAAGGATGTGAACTCAACAATATCATCAGTTACATCTACTCCACTAGAATCATCAAGGAACCAAATAGTCTCAGAAACATCAATGGATAAATTGGAACTTGTACTCAAGGCACCTGTTGTGTATTGCTTCTCATGCACAACTATAGTTGCATGCATGTCAAAGAAGTCATCCTAAGGCTCTGTCACATATTCCTCATGTGTCAAGGCACCTTCTCCATCCAAATGTTTTGCTATGAACTCCTCTTCATCTACTTGCTCCTTATTAACCAAGAAAGGTTTCAGCTTCTTCTCACACTAAACAATCACCTTTTCAACTAGTTTTTGTTCAACTAATAAGATTCCATGATCACCCTTCTTCCTATTAGCCAATAGGATATAAATAAGTCATTGTGGCACGTTATCACTTTCATTAATAACCAAAACCATAATGGTTTGCATGGCTGCAATAACCTTATCAGCAAGATATTTACTGATTGTAGGAAAAAAACAAAGAAACGTTTTGTAAATCAAATCATCCAATCCCAAATCCAACATAATGTTATTCAATCCAAGTTTCACAAATATTTCAAGTATGGCAACCTTTTGTAATGTCCCCAAATTCTGACTAGCTATTTTATTTAATTGATTAAATATTATTTTGTCTTAAATTAATAATTGGGGCATTAATATTTAATTAATTATATATTCACTAAAGTGATAATTAAAAAGTTAATAATAATTATATAAGTCTCTTTATTAAATTAAAGGGAATCTTTTAGAAGTTGAGTTAAGCCTTTAAAAAGGGATGAAGACAAATCATTTGGCATCTTGTGAAATTATTATCCTTTCGAGATTGTATGAAATTGGAGAGCTCGGCTTGCAGAAGGCTTGAGGACGGCAACCCTCGAGTTTCAAGATCAAAGGTTTGGACAAAAACCCAAATTCTCTTACAAGTGAGTTCAAATTAGAATTTGCATCTGTGCTTCAATGTTCGGTTGATCAAGTTGAAAAAATTTGTGAAGTTCCCCCGAAAACAAATTTTAAATTTTATTGGAAAACATTTGCAAAGTTTATTGGAGGTTATCTCAGGTGAAATCTATTTTATATCGATGGTCGTCATTTCAATTTAGCAACTTATATCAAGAGAAATTTATTTAATAGTTGCTACAGCCATCTCACTTTACACCTAGTGGAAAATATATTTTTATTGAAAAGGGATTCAGAAAATCTAATAAATACAAATTACAACCTTTTTAGAGCCATGCTTTTGTAAGCTACGATTAGGAGGAAAAGTGTCCTGCCAATTTAGGAGGATGAGCTGGAATATTTGAGGGTCAAAGATAGTCAATACTACCAAGTCTGCCACCACCCATTTTCTAAAGGTTCATGGGTAATATTTGTTTCGTAGACACTTTGCTTCAAACCCGCGACTTTGTGAGGGGTTGCAACATTTAGGAGCCACCACTTTAAGACAAAATGCTTGGTCAAGTTTGACGTGGAGTTGGGGACTTCAAACAAATCGTCGAGGTTATACATTCACAAGGAGCCGTAGGATTAAGATCCTCATATTGTTGTCTTATTTATTCATTCCTAGCCCCTAGACATTAAATAAAGACAAATCGTGCAATTGCAAGAAGACAACAGAAGTGATTTGGATATCATGATTTGACTCGACGCATGTCTTATTAGGCGCCAAAAATATATTAAAAATTATTGAATTCAGAGTGCTCTACCGCCACCAAGTCAAGGGAAAATCGAGAACTGCTATCGCCATATGTTGGGTGACGCCATAGTTCGTGCTGAAGATTATTAATATGATTATCCTATTTCCAGGTCAGAATATTGATACAGAATAATTTATTCTGATAATGTATGCAACTATTACAAGGAAGTGAATGTTAATGCATATTATAGTCCATCTGCAATATTGGAAGCTCTATATTTGCAATATCAAATTTCTAAGTTTTTTGTTGAAGTGAATATTCTTTATCCAAAATTGAATACTGTTTATTGTTAGATTTTATATGATCAGATTAGAATGCAAAAATTAATTCAAAATTGACACAATGACACAGCCAATACCCTAGGAAAACCCTCCAACCCGAGGGAGAAAAACCCAGCCAATATATCTCCTATATATTGATATAAATAATAGCAGCAATCTGCTTACAACTCAATGCCTCAATGAGACAATGAACAGCACCTCCCCTAGATGCAATGATACAAACAAGATGATTCTCCTTGAATCAAACTGCTGATACAAACGTCAATCTGCTGAAGATCAATCACAAACTGCTGTAGAAGGCGAACTTCTTCTTCAAATAAACTGGGTGAACTTGATGATCAAATGAAGCATAAACATCAAGTATATATACACATCAAAATGGACAGTTGTGACCTTTCAACTAGAAGTCGGCCACAAAGAGGAAATACGTCTTTTGCTGGGAGGGCGCGATTCTCAAGAAGGTCGGCCTCTTAAAATAAATAATATTTATTTATTACGTCTTTTAATATTTAATCTTTTATTTAAGGCGCCTCTTTAAGTGAATCGATTATATAAATTTAAATAGCTTTTAAGCTACATTTAAATTTATTCTTCAATATGGATCTGAAGATTTCTCACGTGGCTGCAATTAGTCATCAACACTTATTTTATGTGAATGCCAAATGTTTGCAATTATATTAGATTGAACTTCATATATTACAGTAGTTTGTCATCTCACCTGAAGTTTGAAATCAAGCATAAACTCAGTAATATGATATTGGTTGACAAATTATCGCATTGTCAAACCCATAGTTGGAAGACTCGCCGAGTTTTCGACGAGTCTTGAAAAACTCGTTTGTTTTTATGTCATGTCCTACGATTCTTTATGAATTTACCTCGCCGAGTCTTTCTACCAAGTCTTTTCCAAAAACTCGCGAGTTTTTGGTGAGTTTTCACCATAAACTCGCGAGTCCTTACAAAAGACTCTCCAAATACATAAAAAATGCGAAAAATGCAAAAAAAAATTGAAAAAGTTGCCGAGTTTTCACCTAGTTTTTATTGACTCTCCAATTTTTGGCTTGGCGAGTTTTTTTCTGGGGTGAGTCTTCCAACTATGGTCAAACCAACAGAGTAAATTGTAAAAATCTGCCTATCCGGGGTGAGGGCTATTACACCTTTCTACAAAAATGAGAACATGAGATATCATCAATATCTTGGAAATTATCCACCAATAGTTGAATTATCTCTTTCAATGTGTTATCATCGTAAGGAGTTTTAGGTGCAGAATTCTCATGATCTCGCTCAAACATGAAGTAACAATAAGTCTTACCCCATTATCTATGTGTTTCAAGTTTCAACCACCTATGTTGACTTAAGGAAGTAACTGTAGGAATTAAGGCTTGTTGCAAAACCTGAAAGGGCGACTGTTTCACTACGAACAAACACTCTTCTACTTCTTTCAGATTGTTGAGAATAATATCCCTTGGTTGAGATAGATATCCAAGTTTACTACTTGCATCCAAGAGTTTATTGACCAACCCTTTTCCACCTTTTGATGCCATGCTTACAACTGAAAATCAAATCTCCAAACTACCCAACAGGTTGGTAGAAACTTCTGCTTTGATAGCACTATAATAACATGTACTCGAGTATTTCTAATTTTTTTGCAAATGTCATAAACAATCATGCATACTCTAATGCCATTGTAAGAACCCTACCCTGTTTTTGCACTTAATTTTCTGATTTGTGGGTGTAGACATTTCATCAAACACTACAAATGAACCCTCTCTATGATAGTATCAGAGCTATTTGTAACATGGGTTAATTGTTTTGATGACCAGATTACCAAGCATTCATTTTTGATACCCAAATTCTCATGAAATTGATAGTCATTAAAACAAATAGTTGGCTGATTTCCCTTATCAATAAAATACAGAGACAAATATATATATTTGAGTATAACTAACAACAAGGTCAATACATAGACAAAGTATTAATATATTTGCGGTCTTTCATGTGACCCACAACTGAGAAGAGATTAAGCAAACATTGAAGAGATGATGCACAGAAGTTTTGGTGGTTATAGAATGTCTTTGACGGCAGCAAATAACTTATACAGTTCGTAGCCCAAAACTCTTCCCAAAGTGGCATCCAACATTATGAAGAAATTCTAACTTATTGCAATAGCAAGCTTCCCAAACTCAATGGTAAACCCAATGATATTCCCACACCCAACATCAAATATGATAAATATACTTCATAGGCTTCTCTACCAACTACTGCAAAATCAACAAATATTATGTCTATCTATTGACTCTTGGGCCTTTTAGACACAATGGTAGGGTTGATTTTTCCCAAAAATGTTTTGAATGATGAGTAATTTGTATATGCCCAATAGAAAACCCTTTTTTCAACCCTTGTAGATCTAGCTTCCTGTGTTCAATTTTGACAAAATAAAAGGGAAAACTAACTTTCTTAAATGCTCCAAACCCAATGATGAGCTCCAATCTGCTCCACAAATCATCAAAAATAAACTCCAAAACAAAGCCCCAAATAAAGAAACCCCTAGAATCTACTCTCTCAACCTTTTCTCATTCTACCAAATCATCCTAGCATGCGAGAGAAGACATATTCAGTTTCAAGAAATAACAAATTGCAATTCTAAATCTTGCAAAACTGAACTAACTCTAGACAATCTCCTTCTTTGATACCATGTTAGAATTAGCTAGGAGGTAGCTATCCAAGGATCAAGATACCTAAGAAGTGATCACAAAAAGAGAAGAGTATCAGCATGATAAAATAACTATAATCTATACAAAGGATGCAATGTGCATATAAGAGAGAGTGTGCTCATATGAGAGCAAGAGGTGGGTAGCATATATAGGATAGACCACCAAGAGAAGCAAATGTACAACCAATCTGAGATAAAGGAAATGGAGTCATATATGTGTACATCTCCACAAAACTAGGAAAGTACAAATGCTCTAAATAAACGTAACCAACTAGGTGTGAAAAGAACCTAGAAGGGAAATCGCATGCACACCAACAATGGGGGGCCATTAATAAAAAACAAGGGAACATCTCTCTATTTAGGGGATGACCTACGGACCTCCTAGTTTTGTAAATCATTCTTATAGAAAACTATAAACCATTATTTTGAATAAAAATTGAAGGGATATTCTTGTATGACAACCTCCAGTTATTACATGACATACAATAAATATAGATATCAAGATTCAAAATGTGATATAAAATTGTTTCTAGGGAGAAAACCTTTTGTAAGCTGGAAAACATGGAGAGCACAGCGTTCTGCAGCTAAGCGGACAGGTGTACTTCCATCCTTCAGAGATTCAGCGATAACTGGTCCCAAGGTTGGTAGATATGCAGCAGCTACTGTGACATCTACCTGCTAAAATACAATTCAATCTTTACAGGACTATTACTAAAAAGGTCAACATTCAACCAATGGAGCTCAAGTTAAAAAGGAATATGGTCAAATAATAGTTTATAAAAGTGAGAACACATTTTCTAACAGTCCTAACAAAATTCAGCTGGTGATTTTTGGATTGCTAAGATCACCTTGGCAACAGACTTGAGACTTCCTAGTGCTCTTCTGCGCACATCACTGGAGTCATCACGCAAACAAGATACCAAGAAAGGCAAAAGTTCAGAAAAACCATAAGGGCCTGAATAGTGAGACTGTGCTTCATAGGTTAGAAGATATCCTAGAGCCTTTGTTGCAGTTTCACGAACAGGAACCTGCTTAAAGACATCAGAGAAATTGTTTTTCTGTCAAAACATAAATTGTAAGGAAATCTAATCAATATTTTGAAGACAAAACTGAGTTTCTGGAAAGAGATCCATAAAGTAAGAACTTCGTACTTGTGACATGCAACAACATGGAGTAAAATTAACTATGCAAGTGAAACTCATACCTTATCATCTTTCAATTTATTTTTAAGACAATCAACAACTGCGGAGAATGCCTCTGAAGCACATATATGAGCAGCACTGAGTCTAAACATTGATGAAAAACTAAGAATTGTTCCATGTCGAACAGCCCATGACTCTGATGGAACTGAAACTGACAGCTCAGCCAATAAGCTAGACAGTTCTCCATTTTCCAAATACTGTCAAAAATGGCTCTACTTAGTGTCCACATTACAACAGAACTAGATATAAATCTTAGATATGGGGAAGTAATAAATTGTGTACCTGAGAAACAGTACCAATCGCTTTTGCAGAAGAAACCCTGATCTGATCTTCATCCAAACGTAAAAATTCCTTAAGCACTATAATAACACGACTAATTACAGACCCAGAGACACTTTTTCCAGCGTACTTGAGTACACCTTGAAGTGCAACCATTATGGCCTCCTTAACTCCAACCTCAGATGCCGCCTGCTCAATGATCAACCCTTTACTAAATCTGAAATGTGTTTCAATCGATCAAAAGAAAACTTCACACTGTGAAGCAGCAGATTCAATAGATTGGAAGTTAACTTTACCTGCAAATTTGAAAGAAGGTCATTGACCAAAGTATCAACCCGGGTGCTTAGTGCACTAAGCTTTCCCAATGCCAGAGCTGAACTTGAACGCACAATCCTGAATATTTTCAGCAATAAGTTAAACGACCTTATACAAATAAATGATCCACAGGCTCCAGAGAAGTACAGGAACTAAAGATTCACAAAACACTTATGTTTAGAATACTTGAAGAACCTTGTATTGTCCTGCAAGCACTTGATGAAAGTTGTTTGAAGCTGTGGAAGAAAAGGCTTAAGTGCTATTCCACCCTTGCTTATTAGAATACCCAACGTAGATAAAATGGCACTTTTGACTTGCCAAGGAAACCTGTCTCCTATGATTCGAATAAGGGGCCTGCAACCATTCATATAATTCAGGATTATATCAACGAGAAAATTAATTTCCTTGTCTTCTGGCAAACCATGACATTATAAAATGACAAATAGAAGCAATGCTCAGCCATGCAAACTGCTATACCCAGTTATTGGAACAACAAAAGGCTTCAATGCATTTTCACTAGTCACATCTATTAGCTCCCCTAAGCCCTCAGCTGCTTGTTCTCTCAATTCCGCTGAGCCACTCATCAAACCCTGTTTCATAAAAACAAATGATTTAGAGTTAAAACTAGAAAGAAAGGACTACTCTAAAACTTGAGACTAGATAAGATCAGCAACATGACCTGCTTAAGAGTGAAAAAATCTATTTGCAAGGGTTTACATTGGTCAAGAACATGTTACTGGATATTCTCAGAGATTTGAGTATTTTAGTCTGCTTAAATGCTTTTGTATCATTTGCACTTGTTATCTGAGATTCTACCAAAGTGCAAGAGAAATTCCAAATTCGTGATCGATTTACTACTTTAAATCCCACCTTCATAAAATCAAAGTTTGAAGATTGTATAACTTATTTTTATGCACAAAAACAACTGTATATATCCCCAAGTATAAACACGTAAAGCAAAACTAACTAGTTTTGTTCGCAGAAGCAAAATAATGCCATAAATGGAAGCTTTGTGTAAGATACTCCTTTATCAATTGTCCAAAATTAAATATTCCTTGAGTTCAAACAAAAACTATTGAAAGTTTGATAATAACATTTATCCTGAAAATTTTCAAATAGCCAAAGATCATTACAATGATAAAAAATTAAAGATTCCAATGTGAGAGCAATCAAAGACAAAAGGATCAATCTGATGCAAAACCCCTGCTCCAAAAAGAACAGCTTTTACTTGATGTTATTAATTTATATATAAATTCTTCTTATTTATATAAGTATTAATTATTATATAATTTAAATAATTACAAATAAATTTTATATTATTATTTATTATTATATATAGTATATTTTTATTAATTATAATTAATAATATATTATTTAATTGTAATTTAAATTATGCAATAATTAATACTTATATAAAGAAGAAGAATTTATATAAAAATTAATAATATCAAGTAACCGCTGTTCTTTCTGAAGCAGGAGTTTCACATCAGATTTATCCTTTTGTCTTGTAAGAGCAATCAAAGACAAAAGGATAAATCTGATGAAAACCCCTGCTCCAGAAAGAACAGCGGTTACTTGATTTAAATTATATCTTTTAAATTATGTGGTCTGTTAAATTTTAAAAGAGAACATCATTTATCTATCTATCTATATATATGGTAAAAATAAAGTATGGTGATAAAATAGATGTTGCAACAGCATATTATAGTTTGTCTTTTCCCTTTTTAAGTAAACTGCTGGAAGCATATGTATTCTGCAAACGCTGGATAAAGCTGTTAATAGTGTATGGTTATCAGTTTAGACTTTTAGTTAATGGGTCTTTGATAAGTTTCTCTGAAAGTATGTGCAGTCTACGTCAAGGTGACCTCTTGGCCTCCATATCTCTTCATTTTAATGGCTGATACACTTGATCAGTTAATTATAAAATAAAAGAGATAAGGATATCTCTACCTCCACTCCTAGATTCTTTCACACATAGGAAAATTGTAGATGACACGATGTTGTTTAGGAATGCAGAAAGAAAAGAAGCTTTAGCCTGTGTTGATTTAAGATAGCATCGGTCAGATATAAACGATGATTGCATTTATGCATCATCATCATTTATATTTGATCGACCTGCTCTTAAAATATAAATGCCTTCAAATAAGTTAGTCAAAATTGAGATGATGATGATCGAAATTTGCAATAAATAAAATCGGAATTCATATATATAATCGCTGTTTTATTTATACACACATTAGTCTATGTGTAAACTACCGAATGTATTTGGTTAGTTTAAGGAGTTTGCACGCGCCCAAGAGACACGTCCTCTCATGAGACGCGTCTCTTCTTGAGGCGTGTCTCCATCCTATAAATGGTGACTCATTCTTTGATATGCAAACATCGAAATCAATAAATGTTCTGCAATCAGCACATTTGAAAGATAAAGAAGAAAATCTGACTTAGAATTCTTACACAGAAAATCAGTCTTAGAAATTCCATAGGTTTCTTAGGATCCAAATTTGATAAGATTTGAATACATTTACATGGTATCAGAGCCAAGTTGAGTGAATCCAAATCAAATCTAGATATCAGATTGCTTAGGAAAATTCGTATTTTTAAATCGAATTCACATCACATTCTTCATAATGTCAAGTGTGATCAGATTTGAAGATCGTCTTGCAGGAGCAAACAACTTCACATCATGGAAATTTAGAATCATGACGATCCTTAAAGAGAATAAGTTAGACTCATTTGTAAGAGAAAACAAAAGGGAACTTGAGGCTGATCCTCAGAAAACTCAATGGATTTAGAACAATGAAAAAGCCATGAAAATCTTAGTAGATGCAGTTAGGGATCATATAGTGCCCATTCTAGCAAAACATGAAACTACATATCTGATGTTCAAATCCCTTGAGAGCACCTATGAGATAAACAACACCAGTAGGACTCTTGCATTAAAGAGGCAAATCAACAATGTCCAAATAAACAAAGGAGAAACTATTAATGCATATTTCATGAGGATCATTGAACTAAGGAATCAATTATCCACAATTGGATATCAGATTGATAGCAAAGAGTTAACTCTAATTGCACTAGGAGGCCTACCAAACTCATGGGAGTCATTTGTTCAAGGAATAAGTGTGAGATCTAAACTCCCCAAGTTTGATAGGCTAAGAACAGACTGCCTACAAGCGGAAACAAGACTCTCAACAAAAGAAAATAAACAAAATAACATAGATGAAGACATTCATGTGCTCAACACAACATCTAATAAAAAGAGTAAGAAAAAATCCTACAGGAAAGGATCATTTAAAAGAAAAAGAAATTCCTATGAAAAAGGATCTTCCAAGAAGAAAGACATCTCTCAAGTACAATGTTTTAGATGTGATCAATATGGCCACTATGCAATGAAGTGCTCTGACAGATCAAAACAACAAGCATCCTTTGCTAAAGTACGAAAGTCAAATTCAGACTATGAATCTGAGAACTTTGTGTTCTATTCAGCCTTATCTAGTCAAATATCTAACAACACCCACAACTAGGTAATTGATAGTGGTTCCTCTAGACATATCACAAGGTTCAAAGAACACCTAGACACTATGACTGAAAAGACTTGATGAAGAACTAACCATTGGGGATGATTCTGCACACCCTGTAAAAGGGGTTGGAACTTGCTCCATCAAATTGAAATCTAGTCTCTCCCTTCAACTCACTAGAGTTTTATTTGTACCTGGAATAAAGAGGAATCTAATATCCATCTCTACCCTTGAAGACAATGGATATAGAGTTACCTTTATGGATGGGAAAGTTCTAGCATGGCCTAAGAACTCAACTATCAAGAAAGCCCAAAACATAGGTATAAGACAAGGGTATCTTTACAAACTATGCACTGAGGTTAAGCAAGCCCTTACCCTTGATACTTCTGATTCAAATGAAATCTAGCATAGAAGATTAGGACACCTTCATTTCCGTGCCCTACCTTCTATGGAAAAACTTGTAACAGGATTACCTAAGTTAAAACCATCTCATGAAGGAACTTGTAAAGGTTGTGCCCTAGGAAAGAATACAAAGGGATCCTTTCACAATAGCTTGAGTAAAACCCAAAATGTATTAGAACCGGTTCACTCTGATTTATGTGGACCCATGTCTGTACCTTCCAAGGCAGGTTTTCTATACTATGTCATATTTATAGATGACTTCTCTAGGAAGACCTAGATTTATTTCCTTAAGTGTAAAGAGTCACTAGAAATCCTTAAAAGGTTCAAGGAGTTCAAAGCCCTTACTGAAAACTTCTCTGGGAAGAAAATAAAAATCTTAAAGACAAACAATGGCAAATAATACACCTCTGAAATTTTTAAGGAATTATGCATGAGAGTTGGGATTAAGAGGGAGTTTACAGTAGCCTACAACCCTCAACAAAATGGGGTTGCTGAAAGGAAAAATAGAACCATTGTAGAAGCTGCTAAAGCAATGTTGCTTGACCAGAACATTGAAACTTCATTCTGGGCCTCTAGAACTGTTGTCTTCATTCAAAATAGATGTCCTCATTCTCAACTAGATAACAAAACTCCTGAAGAAGCTTTTACCGGCATAAAACCTGATATTAGTCATTTTAGGATTTTTGGTTGCCCTGTCTATATTCATGTGCCCAAAGAGAAGAGATTCAAACTAGAACCTTCTAGAAAGATAGGGGTATTTGTGGGATATAGTGAAACCTCCAAGGCCTACAGGATATTCGTACCCGGGCATAAACAAATTGAATTGAGCAGAGATGTCATCTTTGAAGAAGACATTGCATTCAAAAGGGCAACAAGTTCTAGTGAGATAGAAACCTATTCCCCTAGAGTATTAGAAGTGGAACCTGCTCCTGAGATTCAAAGGGAGTATCCTGAGAAAATGCCAAATGAACTTCAATCTACTTCAGATGAGAATGCAAATGACAACGGTAGAAAGAGGCCACTTTGGGCTAGAAAGATGATCAAAGAAGCCAAGAATCATGCAGCACCCAAAGGAACGTTTAGGGAAAGTAAAAGACCCAAACGGTTCTCAAGCTATGTTGCTCTAATGAATAACATCATAAATTCAGAACCTATCAGTGTTACAGAAGCCTTCAGACATCAAGTATGGAAGGACGCAATGACAGAAGAATATATGTCCATTCTAAAGAATGATGTATGCAATATAGTGCCTAGACCAAAAGAGAAATCTGTTGTCTCTTCTAAATGGCTCTTCAAAACCAAGCATGTTGTTGATGGCAGTATAGAAAAACATAAGGCACGTTTTGTGGCAAGAGGTTTTTCACAAAAGGAAGGCATTGAATATGAAGAAACATTTGCACTTGTTGCCCATTACACATCTATGAGAGCAGTGTTAGCCATTGTTGCAGCTAAAGGCTGGAAGATCCACCAAATGGATGTGAAAACTGCCTTCCTAAATGGAACCATTGAAGAGGAAGTCTATCTAGAACAGCCTGAAGGTTTTGTGATACATAAACCTAACTCACATGTATGCAAACTAAAGAAAGCTCTCTATGGACTTAAACAGGCTCCCAGGGCCTGGTATGAAAGAATTGATAGCTACCTCTTGGGACTAGGATTTTCCAAGAATGATGCAGATCCAAATCTTTACTTTAAGGTGATCAAAGGTGATATGTTAATAATTATTTCATATGTTGATGACCTGCTGATAACAGGAGAAGATCACCTCATTGCTCAAGGAAAGAAGGATCTAACTTCAGAATTTGACATGAAAGACTTGGGCATTTTACACTACTTCCTAGATTTGGAAGTATGGCAGAAATCATATGGCATTATACTAAACCAAGGAAAGTATACTATTGATATTCTGAAGAGATTTGGAATGTTGGACTGTAGACACATGTCTACACCTATGGAAACCAACCTTCACAAACTGAAAGAAGCAGCAGTATTATCCAAGTGTGCAGATTCAACCCTATATAGACAAATGATTGGATCCTTGATGTACCTGGTTAACACTAGACCTGACATTTGTTATGCAGTGAATGAGCTTAGCCAGTTCATGTGTGAGCCAAAGGAAATTCACCTTATGGCTGTGAAACATATATTGAGATATCTTCAAGGCACTATTGGATATGGTCTTCTTTACAGAAATGACCAACTAGATCTACATGGATACTCTAATTCAGATTGGGCTGGAAATGTAGTCAATCAAAAAAGCACATTAGGATGTTGCTTCAGTTTAGGATCGGCTATGATCTCTTGGATCTACAGAAAACAGTCTTCAATAGCACAAAGCTCGACAGAAGCTGAATACATTGCAGCCTCTATGGAGGCAAGAGAAGCAGTTTGGCTTCGAAAATTGCTTGTGGGACTCTTTGGTGAGCCCTTGAATCCTACAATCATTCATTGTGATAATCAGAGTTGCATCAAACTCTCTGTAAATCCTGTATTCCATGATAGATCTAAGCACATTGAGATCCCCTACCATTATGTAAGAGACATGGTAGAAAGGAATGTGATCCAGTTGGAGTATATTAGTACAAATGATCAAACAGCAGACATTCTCACCAAACCTCTCTCCCGAATCAAAGTAGAACACTTCAGGAAGAAACTTGGTATGGTTGAAATGTAATTTGATATTATGTTTGAAATTCAAATTGTTTATAAGTTGTACTAATATATTTAAAGATGTTTAATGTGTAAACTCTTTTGTCATGTGTGTGACTCCATGACCTTATGGGCCTGGTCCCCCTGTGTACATTATTGAAAGGTGACGATCTTTCTAATAATGAACACTTGTATATGACATTGTAAAGTGACGACTCTACAATGATGAGTTGAACTATCATGATAGATATCATGTGACTTGATATCTGTGGACATATCATGATAGTATCTCTTGGACACTTTGATGGATATCATGGGACTTGATGTCATTTGAAGATCATTGTGATCCTTAAGAGATAATCATGGTGGATAATTATATATCCGTGGATATGCCATGAATTATTATGGTAGACATCATATGACTTGACGTCAGTGCACATACCATAATGAAGATGTGATTATGAAGAATGTCATGTGACTTGACATTATTGAGAAAAACATATCATATCTTCGATATCACGTGTGAAGGTGATATCTCCACTTATTTGATTTGGAATATCTTCCCTAGCTAAGAGGGAGTGTTGATTTAAGATAGCATCAGTCAGATATAAATGATGATTGCATTTATGCATCATCATTTATATTTGATCGACCTGCTCTTAAAATATAAATGCCTTCAAATAAGTTAGTCAAAATTGAGATGATGGTGATCGAAATTTGCAATAAATAAAATCGGAATTCATATATATAATCGCTGTTTTATTTATACACACATTACTCTATGTGTAAACTACCGAATGTATTCGGTTAGTTAAGGAGTCCGTACGCGCCCAAGAGACACATCCCATGAGCGGACGCGTCTCTTCTTGAGGCGTGTCTCCATCCTATAAATGGTGACTCATTCTTTGATATGCAGATATCTAAATCAATAAATGTTCTGCAATCAGCACATTTGAAAGATAAAGAAGAAAATCTGACTTAGAATTCTTACACAGAAAATCAGTCTTAGAATTTCCATAGGTTTCTTAGGATCCAAATTTGATAAGATTTGAATACATTTACAGTCTGGAAAGAAGTGTAGATCTTTATGATGCTGACTTGGGGCAATACATAAACAAAGATACATCTAAAAGTTTCACTTTTTCTTTAATACTTCACATAGAGGGCAAAGTACAATTGCTCAAATTTTGGAATTCAATATAGCATCTCTTGCATGCAAATATTTGGGGTGGTTGTTCGTGGGAAAAAATAATTTCTTGTTGTGGGAGGAGGTAATTCAGTGCATTAGCAAAACATTAAGGGCTTGGAGTGGAAGATCACTTGGGTCATGCAGGTTAGATCTTGAAGATAAAGGAAGTATTACAAGTCCCAATCTTCTTCTTATCTATGCTCCCTATCCCAAAGTTTGTATTAGAAAAAATCACTAAAGCTTGCAGGACATTCTTAGGGCAAGGGATGCAAAATGTTCATAAATATCACTTACTGAAATGGGAGAAGGTGTGCATGCCTAAGCAGCTGAGAGGTGTTGGAGTTAAAGATTTGGCAGTCCAAAATACAGCCTTAAGTGTGAAAATCTCTTGGAGAATGCTAGTACTTAGTAGTATCAAAAGAGATATGGAGCAGACTTATTCTGGAAATATTGCAGAATGGAAATGTTTGTGGCTTCTTGAATGCATGGACATTCCCTAAGGGCTCATCAATTTGGAGTTAACTAAAAAGTCTCTTTATATGATTCAGGATCATCTTTTGTGGAATTTTTGAAATAGAGAAAGCACAAACTTCTAAATAGATTCCTTGTTGGAATTATTGTCATTGACGTCCAAGCAATTGTTGGCAAGCATATTGTCAAGGGAGATTGTTAGATCTTGTCATTGATGTCAGAGGATAGTTTCATATTTCTGCTGTCAAAGAAGACCTTACCTTAACATATATGCAAGACAAGTTTAAGTTTATATGTGTTGATTGCTGGCCGACCACCTTTGCAAGGAAGATCTAATGCTAATGTTAATGCAAATTATTATGAAGGCCAGCCCTCTATTCTAGCGCTCACTTGGAAAGATTAAATTAAAATGAATTATTCTTTATATGGCCGACTCATTATAAGGGAGATTAAACTAAAATGAATTTGTTTATTTATGAAGCTGACCCCTTTTGGGAATAGTCGCCTCCCTTGTGAAAGGACATGTGAGAAGGTATATAAGAAAGATAGAATGGGAGTTAGAAGGGTCAGTTTTTCAATGTAGTATCACATGAATAAAAGCAGATCCACAACAGTCTAGAACAGATTTTGTGTGGTGGAATGAGAGAATATTTGAGCAGACTTATGTAGAGGATAAGAGCAAATTTTGGAGCAGACCTATGAAGCATATTGCAGAGAATACTTGAGCAGACTTGTGTAGAGTAGAGTGTTGAAGATAAATCATATACACCAGCAGAGCTATGAGTCTATATGTGCAGATTTAAAAGAAGTATATGCAGATCAAAAAAGATATATGCATATCTCAAAGAAGTCATCGAATCTCATTCCTATTTAGAACAGATCTTGATGAAGAATACAAGCAAATTTTGTGTGAACAAAATAGAAGATCCATAGCAGATTTTGAAGTGATCTATAACCAAATTTGAAGCAGACTTAAAGGCAGATTTATAGCATACATTTTTTATACAAATCCATGTGCTGTCCCCTTCTTAGTCCTAAGCTTTTCAGTGACTGTTAGCCTATTTCTGAAGTTCCATAAGCTATTCAAAGGCATTTCAGGGGATTCCAAGATTCTTGGAGGATTCTTGTCAGCACTTTCAAGGGGTAATTGCAGAGGTTTGCCAAAGTGTTTTATGGGTTTTTCTTGATTTTCTGAGATCCTTGGTGGGCAATATTGTTATTTTTAGCAATGTCTATTTTTACTTTTTAGCACTTACTATTTTTAGTAAGTCACAACTACATCTCAGTTTGGGCTAATTTGGTGTTTGGAAACACTTACTATTTTTAGTAAGTGTTATTTTTGGCAATGGTCTTGGCAGCAGTTCAGTGTTGGGTTTCCAATTTTGGTAGTGGTGGCAGTTTCAATTGTTGAGTTTTGTTATTTTTGTCAGTTCAATCATCCACCATCTTTGGAGTTTGAAAAAGGCACATAATAACTTAAGTTATAAAGTTCACTTTTGTACCCTATGCCTAGATTTGGTAACTTAAGTTGTTTTTAAAAAGGGGGCTTGAGTTTGGACACCTACATCAAGGATTATTCAATTTCAAATTAAATTAACTCCTTTTTGGACTTGGGTGTCCCATTTGGAGGGAAAATAATTTTGAAAATTGTTGCATTAATTTCTATTTACACCCCCCTCTTGCTCTTATTTTGATTATGCAATTTTATGATAACGATATACTCCTGAACTGGTGTGAGAATCCTTGGGCTTTGAGGACGAAAACCCTCGAGGTTGGCTTCAGTTTTGGAGTTGCAACAAACTCCCTAGCTAACCATTGGTGTGGCTCCATTGCAGGGGTTACCGTTGAGCTCATTTGGTGATGGCTTTCCTTTCATTATCGGTTTTGGATTTGTATGATGTTTTCTAGATATGCTTTTTGGTGTGTGTGATGATTTGCAACGTTGTTGGAGCATTTTTGGAGTGATATTTCAGACTTCTTGTTGTTTGATCTATATTTTCCTAGACCAGCCATACTGCCTAATTGCTCATGCTGATTTGGATGTTGGAGATCTCTTTCTAGCTATTGGACCATCCTTTCCTAAGCCTTGGGCCCCCCTTTGCCCGAGTTTGCATATTTTGAGTTAGTTTCTGATTTTCTAGAGCTTGTCCCCCCTCTAGCCGGACCATACTTTTTGGGGCTGTCGGTGCTTGATGTTGAGGCTGCTGTTCATTCACCTTTGGGTTGCAAACTTGCCTTCATATTGACGCCTAGACTTCGGCCTTGGTTGACGGTCTATGATGTTTGGGGGTGTTTTGGAGTGAAGTTATGATAATCTTTTGCTTGCTGGTTGGAGGTGTTTCAGACCTGTTAGCTCATATCAAACCTGAACTTGCTGCTGTTCGGTCCCTTTTCAGACTTTCCGGGGTCCTTGTTGTTGAAATAATTTTGTCATTCATCTCAAAGACACTGGTCGAATCTCAGCATATAAGTTCATATGGAATGAGCTTTCCAAATGAAAATGAATGAAGTTGAAATGCTCGATTATTTGTGGCCGGCTTATTCTGAGGCAAATCCGTTTGACTCAGTATTGAAGCCTAAATGGATGCCATCGTGGCAGTTATGCCACATCTGTTGTGACACGTCATATTACTCAGATTTGAATGGTCAAGGTCGAGTCAAGATTCTTTATAATGCCTTGTCCATTTAGTGTGGCGGCTCATTTAATTTGGGCAACGGCTTGTGTATTGGTGTTTATGGTTTGAATTTTCCTTCACCTCCTAACAATTTCAGAGCCGACTTTATTTTTGGCAGCGATGGTTCTCTTATGCGAAATATGATCATTCTAAGTGTGGTCGCTACCATTTTTTGGCATGGTATTTACAATGAAAACTGTGTGAGTGTAATATCCGCATTTATTCATGTCTACGTAGGCTCTTTAAGTGAAGTGCGCATTCAAAAAATGTAATTGCCATCTTTTCCATGGTCGTGGGTGTGAAAGAAACTATCCTTGTGGATAATACTTTATTCGTTATCGGGTTTGATTTGAGTGTCAACTTAGTCAGAAATTTTTATCACTATGTGTGTCAACTTCAAGCATATAGTTAATCAAAGAAATTAATCTCATCAAACCCTACTTAAATTTCAAGTTCAGATGCACAATTAAAATATTTTGCCTTCTACAGAGTTTTAAGAGTTTGATGTATGCACAAAGGGCTCGCATGAATACTCCAAAACATGCTAAGCAGACATAGTCCAGGTCAATGATATTTGAGAGTAATATTGTTTTATAAATTATATTATTATAGATTACCAAGCAGTGATTCAATATTAAAAAGAGCAAATAACCACTTTGTAGAACTTTACCACACTTTAAGCATATGGTTATTCAAAGAAATTAATCTCATCAGACCCTACTTATATTTGAAGTTCAGATGCACAATTAAAATATTTTGCCTGCTACAGAGTTTTAAGAGTTTGATGAGATGCCATACTTGCAAAAAAACAGGAAGGATGGGCTGAAGAGCTTTTGGGAGACAAAGACCTGGAATAAGTATTGGTCCACCCTGAGAAAGAGAGAACAAATACATTAGTGAGAGATAGCATAATCAAAGAAACATATATCCATACTCCACAGACCACATGAATTTTCCTGAGATAATTAATGAAATAAATTAAGAACTTGTCAGTCCGCATTAACAGTTTGAACTTACTTTTCTTTTTCTCCGTTCCTTGTCTCTTGCAGTTGATACTGCATCACGGACTACTTTTACATATGTTGGAAGGATTTCTTTTGGCAGTGACCCTATTACACATCCCAGTGCCTCCCATGACACCTGAAGTTGAAACACCAGGAAACAAATGTCACACAGACCAAATGTGAAAATCACACAGCAGGTTGCCAATGTTAAAATGTGGGCACATGAAACAAAAGAAAATGGCTTCAAAGCAGCATAGCACTAATACTTAGCTGATGCAAAGAAGAAAGTGAACTCAAGCTTCAAGAATAACAGATGAATTCTCAACCCATCTACTTACCTGAACAGTGGAAGAATCTGGATCTGTCAACATAACAATCAGTGTGGTAACAAGATTTGGAGACTCGTCAATTAAGTCTAGCTTGCTGTTCTTAAAGAAGAAACCAGTAAGATATGCTGAACCCCTTCTCACAGAGGCCTAAGAAAGAAACAAACAAAACACACAGATAAGGTAATAATTCACCAAAAAATTACCAACCAGTATGGGAAAAAAAACATAGAAAATTCTGTGTAACAACAACCCAACCTGATTATCTCCCAGACTTTTCAGAAGCTCCGATATTAAAGAGTCAAGGCCATCTTCATCAATAGCCATGACAACAGTTTCAGATGCCTTCTTAGCCATGGTTGCCACCTCCTAAATATAAAATGATTAATATTAGCTTAAAGATTCAAAAACAGTCTGTCTCTACTCTTAAAAGCAGTGCCTATGGACTTATACATATCAAGCAACATATTCCATTATCTAATCTCATCCTTGTGAAGTTCATGAAAATAAAATAAAATAGCAACTCTCACATTTGACAGTCCAACTTATCATATCTAATAGTAGGACTAAGAAACATTATATCATTGGAGACTTAGTTCAAGAAACGCACGATGAAAAGGAAGAAAGGCAAATCTTCATTGCATACTAAGTCCAGGAAGGAAGAAACAAAAAGAAAAATTGGCAAATATTGTCTCCTATGACAGATGTATTAATGCTCTTCTTTTAAGGTGTTCAACATCAGATCCAGCATGAGTTGGCTGCTTACAGCCATATAACTTGATACTATGGATAGAAACTTACAACAGTTTATTGGACATCAGTTACTAACACCTAACAGGACGAGTGATGCAGATAAATCTCTGGTCACAAGCAATCCTTCATCAAACTAACAAACTTTTGTTTCCCTGGTGCAGTTCTCTGTGCAGGTTTTCATTCACTTTTTCTCAAGTTCATATGAATATGAATATGAGAAGAAAGTCAGGTATTTGAACACACGATCACACTTCACTAGGTTGTGGACTTCTTTGAATCTCCAAACAAGCAATCAAATGATGTAGTTCTTTCTTTGATTGGACCACTGGAATTACCATCTTGGCCAGTAAACACATATCTGCAAAACACATGATCAAGAATTTTTCTTTGTTAGGGCTATTGGACTTATCTATTCGACCGACAACTTGTAGTCCCAAAAAAGTGATCAAAGCCTTAGCCAACTCTTTGATCAGGCATTTGGACATTGGATCAGTCTTAAACTTTTGGATCAGTAAATTTATGAGATGCTGCCACATAGCCATGAAGCGAGATCAACAATTGGAGTTGATTTACCCTTCACATCCACCTACACCTTTTTGACCCCCAAGTAATGACACGACAAACACACATCCCAAGATCAACAACTAGAGTTCATTCACCCATCTGGTCTGACAAGATCTTCAGATCTCTAAACACTTGCTCAATCACCAAGTGTCCAAGAAGTTCACTCGATCAAGCTTTTAGACTTGGCTTTGGGCAACATCATCTTCTATTCCTGAATGACCATGATGCTCCAACATGTTGCCAAGTCACGGATTGATAGTTAGTATCATGCAACCCTTTAGTTCAAATGTTTTACCTTCCAAGTGAAACCATATGAACAACTCTTGGAAGTTCATCGCAATTGTTCCTAAGTTAGTAAACCATTGGACTCCCAAAACAATGTCTACTCTAGCCATGGGAATACCAAACATAGGACAATCAAGAAAGTAGTTTCCCTTGTGGAGTTTAATACTGTGGCATTTCACTGAACAATTGATTGTACCTTTTCATCTGCAATCACAAGTTGAAAGTATGTGGTTGGGTAAAAGAAACAATTCAATTGAGTTGACAACTTATTGTTGATTAAGTTATGAGTACTCCTTGAGTCAATCAATATTATTACCTTCTATTGTTAAGGAAACCCCTTACCTTGAGCATTTGTGGGATGCTAATGCCTAATGATGCATGACAAGAGATAGTTGATTGGACATCTTTTGAGTCTTCTACCACCATTACCATAGTTTACATACTCGAAATCGGAGAGTACTCGGCAAGCCCAAAAATTTTGACTCGGCAAATGTGTGTGGATATTTATGTATGTGTACACTCAGGACTGCACTGTGCACACATACATATCTATAAACATACACAGGATGCCAAGTTTGCATGCATATACACACACAAACATATTTATACACACACAAACTTGCCAAGTTTGTGGGTTTTTTGCAAGCTACTGGTGATTACTCGATAATTTGACAAGAGAAAATCCATCTGCATACTGCCCGAGAGTAAAAGCAAAAATTACTCGGCATGCAAATTTTTTGGAGATTACTCGTCTACTCGGAGAGTATGTAATCTATGACCATTACTATTGTTATTCATCATTTTCTTCATCATGCGTGCCCTCAATGTAGAACTATTTCTTCTAAGCACATTTATGTCATTTCTTGTATTTTCCATCACAATTGAAACATAACCCTTTGGCTCCTTTTTCTTCCATTTATGGAGATGTCAACCTTATAGGATGAAGAAATGATAATCCAAGGATCCTCCTATCTCCCTTGCTAGGAAATTCCTCCCTTTTGTTAGCCAAAAAATTGTCCTCTACCTACCTTGACATAATCATTGCTTGGGACACAAAATTTGGGTCAAACATACGTACCTCATATTTGATGTGGTCCTCTAAACCCCTTGAAAAAAAATTCCTTCAATTTTTCCCACATAAAATGCTCCACCCTTAGAGACAAAGTTTGGAATTGATGAGTAGAGTCCTTGACAGTATCTAATTTCTTTAGTTTGGTGTGTTGGCTAAACCAGCCATCCATAGATTGTCACCATTATGCAAGTAAGTTCTTGGAAAACCAACATAGAGACAATACATCTCTTTGTTCTCTACTCTTCATATAGCTAACGATACTAAATAAGTTGATCTAGTTCCAAGTATAAGGATGACATTGCAACAATTTGTTGACATGGGACATGATGACGATCAAAGAATTGTTCCATTTGGCAAAGCCAATTGGTTGGATCCTTGCCATCAAACTTGCACATATCCATCTAAGGTGTGACGTATCTAGCCATAGAATTATTTGGGTGATGATCCATCTTTTGATTTGATTCAAACTCAAAAGTATCATGCCCCTTAGGAGACATCTTCTTTTGAGGTCTTGTTGTGTGGATCCATGTGTTGGAATCTCCAGAATCTTGGCTAGAAACTATTTGTTCAACCAATTCCTTGAGATCTCTCATCTCAACTTTAATTTTGAAAAGATTTCTTCCTTCATCTTGTTGGTTTCTCCCTTGATTTCATCCTTCATCTTGGTCATGTCTTCATTGGTTATGATGTCCATCTCCTCAAGTATTGGGTCATCCTTGTCAAGAGTCTATCCAAGTGTGAATGTATTCTTTTTTCCTCAGGTTGAAGCCTCCTCTATGATGCCACCAAAATAGTTTCCACAATAACTTACTAAAAACAAATAAAATTATAAAAACAATCTGATATTTTTACTATGACTTAACTGATCATAGATCTAACTTGCTAGAAAAAATCTCCAAAAAATTCACTGATTTGCAGCCTTGAGCACAAATTTGGTGCAATCCCAAATTTTGCAATAACTTCCTCAAATATGCTCCAAATGATCTCAAATTTGGACTGTAGCAACTACAATATGTCCTTGATCAAGCCTCCAAAAATTACATTTAAAAATTGTTGATTTATAATCTTGGGAGCAAATTGGGTAAAAACTCTAATATCACAACAACCCTTCAAATCTGCTCCAAATAACCTCAAATCTAGATTGTAGCACCTTCAATATGGCCTTGAAAAACTCTCCTTAATTCAAAAAAAAATCGCTAGATTGAGAGAGATGTGCTTCACAATTTGATCTCTTCGAGTCAAAAAAATTGCCTTGATTCTTGCCCTTCAAGTGCCAAAATCATGCTCTGATTCCACTAGTAATGAAATAACCTGCACAAGAGAAGAACATAATTGGAAATATTCTGAAAATACTTGATACTTGAGATTAATAAGCCCCTTCAAGGGAGTAAACCTCCAAATATCTCCTATGAGAACACAATTCACAATATGATGACCATAAAATAACCACTAGCTCCTAAATATACCCTATTTCTGCCTTGAATACCACCCAAACCTACTTAACTACCTTTATAAGACTATAATAATGATCATATACCTTAAGTAAGAGTTAAGGTAGCTACAAGCTGACTACTCATAACCCTGTGCACCCTATACAATTAACAATGTAGCAATTTGCCAACGCATCAGCCACCTACCAACAAAGGGTTACACCCCACGACTAAAGGGAGGTATGAAGTCATAATGAAACAGTCCCGCTTTCATACAAAACAATTCAACTTTCTATCAACTTTTGATCTGATATATCATATATACTATATACATATTTGCAACATAGCTTAGCATCAAACAATAAACCGATAGGTAGATAAAGGATAGCAGTTATACATCTTTCTCAAAAGTACGTTTTGTACAAGATAACAAGTAAATAATAATATGTTTACTATTTCAATTTTATATATATCTTCCTTGCATTACTATCTCACACATAAAACTTTCATACAAGCTCATCTAAAGAGTTGTTCATTGGGATTTAAACTAGGCCCTGGATTAGTGTTATCAAAGTTGTTCATCTTCACCTTGCATGTCCCATCCAACACTATCAAAGAATCTAAGACTCGACATCAAACCTCAAGAAAAATCAGATTTCTTGTCAACTTGTCTCAAAATGGCCAAACCAATGCAAGAGGAGATACATGCAATGATCAAGAGAAAAATCAAAGAGGCACCTATCAACCAATGGAAATTTTTGTTCAACCAATTTGCAGAGGCCTTTGAATGGGTGATTCCATCAACCTCATCATCAAGTAAATCCTTCAATGGTAAAGTCCCGTTAGCTTTCAAGTAAACCTTGATGTTCTTGCGTTTGAGAGTAAAATTGGTGTCGATGCTATATATAACTAGTTAGATCAATAAGAATCTTCCTTTTCCATGAATGATTTTTATAATAAGGAGAATTTATATTGTAATCCTAAAAGTCTCTTCACTGTCAATAAGTGGTGGCAAGCCTATACACTTTGGGAGAAAAACAAATCTAAGCCGATAAGGGATCAATTCTTGGAAGGCTTCAAGGATGTATACTATCTTGAAGATGTCTATGCTGATCGCTACATGCAATGGTCACAATTGTGGCAAGGACATGATCAATTAATTCAAGCCTACAATGATGTCTTCCATGAGCTCTATGCAAAGCTAGACTCCTTTGAGTCAAAGCAACATTGAGCTCTCAAATAACATAGTATCCTACAACCATCCATTTTGTCCAAACTAAAGTTGCTCAAAGACAAGACAATGGGAGAAACTTATTGCTATGCAACCATTAAGGAGGAGTTCAAATAGAAAGGCAAGCTGGAAACAACCAACATGCCAATGAAGACACTACCTTCAAATAAGAACAAACCAACCAAGATAATTGGTTCAACAAACACAAGAGTTGCAATCATTCCAAACCTAAGTGCCATGCTCAATAGAATTTTCTTACAACAACTAGAATAAAGGATGATGATGTCAAGGCCTCAAATGGAACCATTAATACATCCCACTTTTCTAGTCAAAACCACACAGGTGATCCATAAAGAAGCTCAAACAAAGTGACTATTCCATTCACAAATGTGAGTGTAAGGGCAACCATTGGACTTCACGATAGATAGCAGTAGCATGGACTTGCTTTCTTCAAAGTTTGTCAAGCAACTAACTTTGCCAGCCATGTGTCATCCATAGACCTACAAATTGGGATGGTTTAGTCATGCAACAACCAAGGTATATGCATTACTCTCCATTATCACTTTTCATACTCTATCTATCCTTTTAAAGAGGATATAATTTGTGTTGTAATACCAAGGGAGGTCTATAATGTTCTCTTTGGACATCCATACATGTAGCCAAAAATGTGTGCATAGTGCCACTCCTCGCAACATAGTTGCATTAGTGGGCAATTAAAAATGCCAAATTCCTAAGTGAGTGTGGTGGTTATAGTGGGGATGTGGTTTTCCAAGAACTTATGTCAAGTGTGGGTGTGTTCCCAAATGCCAACCAAAGGGAAAACATGAAGAGATGCCAACACACATCTGATGCAAGTCGACAAAGAATTTGTTGCATCACCTAAGACGATGGTGGAGCCAAAGAGGAGAAACCTTGTTATGAAGAGAATTTTGTTGAAACCACCAAGGGAGAATAAGGAACCAGTGCATAGAAGTCTTTTCCAAACAATAAGCAAGTCATTATTGAAAATGATATTACAAATAACTTATTGTCTATAGAAATGGTACACAAGTCGGTCTAAAAAGCCTAAAACATTCAAACTACAACGAGGTTTCATGGTTGTAGAAAGGTTATCAAGTTATAGTTAATGAGCAATTTCTTTTGTTAGTTTTAACATAGGATCTTATGTAGATGATGTATGGTGTGATATCATCTTCATGGATTTGTGTCATGTTCTATTGGATAGGCTAGGGCACTAAGACAAAAAAGTTGTTCATGACAACCATGCAAGCATATGTACCATTGCCAAGAAAGGAAAGAAAGAAGCAGTCTTAAGACAATTTGAGGGCCACGTTGAAGAAAGTGTGATTAGTTCTCAAGTAAGCATGGTCACCAGGAAAGAGTTCTTTAATGTCTTAAGGACAAAGGAAGTGTGTTGTGCTCTTATAGCTAAACCCACACATGAAGAAGCTAGGGAACAAACCCATATTATACCAAAAGAGTTGAAAGATTTGTTAGAAAAGTATGCAAGGATAATGTCAAATGAAGTAGCAAAGAGAAGTATCAGCCATCATCTGGACTTTAAACCAGGGCAAGCCTACCAAACAAGGTTGCTTTTATGCTAACACATAAACAAAA